>OY751537.1:3602812-4067958 GCA_963570955.1 Caenorhabditis afra | reverse complement strand
CAGCGAAGACCCTATTCTCATTAGACTAATAAAGTATTTAAAGGGTAAACGAAGTTCAGTTGTTCACACTACAATCTGCAGAAAATTAGTTCAGTGGAGACATCACCGTCTAACGTAGCTATACTGACACTCAAGTGGCATGTCTTGGTTATAATAGTGAAAGCTTACGAAAAGCTTGGTGCTCGATATGTTCATTTCTAAACCAAATTTAAATTGGTTCATCTCATTCCGATAGTGCAAAATCAATTTTAACATGATCACATGCCAAAAATATCTGTTTTTGAAGCCTCTGATAACTGAAAATGCCGTAGAATGCGTCAAAGTTTTCCGCATCCTTTCAAAAATCAATAGCTTCATTTTCCGGAGGTCTTCTGAATGCGTTGACGCCTTCAAGGTGTTTTGAAAGTTTAAACCGACAATGTCATAGAAATTGCTGTAAAATTCTGAACAAGAACAGGCAAGCTTAAACTGATCAGATAAACTTTTGCTGTAACGTCTTCTGGAGGTCTTCTGGATGTATTGATTCCTTCAAAGTATTCTAGACTGAAAAACAGACAACGCCATTGAGTTCGCTTTAAAATTCTGGACAAGAACAGTCAAATTTTAACTGTTTTGACGAACTTTTGCTCTAACGTCTTCTAGTGGCCATCTGAAAATATCGACGTCTTCAAACTTTTCTGAATCAAAAAACTGACAACGTCATTCGATCCATCTTGAAATTCTGAGCAGATTTATATAAATACTTGCCTAGTTATCATCAAAATGAGCCATTTTAGCCCCCTCAAAAGGGACCATCGAAACCTTTCAGCTTAAATATGCCCTGGGCTCCGGTCCCAAACAGGGGCGTGTGGTGTAGTGGTAACACGCTCAGTTGTAACCCAGCGAAGCAATGAGCTTGAGCTTTGAACTATACTAACCCTCAAGTGGCTTACACTAACCCCCACAACTGAGAACCGCGAGTTCGAGTCCCGCCACGTCCAATTTTTTTTTTTCTTATTATGGTAGGACCCCCTGGCTCCGTATAAGCACCGTTTCTAGACCCCCCTCCAGGTTCGATTCCGGGTGATCGTCGATTTCGTCCTAACTTTCTGATTTTTTTACACAAGATCATTTAAGACTTGAATAGATTTTTGTCAATAAAATTACCCCCAAAAAGTGACTAACGGGTCTGTTAGACCCCCCTGACTAGTCGAAAATCGAAAATTTCGCAAAATTTCGATATGTATATGAATCGACGCAGAATTTTACGGCGAACAAAAAAGTCTTATGGCATAGTGGTCGAAAACGTCATTCAGAGGGTCAAAACTGAGTAAAGGTTACTAATCATACTATTCGTTTCTGAGATTAGGAGAGAAATAATATGAACACAAACATACAAACATGAACTAAAAATCAGTTTAAAATAAATGAAAATCTTGTTATTTCATAGATAATTGAGGTTTTTTTTGTTGCTTTTTAACCTCGTTTCGCAATGTGACTTGTTGTGCTTCTTTGTTCAATTGTTCAATTTTTATCTATTTTTGATAAGTATCTAATGCGGAACACTGGTTGGCGGTGATCCCGTCCTTTCATGGAACAGTGTCTTTTTGTGTCTGCGACCAGTTGTGGTCGGATTCAGATATGAGATAGGATAGGAATATGAGAAATCGAGCTTACCAGTAGATGTTGTTGCTGTTTGGGAACAATTCGCGGGCCAGGACTCGCACATTTTTGTCCTCCATAAAGCCGGAGCGGGGGACCGGGACGGAGAAATCGGCAAGGTCGTATCCCATTCTACAACAATACGAGAGTAAAAAAAGGGGAAAATTCGATGGTTTCAACATTATTGCGAAGTTTTGGAGGTGATTTATCTTTAAGGGCTGGACAAAGCTTTTTGAAAGAAACACGCTTCAATTTTTTGGAAGTTAGATTTCAAAATCAGAGAGTAAAACGCAGCAGCTGCGGGAATAAATTTTCTGAGTGGCGAAAAGCGAAAAAGGCGCCTGTGACTGAATGGTGTGGGACGCGGAGACTAGTGGTCATGGGATGAATCATGACTGAAGAAGGCGGATTTTTCGGTCTGTGAAAAGGGGGCGGAGGCCCTCCCCTGCTGACTCACCAGATAAACTAACGGAAAACTCACATAATTCGAAATGTTCTGGAAAAAATGGGAAAGTGATGGAGAAAATAGAGATGGAACTTATGCGAATGTAGAAAACCAATCGAAAATCCATATTGTCCGATTTTGTTTTCTTGTCCCGGGAGTTTAAAAACTGCAAAAACTTGACTTTAAAGTTCGTGAGATAAAAAAAAAATCAAAAATAGAATATTCATGGTAGCAAAGACCATTGAGAAGAAATAAGAAAAAAAGTGATTCAGAAAAATTGTTCTTAAAAATTTATTACGAATAACAAAAAAAAAATGTATATATTCGAATCGAAAAAAATTGAATCATTATTTAAATTAACGAATAAAATCGGTTGATGATGAGCATCTCCACGAAAACACATTTTATAGAAAAACTGGTCGATGTTGTTCCAAACTTGTGTGTATTTCTTAATTGGAAGTAAACTGAACAGCGGAAACTACAAATCGATAGTTTTAGAAACTTGAAAAAACAGAGTTTGAAACTCACTGTTATATCGAGTAAATAATGACGATTTCTGTATCGCTCCGTTGTCGTGCGACGTAATCCCCGAAGAAAACGAAGGAAGCCATCATTTCTCAATGTGCTCTGTTCGCAGCTTGTCGATGTCTGCATGTACGGACTGCTCGTTCGACGGCAATTGCTGCTTGTCTGCAAAGAATTAGTCTGAACTTTTCTGAAATTTAATATCAACTCACCCATAGTCCCGGTCGATGTCTCTGCTCTCTCTTGGTGTTGTCCCAACTG
Organism: Caenorhabditis afra; assembly: GCA_963570955.1. Lineage (NCBI taxonomy): Eukaryota > Metazoa > Nematoda > Chromadorea > Rhabditida > Rhabditidae > Caenorhabditis > Caenorhabditis afra. The sequence continues at coordinate 4,065,086 of OY751537.1, read as the reverse complement.
TTTCTGTAAAGAGTTAGTCTGAACTTTTCTGAAATTTGTCCGCCCATGCGGACTGCTCGTTCGACGGCAACTCATGAAAAATGATCACTGGAATCGGGGGAGCATTGAAAGGGGGGTCTTGCAGAAGACGTCGACTCACCGTTGGCGGAGCAGGTCGAGTAGTAGAATTGGATGACGTCGTCGTGCACCTCGACGACGTCGGTGACGCGCTCGTCCATCTGGTGTGGGACGTCCGCAAGTAAACTCAGATCGTCCGGCTTCTCGTCGATCGACATCTGCTTCTTGTACCTCTTTGACGCGATCGCCGATGTCCTCTGCCACCATCGGTACCACTTTCATCAGCTCACTTTGCGGACGTCTCCGGCGAGCCATTGCTTCGCGAAGAGCTCCTTTCGAAAATTGCATTCAGATGGTTCGACTTCTCGTCGATCGACATTTGCGTCTTGTACATGTCGATCGGATGACGTCGTTGATAAATCGAACTTTTTGTCTCATCCAACAGACCTCCATTATGGGTGAGCGTGTCGTTAGCAACGAATTTACCGTCAGGTGTGCTGAAAACACGTTCATTTTTTATTTTTCTAGATGAAAATGTGGTTCTATTCGAATGGAATGAGTCGATGACAATCGCGGAGACAAAAACGAGAATGAAAAGGAAAATATGACCCGAGATTAGCGCGAGCGCACGAGAGTTGCGCCAGTGCGCGTGGTGGCGCGCATGCCGTCGGCTGGACAACAATGGGCATAACAGGGTAAAGAATTGATGTTTCTTCCGGCTATTCCGGAAATGTTGCCGTTAGGAAAAATAATAGAAAAACAGAAGCCACGATTCAGTCGTATTTGAAAAAAAAATTGACATCGAAATGTAAATATTTCCGCAAAAGTTGATTCATATTCTTGTTTCCCTTTGAAATTGGACATGGCCAATGAACCGAAAACTCGCAGAAAGTATATTTATGGTAGCAAAGACCATTCCAAAGAAATCAGAAAAAAAAAGGGACAGATAGTTTATTTTCATAAAGTTTATTATTGTTTTGGATTCTGGATTTGCTCATCATTGTTGTCTTACTTTCACAAGCAGTTGACGGATTTTGACGACTTCGAGAGTTGGCCGTGAAGTTTGCAGGCCATTTCATTGATCGAAAAGATTTCACGAGGTGGCTGAAAATAGGTGTTACTTGACGTATTATGTTAGCCTTTTAGTTACAGAGGGCGGCTGATTGTCAAGGCGGACCGCCCGATCCACATTTTTTCGTCATTTTCGCCCTCCTTCTTCTTCTCGATTTCGATCTTCCTGTTCTTGGTTCCGCCGTTCGAGGCGCTCGCCGCCGACGTTACAATTGGGCTCTGCAAGAACAAAGAAATGCAAACGTATGAAAAAACGGAGTCTCAGAATTCTCACGAAAATCCATCGACACGTTTGCGATCTACTCCTGTTTCCGACATTTTCAGCCGATCGATTGGTTTCAGCCCTTTCCAGCTCGTTTTTCTCATCATTCTCGACGGAATACGTGTATAAACCTGGTTTCCAACCGTTTTAACATTTTTCACGATAATCCATCGACACGTTTGCGATCTACTCCTGTTTCTGACATTTTCAGCAAATCCACCCCGTCGGGACTCGCATGCTGTGCCGATTCATAGCAGGCGATCGGGCAGAGGAGGGGTACCGCCCGATCGTCCCCCGTCCCCGAAGACCCCCAATGATGGACGTCTTCCGCGTTTCCAAATCTGATCTCATTTTTGTCATCCAAATTTTCTTCCATGCAAAGATTTTTATTCGAATAAACGTTCATCAATCATTACATTACAAAAAATTTTGTTTTTAATCGTCGAGGGAAAAGAGTGGGTGGTGTAGTCCTAATACTGGCCGGACTGGAGAACATTGAGAAGGCGATGGAACATCTTCAACTTTGTCGAATCCTGCGTCTCGTCGAACACCGGATTCATCGAGAAATCACGCATCTGTTTAACGTCCAACTTGCTGATCAGGGAAGTGAGCAGCTTCTGGAGATCGTACTTCTCGGCCAGATGAATCTTTTCCAAGACGTCCATCTCCTTGTCGCCGATCAAAAAGTCCTCGCAGAGACCGATCGCGTTCTCCATCTGGAACAGGGTCGTGAGCTTCAGCAGCTCCCTGATGCTCCATGCTGAAATAATTGGATTGTAGATAGGAAATCGGGTGAGTGAATGCAAATGCCAACTAACCAGCGGGTCCAGTCGAATTTGGCATGATGAGCTCGAGAAGCGACTGGAAGTTGTTGTGAGTCACTTCCGGAAACTGAACCTCGAAGGTTCTGTTCAGTCCGAAATTCGATTCGAACAGTCCGCGGAAGTATTTGGAATGGTGAGACAAGTGCTGAAAAAAAAGAGCATAACTTCTTGCAGGGGTGAATTGGAAGACTCTAACCTGCTTGTTCACTGCAAGCTCCACTCCCTCGATGACGAGCGCGGCGTCCGGAACCACGGAAATCATGTGATTGTTGAAGTTCTCCACGGTGGTCTCGAGCGAGAACGCGGTCTTTAGCGATCTCGCCGGCGAGTTGTTTGCCGGAATCGGCGGAAACTCGATCAATTGGCCGGAACGCGTCAAGTGAACGTCCATCGTGTGCTCGCTGATGATGTCGTGCACCAGATTGACCAGACGAAGTCTCACCACACCATGCACACTGTTGATGTCGATTCTCTGCTCCCAGTTAACGGTAAAGCGCGGGATGAGCTCGGCACCCTTTCTCGCGATGATCAGCGACCTGAAATGGTCCATTTTGGCTGAATATGAGCATTCAAGCTTACCAGTAGATGTTATTGCTGTTTGGGAGCAGCTCGCGGGCCAGGACTCGCACATTTTTGTCCTCGATGAAGCCGGAGCGGGGTACCGGGACGGAGAAATCGGCAAGGTCGTATCCCATTCTACAACAACACGAAAAAAGATGATTTACAAGAGAATGTTCCAGAAATTTACAGTTTTTGCGAAATTTTGGAGGTGATTCATTTTTGGGGACTGGTAGAAATAACCAAAAAAACATTGCATTTGTGTCTACTATTTTTGATCACAGAAGCCAAAATTCAAAACGAAATGCTTCGATTTTTCAACGCAAAAAATGCATTCAAAATTAGAGAGTAAAACGCAGCAGCTGCGGGAATAAAATTTTTGGGGACGCTGAGAGCAAAATGCGAATGTGACTGAATGATGTGGGACGCGGAGACTAGTGGTCATGGGATGAATCATGACTGAAGAGGGCGGAGATTTCGGTCTGTGAAAAGGGGGCGGAGGCCCTCCCCCGCTGACTCATCAGATAAACTTACGGAAAACTCACAGAATTCGAAATGTTCTGGAAAAAGTGGGAAAGGGATGGAGGAAACAGAGATGGAACTCATGCGAATGTAGAAAAACACTCGAAGTCGATATTTTTCGATTCAGTTGTCATGTCCCGGGAACTCAAAATTTAAAAAAAAAACTGCAAAAACTTGAGAAAGTCCATGAGATAAAAAATTGAAAAAAATGTCATGGTAGCAAAGACCATTAGGAAGGAATAAGAAAAAAAAGTGATTCAGAAAAATGGTTCTTTAAAATTTATTACGAAATACAAACAATGTATATATTCGAATCGAAAAAAGAGAAAACAGGGGGAACAGAAAGATCGAGAAAGCTTCAGAAGTTGTTTCGAAACCACGAAGCCTGCTTTAAAATGGGCACGTTTCGGAAACGGAAATTCTATCAGAAACTCACCATCTGCTCCACATGAGACGACATCCAGATGAACGGAGCCGTTGGTGTGCTTCGTGGAATGTACTGAAACTATTAGACTCAGAGGGTTCAGAATTAGATACAAACTTACAGGATCGCGGAGCAGTGAGAAGATAGAAAATGGAAGTTGATCGACGGGAATTGGGTCATTCTGAAGTGAGGAATCACTTAAATCCGAGGAAGTTTGGGACCTAACTTCAAAAGGTACTAAGAAGCAACTCACTTTCTTTTCGATCAATGTCTCATTTTTCTTCTCGACCGTCGGATCTGCAGAAAATTCGGATTCTCTCACATCTCGGTTCCGTTTCCATTTCAAAGGTGGATAGCCGTGTTTCTTTCGATAATGGCATTGTTGCGTTCTGATCTACAAACACAATTTGATTAGATGTTTTCAGGAACGCCAACTCTACTTGAACACTCCTAAAATTGTACTGTTCCATGAGAAAGAGAGTTATGGGTGTCAGCGGGTGTTAACGCAGGCCGGAGAAAAAGGAGAAAAAAGGAAAAAAAATAATTTTTCCCCTTATTCTGGAAACCGGGGGAAACGCGAAAAATGGGAAAAAGGAACTTCTGACAAATGAAGAATGACGAGTTTTTATCGAAAAATAGGTTTAAACTCACTTCAGTCGCGTTGTTCGTCTTCAATAGTTTCGAAATCCTATCCGAGTTAGATGGCGTTCTTCATTTGACATAGTGCAGGTGCAGGTCATTTGAATTCGATTCTTGAGCATGTTCCGAGGCCTTCTGTCATGCAAATCCAACACTTCAATCTTGTGGACCTGCAAGCAGTGTGTGTAGACAAGATAGGCAAAAAGTGGCAAGCAGACGAAATTCCGCATTCTCGGTTCAAAAATTTGTTTTCGAAAGTTTACAGTAATTCTGTTGCTTTCTGACTTTCAAGTGTTTACTTCCGTTTCTTGACTTGTTAGCTACATTATGACAGTTGACACGGAAAAAAACGGAAGTCGGAAGTGAAATCGCCGACAAATCTTGTCCAAAAGGAGTCCGTGGCCGGGAATCCGCCATAAGTAGACCGCACCTTGCCACCGCTCCAATACATACTTCACGGTCACAAAAAAGACTCACCATCATGTTCACTTTTCCGACGAGAACATCGATTCCGGGCGCGATCTGCAAAACCAGTGTTCTTGCGAAGATGTATCGTATTCAACTGTACCTTGTCGACTTGCGACACCGAATGGCTCGCCCAGATTCCGTCGATGACGGGGACGTCATCGCTCGACGACGAGCTCTGGAAATTGTTCCGAATCTGTCGGCGACGCTCCTCTTCAGCATCCACCTGACGTGGGATCTCCGGCTCGGCGAGCAGCTTGCGGAAGTCCTGAAAATGAGGAACTTTTTCAAACAAAAAAGCGGCTTCCCGCCGATTTTCCAGGGTTTAGGGGGTGCCCGCAGTCGGTTACTGTATGTTTTAAAGGCGCATGGTTAATTTCTCCAAACAGCACCTTCTCAACCATAAAACAGTGCCATTTAGAGGATTTTCTATTGGTAAAGATAAGAAAAAAAGAACTGACCTTCACACTGAGAACATGCTCTTGCGGCATTTGGAGGTGGTCATCGGTATCCTCTCTTTTTTTTGTCGATTCCTATGTCGTTTTGCAAGCCAATAGTCAATTTTTCGAGTTGCGACAGGTCAGAGTTGGTTATCGAAATTGGGAGTTCGAAACCCATGGGATTCTCTTTCGAGGAGCTCCTTGAAATCGATCAAGTCCGTTTGCCGACTGGAAGAGGCTGTTTCCGGGTCGCATTAAATCAGAAATCCAAGTTTTCCGAGAAAATTGGTCGGCGACGGCGGTATTTTTTTGAGATGTTGACATCAAGTCTCGATTGAATTGAAACTCTGAACAATACATCTTTTCTAAGCTTCTGAAAGATTTAAAATCTCACTTTTCATGTCCATTGTCCACTTTCTCGCATTGTTTTTCGTTCCCGTCTAGACCTTTGGCTGCGGGGTAAATTGAGGGGGTTACTGTAGAAAATAAGAAATCCAGGAAGAAGGAGGGGGCTGTCCAAGACAAAGCCAGAAGAGAAATCCTTTTTTCCCTGAAAATTAGGCTTTGCCAGTGAAAAATGACAGAATTCAACTTACTTTTTTTCAAAGATCAGCTACTAAAATGAAGCTGTGGTAATAATTGAACCCAAGTTTGAAGAGGCACAAATTAAATTTGACATCTGAAAAAAATGAGTTTGTGCGATTGTGAAATTTATGGGACAGAACAACGCAAGAATAATGCGGAAAAAAAGTCGGAATAATTTATGTAAAAATGATAAGTTTTCGTGAAAAATAAAAAAAGTGTTAAAATTAGCAGCATAAATTAGGAGAGAATTCAAATGGCGTATTATCGCGGGTCTTGCAACGAACGTTCGTTATTCTGCGCTCTCTCAGTTCTTGTGTACTATTTTCTTTTTCGTCTCTCATCCAAATCTATTACCCGTTCCCACACGTGACACTGCAGAAAAAAAGAGTGCGCAGACAGTGAGGCAGTTACCAACGTTGAGGAGAGAGTGCGTAAAAATGTAGGGTAAAAAGATATCCGCGCGAAAATTTGAATGAATTTAAAGTTAGGTATGCGCATGGGTCACTTGTTCATTCGCTCTGCAGGAAATATTAAAAAATTACAGCGTTTTAATAACAGAAAAGACTGATTTCTTGTCGATGAGGATTTGCATCGAAAAACACGCAAAGGGAGAATATGGGCCTTTCAAGGTACACTCTAGTGCGAAAATCCTGTGAAGACGCGTGCAATCACATTGTAGTCGACCCCCCTTCCCTCTCCCTCGTGGGACGTGTTGTGCAAGAGGTCACTCGCTAACAACGTCATAAACAATCCGTGGATGGTCTCAGTCATTACGTTCTCTTTCCGCAGCCAGCCGCCCTCTTTTCCTCTTTCTTCTCACTTTTGTGGGTCCAAGTTTTTCCCAATGCGTGCGCGAACACCGTTATTTTTTCACAAATTGGCCTGAGATCAAACCCCGCATTTTGTTTTTATTTTGAATTACCGCTGACAAATTTTGGAACCGATTTGAAAATATTTTCAATTGTTGTAATTTTTCTAAACATCGTTTATCGATTTTTACGAGCAGCGCTGTTAGATCAAACATTTTCCGGTTGTTTTCTTGATTAGCACAAAAATCAGCGAAGCTCTGACGGAAACTAATTGCAGGGTCAGATTAAATACCGACGACTCAGCAATATGAATATCAACAAGAAGAAGAGAATGGCTATGAAGTCTCGTCTATTCAAAAAACGAGTTTATGCGAAAAAGCGTGAGTTTTATTCGGAATTTAATGAAAAAATCTTTTATACATGTCTTTTGCAGTAAACAAGATAATGGTTTATGTGCAGCAAAGGTCTCTCGAGGAAAGAGCTTATTGGCTAAAAAAGATGCACTTCTATTATGAGTGCACTGATGAAACCGGCCCAGATTTTGGTAAGTGCACTGCATTTGAAAACGATTCACGTGATAACGCGCCCCATTTTCAGAGAAGATTGTCGATAACGATGTAGTCCTGGTCGAGAAGCAACGGAATCTCAAGACTGAAAAGGAGATTAAAGAGACGGAGAATGAGGTGGCCGGAAGTGGTGAGTTTCTACATATTTTGACAGTTGAATATCCCACGGTTTCATTTTGCAGTTGCGAAGAAAGATGACGAGAGTCTTCTGAATTCGGAAAATCAGTCGAAACTGAAATTGACTAAGGATGAGGCCGAGCACCGCACCTCGCAAGTGAAGATGGAGGAAAACGAGAGTGAGTTTGAAAAAAACCGTGAATTCGAAGGCAGGGTTGACAAACTGGAATTTCAGAAGAATCGATGTACAATGCCTCTACTCTCGATGCACAAATTGCGGATCCGACCAAGTAGAAGAAGTTACAATTGTGGTATTTCCTCTTCAATTTGACATATACCTTGCCTCATAAGTTTTATAATTTGAAATGTTTTCAATCAGTTTCTAATTTGTTTTCAGTAGATTTTAACTAACTTTATTTTTTAAATGATGACGACAATAAATATTTTTCTTGTACACAAAACTTAGTATTCTTCTTTGTGCGGACCAGAATTGGCTCGTTGCAGATCGAGTAACAGAAAACCTTTCTTTTCTCATCGGAAAAAAAATTTTTTCGACACTGGCGTTGAAATTTAGAAACCAAAAAGTGAGTTAATTTCTTATTGTTGATAATATGATATCAGCTTTCCAAAAAAATTTGAATGTTTCAAATTTTCCAGAAAAATAGATAGCCATTTTAAAATTACCAATTTTAAAAATTTCAATTCAATTTTTTTTCAATTTCAATGTAACTGTAAATGTTTTTTTTTTTTTTTGAAGTGTCAAAATGTATTCGATATACAGAAAAAAAAAAGGACGTCGTCAAAAAAAAAAACGGAAGCCCCACTTTACGGCACTCATTCACGGAATCCATGATGAACCAGTTTGCTATGCAAAATGAATGGAAGCGAAACGAGTAAGTTTTCATTTTTTCCCAGTTTCCGATGAAAATTGACGGACTTGCAGCCACAAGGAACTTCTCGAAAAAAATGGTTCATGGACTGAGACAGAAGCTGAAAGAGCCAAACCGCGATCGGTTCGACTTTTATCTGAACCTGCAACACAGCTGTGAGCAGAACTGCTCCATGAAGGAGATCAGAGAGTTTGTCACGGCTGTGTTCAGCGCGAGTTCTTCTGTAAAGTGAGTTTCAGTAACTTGTACGTTTAAAACAGATCACATCTAAATTTCAGGAAGACAACACGGTTTTTACAAAAAACTTGGCCGGCGGTAGAGAATACTGTCAGAGTCGTCAACAACTCCAATCAAACTTGTTATCCAATACGCCGAGTTGTTTACACTTATCTAGTATAACTTTCCTCAGTTGTTCTCTCCCGCAACCGAGCCAGCTAGTGCTCTGCATCCCCGCTCCCAACTCGTTCAATTGTCTTCTTATTATCTCAATTACAAATAAACTATTATTATATCTATCCATCGACCCGTTTGCGATCTATTCTTGTTTCTGACATTTTCAGCCGATCGATTGGTTTCAGTCGTTTTCAGCTCGTTTTTCACATCAGTCTCGACTGGATCTGTGTAAGAACCTAGTTTCCAATCGTTCCAAGAATTTTCGCGAGAATTCATCGACACGTTTGCGATCTATTCTTGTTTCCGACAATTTCAGCCGATCGATTGGTTTCAGTCGTTTTCAGCTCGTTTTTCACATCAGTCTCGACTGGATCTGTGTAAGAACCTAGTTTCCAATCGTTTCAAGAATTTTCGCGAGAATTCATCGACACGTTTGCGATCTATTCTTGTTTCCGACATTTTCAGCCGATCGATTGGTTTCAGTCGTTTTCAGCTCGTTTTTCACATCAGTCTCGAATGGATCTGTGTAAGAACCTAGTTTCCAATCGTTTCAAGAATTTTCGCGAGAATTCATCGACACGTTTGCGATCTATTCTTGTTTCCGACATTTTCAGCCGATCGATTGGTTTCAGTCGTTTTCAGCTCGATGTTTACATCAGTCTCGACTGGATCTGTGTAAGAACCTAGTTTCCAATCGTTTCAAGAATTTTCGCGAGAATTCATCGACACGTTTGCGATCTATTCTTGTTTCCGACAATTTCAGCCGATCGATTGGTTTCAGTCGTTTTCAGCTCGATGTTTACATCAGTCTCGACTGGATCTGTGTAAGAACGTAGTTTCCAATCGTTTCAAGAATTTTCGCGAGAATTCATCGACACGTTTGCGATCTATTCTTGTTTCCGACAATTTCAGCCGATCGATTGGTTTCAGTCGTTTTCAGCTTGTTTTTCACATCAGTCTCGACTGGATCTGTGTAAGAACGTAGTTTCCAATCGTTTCAAGAATTTTCGCGAGAATTCATCGACACGTTTGCGATCTATTCTTGTTTCCGACATTTTCAGCCGATCGATTGGTTTCAGTCGTTTTCAGCTCGTTTTTCACATCAGTCTCGACTGGATCTGTGTAAGAACCTAGTTTCCAATCGTTCCAAGAATTTTCGCGAGAATTCATCGACACGTTTGCGATCTATTCTTGTTTCCCACATTTTCAGCCGATCGATTGGTTTCAGTCGTTTTCAGCTCGATGTTTACATCAGTCTCGACTGGATCTGTGTAAGAACGTAGTTTCCAATCGTTTCAAGAATTTTCGCGAGAATTCATCGACACGTTTGCGATCTATTCTTGTTTCCGACAATTTCAGCCGATCGATTGGTTTCAGTCGTTTTCAGCTTGTTTTTCACATCAGTCTCGACTGGATCTGTGTAAGAACGTAGTTTCCAATCGTTTCAAGAATTTTCGCGAGAATTCATCGACACGTTTGCGATCTATTCTTGTTTCCGACATTTTCAGCCGATCGATTGGTTTCAGTCGTTTTCAGCTCGTTTTTCACATCAGTCTCGACTGGATCTGTGTAAGAACCTAGTTTCCAATCGTTTCAAGAATTTTCGCGAGAATTCATCGACACGTTTGCGATCTATTCTTGTTTCCCACATTTTCAGCCGATCGATTGGTTTCAGTCGTTTTCAGATCGATGTTTACATCAGTCTCGACTGGATCTGTGTAAGAACCTAGTTTCCAATCGTTTCAAGAATTTTCGCGAGAATTCATCGACACGTTTGCGATCTATTCTTGTTTCCGACAATTTCAGCCGATCGATTGGTTTCAGTCGTTTTCAGCTCGTTTTTCACATCAGTCTCGACTGGATCTGTGTAAGAACCTAGTTTCCAATCGTTTCAAGAATTTTCGCGAGAATTCATCGACACGTTTGCGATCTATTCTTGTTTCCCACAATTTCAGCCGATCGATTGGTTTCAGTCGTTTTCAGATCGATGTTTACATCAGTCTCGACTGGATCTGTGTAAGAACGTAGTTTCCAATCGTTTCAAGAATTTTCGCGAGAATTCATCGACACGTTTGCGATCTATTCTTGTTTCCGACAATTTCAGCCGATCGATTGGTTTCAGTCGTTTTCAGCTCGTTTTTCACATCAGTCTCGACTGGATCTGTGTAAGAACCTAGTTTCCAATCGTTTCAAGAATTTTCGCGAGAATTCATCGACACGTTTGCGATCTATTCTTGTTTCCGACATTTTCAGCCGATCGATTGGTTTCAGTCGTTTTCAGCTCGTTTTTCACATCAGTCTCGACTGGATCTGTGTAAGAACCTAGTTTCCAATCGTTCCAAGAATTTTCGCGAGAATTCATCGACACGTTTGCGATCTATTCTTGTTTCCCACATTTTCAGCCGATCGATTGGTTTCAGTCGTTTTCAGCTCGATGTTTACACCAGTCTCGACTGGATCTGTGTAAGAACCTAGTTTCCAATCGTTTCAAGAATTTTCGCGAGAATTCATCGACACGTTTGCGATCTATTCTTGTTTCCGACAATTTCAGCCGATCGATTGGTTTCAGTCGTTTTCAGCTCGATGTTTACATCAGTCTTGACTGGATCTGTGTAAGAACCTAGTTTCCAATCGTTTCAAGAATTTTCGCGAGAATTCATCGACACGTTTGCGATCTATTCTTGTTTCCCACATTTTCAGCCGATCGATTGGTTTCAGTCGTTTTCAGCTTGTTTTTCACATCAGTCTCGACTGGATCTGTGTAAGAACCTAGTTTCCAATCGTTTCAAGAATTTTCGCGAGAATTCATCGACACGTTTGCGATCTATTCTTGTTTCCGACATTTTCAGCCGATCGATTGGTTTCAGTCGTTTTCAGCTCGATGTTTACATCAGTCTCGACTGGATCTGTGTAAGAACCTAGTTTCCAATCGTTTCAAGAATTTTCGCGAGAATTCATCGACACGTTTGCGATCTATTCTTGTTTCCGACAATTTCAGCCGATCGATTGGTTTCAGTCGTTTTCAGCTCGTTTTTCACATCAGTCTCGACTGGATCTGTGTAAGAACCTAGTTTCCAATCGTTTCAAGAATTTTCGCGAGAATTCATCGACACGTTTGCGATCTATTCTTGTTTCCGACATTTTCAGCCGATCGATTGGTTTCAGTCGTTTTCAGCTTGTTTTTCACATCAGTCTCGACTGGATCTGTGTAAGAACGTAGTTTCCAATCGTTTCAAGAATTTTCGCGAGAATTCATCGACACGTTTGCGATCTATTCTTGTTTCCGACATTTTCAGCCGATCGATTGGTTTCAGTCGTTTTCAGCTCGTTTTTCACATCAGTCTCGACTGGATCTGTGTAAGAACCTAGTTTCCAATCGTTCCAAGAATTTTCGCGAGAATTCATCGACACGTTTGCGATCTATTCTTGTTTCCGACAATTTCAGCCGATCGATTGGTTTCAGTCGTTTTCAGCTCGTTTTTCACATCAGTCTCGACTGGATCTGTGTAAGAACCTAGTTTCCAATCGTTTCAAGAATTTTCGCGAGAATTCATCGACACGTTTGCGATCTATTCTTGTTTCCGACATTTTCAGCCGATCGATTGGTTTCAGTCGTTTTCAGCTCGTTTTTCACATCAGTCTCGAATGGATCTGTGTAAGAACCTAGTTTCCAATCGTTTCAAGAATTTTCGCGAGAATTCATCGACACGTTTGCGATCTATTCTTGTTTCCGACATTTTCAGCCGATCGATTGGTTTCAGTCGTTTTCAGCTCGATGTTTACATCAGTCTCGACTGGATCTGTGTAAGAACCTAGTTTCCAATCGTTTCAAGAATTTTCGCGAGAATTCATCGACACGTTTGCGATCTATTCTTGTTTCCGACAATTTCAGCCGATCGATTGGTTTCAGTCGTTTTCAGCTCGATGTTTACATCAGTCTCGACTGGATCTGTGTAAGAACGTAGTTTCCAATCGTTTCAAGAATTTTCGCGAGAATTCATCGACACGTTTGCGATCTATTCTTGTTTCCGACAATTTCAGCCGATCGATTGGTTTCAGTCGTTTTCAGCTCGTTTTTCACATCAGTCTCGACTGGATCTGTGTAAGAACCTAGTTTCCAATCGTTTCAAGAATTTTCGCGAGAATTCATCGACACGTTTGCGATCTATTCTTGTTTCCGACATTTTCAGCCGATCGATTGGTTTCAGTCGTTTTCAGCTTGTTTTTCACATCAGTCTCGACTGGATCTGTGTAAGAACGTAGTTTCCAATCGTTTCAAGAATTTTCGCGAGAATTCATCGACACGTTTGCGATCTATTCTTGTTTCCGACATTTTCAGCCGATCGATTGGTTTCAGTCGTTTTCAGCTCGTTTTTCACATCAGTCTCGACTGGATCTGTGTAAGAACCTAGTTTCCAATCGTTTCAAGAATTTTCGCGAGAATTCATCGACACGTTTGCGATCTATTCTTGTTTCCCACATTTTCAGCCGATCGATTGGTTTCAGTCGTTTTCAGATCGATGTTTACATCAGTCTCGACTGGATCTGTGTAAGAACCTAGTTTCCAATCGTTTCAAGAATTTTCGCGAGAATTCATCGACACGTTTGCGATCTATTCTTGTTTCCGACAATTTCAGCCGATCGATTGGTTTCAGTCGTTTTCAGCTCGTTTTTCACATCAGTCTCGACTGGATCTGTGTAAGAACCTAGTTTCCAATCGTTTCAAGAATTTTCGCGAGAATTCATCGACACGTTTGCGATCTATTCTTGTTTCCCACAATTTCAGCCGATCGATTGGTTTCAGTCGTTTTCAGATCGATGTTTACATCAGTCTCGACTGGATCTGTGTAAGAACGTAGTTTCCAATCGTTTCAAGAATTTTCGCGAGAATTCATCGACACGTTTGCGATCTATTCTTGTTTCCGACAATTTCAGCCGATCGATTGGTTTCAGTCGTTTTCAGCTCGTTTTTCACATCAGTCTCGACTGGATCTGTGTAAGAACCTAGTTTCCAATCGTTTCAAGAATTTTCGCGAGAATTCATCGACACGTTTGCGATCTATTCTTGTTTCCGACATTTTCAGCCGATCGATTGGTTTCAGTCGTTTTCAGCTCGTTTTTCACATCAGTCTCGACTGGATCTGTGTAAGAACCTAGTTTCCAATCGTTCCAAGAATTTTCGCGAGAATTCATCGACACGTTTGCGATCTATTCTTGTTTCCCACATTTTCAGCCGATCGATTGGTTTCAGTCGTTTTCAGCTCGATGTTTACACCAGTCTCGACTGGATCTGTGTAAGAACCTAGTTTCCAATCGTTTCAAGAATTTTCGCGAGAATTCATCGACACGTTTGCGATCTATTCTTGTTTCCGACAATTTCAGCCGATCGATTGGTTTCAGTCGTTTTCAGCTCGATGTTTACATCAGTCTTGACTGGATCTGTGTAAGAACCTAGTTTCCAATCGTTTCAAGAATTTTCGCGAGAATTCATCGACACGTTTGCGATCTATTCTTGTTTCCCACATTTTCAGCCGATCGATTGGTTTCAGTCGTTTTCAGCTTGTTTTTCACATCAGTCTCGACTGGATCTGTGTAAGAACCTAGTTTCCAATCGTTTCAAGAATTTTCGCGAGAATTCATCGACACGTTTGCGATCTATTCTTGTTTCCGACAATTTCAGCCGATCGATTGGTTTCAGTCGTTTTCAGCTCGATGTTTACATCAGTCTCGACTGGATCTGTGTAAGAACCTAGTTTCCAATCGTTTCAAGAATTTTCGCGAGAATTCATCGACACGTTTGCGATCTATTCTTGTTTCCGACAATTTCAGCCGATCGATTGGTTTCAGTCGTTTTCAGCTCGATGTTTACATCAGTCTCGACTGGATCTGTGTAAGAACCTAGTTTCCAATCGTTCCAAGAATTTTCGCGAGAATTCATCGACACGTTTGCGATCTATTATTGTTTCCCACATTTTCAGCCGATCGATTGGTTTCAGTCGTTTTCAGCTCGATGTTTACATCAGTCTCGACTGGATCTGTGTAAGAACCTAGTTTCCAATCGTTCCAAGAATTTTCGCGAGAATTCATCGACACGTTTGCGATCTATTCTTGTTTACCACATTTTCAGCCGATCGAATGGTTTCAGTCGTTTTCAGCTCGATGTTTACATCAGTCTTGACTGGATCTGTGTAAGAACCTAGTTTCCAATCGTTCCAAGAATTTTCGCGAGAATTCATGGACACGTTTGCGATCTATTCTTGTTTCCGACAATTTCAGCCGATCGATTGGTTTCAGTCGTTTTCAGCTTGTTTTTCACATCAGTCTGGACTGGATCTGTGTAAGAACCTAGTTTCCCACCGTTCCAAGAATTTTCACGAGAATCCATCCTCACGTTTGCGATCTACTCTTGTTTCTTGCCAATTCATCAAATCCAGCCCGTCGGGACTCGCCTGCTATATCGGGCAGAGGAGGTGTACCGCCCGATCGTCCCCCGTCCGCGAGGACCCCGAATGATGGGCGCCTTCCGCTTTTCCAAATCTGATCTCATTTTTTGTCATTCAAATTTTCTTCCATGCAAAGATTTTTATTCGAATAAACGTTCACCAATCATTACAAAAACATTTGTTTTCAGTCATCGGGCGGAAAAAAAGGTGGTGTAGTCCTAATACTGGCCGGACTGAAGAACATTGAGAAGGCGATGGAACATCTTCAACTTTGTCGAATCCTGCGTCTCGTCGAACACCGGATTCATCGAGAAGTCACGCATCTGCTTAACGTCCAACTTGCTGATCAGGGAAGTGAGCAGCTTCTGGAGATCGTACTTCTCGGCCAGATGAATCTTCTCCAAGACGTCCATTTCCTTGTCGCCGATCAAAAAGTCCTCGCAGAGACCGATCGCGTTCTCCATCTGGAACAGGGTCGTGAGCTTCAGCAGCTCCCTGATGCTCCATGCTGAAATAATTGGATTGCAGATAGGGAATCGGGTGAGTGAATGCAAATGCCAACTAACCAGCGGGTCCAGTCGAATTTGGCATGATGAGTTCGAGAAGCGACTGGAAGTTGTTGTGAGTCACTTCCGGAAACTGAACCTCGAAGGTTCTGTTCAGTCCGAAATTCGATTCGAACAGTCCGCGGAAGTATTTGGAATGGTGAGACAAGTGCTGAAAATAGAGAGCATACACTCTTGCAGAGGTAGGTTGGAAGATTCTGACCTGCTTGTTCACTGCAAGCTCCACTCCCTCGATGACGAGCGCGGCGTCCGGAACCACGGAAATCATGTGGTTGTTGAAGTTCTCCACGGTTGTCTCGAGCGAGAACGCGGTTTTCAGCGATCTCGCCGGCGAGTTGTTTGCCGGAATCGGCGGAAACTCGATCAATTGGCCGGAACGCGTCAAGTGAACGTCCATCGTGTGCTCGCTGATGATGTCGTGCACCAGATTGACCAGACGAAGTCTCACCACACCATGCACACTGTTGATGTCGATTCTCTGCTCCCAGTTAACGGTAAAGCGCGGGATGAGCTCGGCACCCTTTCTCGCGATGATCAGCGACCTGAAATGGTCCATTTTGGCTGAATATGAGCATTCAAGCTTACCAGTAGATGTTATTGCTGTTTGGGAGCAGCTCGCGGGCCAGGACTCGCACATTTTTGTCCTCGATGAAGCCGGAGCGGGGTACCGGGACGGAGAAATCGGCAAGGTCGTATCCCATTCTACAACAACACGAAAAAAGATGATTTACAAGAGAATGTTCCAGAAATTTACAGTTTTTGCGAAATTTTGGAGGTGATTCATTTTTGGGGACTGGTAGAAATAACCAAAAAAACATTGCATTTGTGTCTACTATTTTTGATCACAGAAGCCAAAATTCAAAACGAAATGCTTCGATTTTTCAACGCAAAAAATGCATTCAAAATTAGAGAGTAAAACGCAGCAGCTGCGGGAATAAAATTTTTGGGGACGCTGAGAGCAAAATGCGAATGTGACTGAATGATGTGGGACGCGGAGACTAGTGGTCATGGGATGAATCATGACTGAAGAGGGCGGAGATTTCGGTCTGTGAAAAGGGGGCGGAGGCCCTCCCCCGCTGACTCATCAGATAAACTTACGGAAAACTCACAGAATTCGAAATGTTCTGGAAAAAGTGGGAAAGGGATGGAGGAAACAGAGATGGAACTCATGCGAATGTAGAAAAACACTCGAAGTCGATATTTTTCGATTCAGTTGTCATGTCCCGGGAACTCAAAATTTAAAAAAAAAACTGCAAAAACTTGAGAAAGTCCATGAGATAAAAAATTGAAAAAAATGTCATGGTAGCAAAGACCATTAGGAAGGAATAAGAAAAAAAAGTGATTCAGAAAAATGGTTCTTTAAAATTTATTACGAAATACAAACAATGTATATATTCGAATCGAAAAAAGAGAAAACAGGGGGAACAGAAAGATCGAGAAAGCTTCAGAAGTTGTTTCGAAACCACGAAGCCTGCTTTAAAATGGGCACGTTTCGGAAACGGAAATTCTATCAGAAACTCACCATCTGCTCCACATGAGACGACATCCAGATGAACGGAGCCGTTGGTGTGCTTCGTGGAATGTACTGAAACTATTAGACTCAGAGGGTTCAGAATTAGATACAAACTTACAGGATCGCGGAGCAGTGAGAAGATAGAAAATGGAAGTTGATCGACGGGAATTGGGTCATTCTGAAGTGAGGAATCACTTAAATCCGAGGAAGTTTGGGACCTAACTTCAAAAGGTACTAAGAAGCAACTCACTTTCTTTTCGATCAATGTCTCATTTTTCTTCTCGACCGTCGGATCTGCAGAAAATTCGGATTCTCTCACATCTCGGTTCCGTTTCCATTTCAAAGGTGGATAGCCGTGTTTCTTTCGATAATGGCATTGTTGCGTTCTGATCTACAAACACAATTTGATTAGATGTTTTCAGGAACGCCAACTCTACTTGAACACTCCTAAAATTGTACTGTTCCATGAGAAAGAGAGTTATGGGTGTCAGCGGGTGTTAACGCAGGCCGGAGAAAAAGGAGAAAAAAGGAAAAAAAATAATTTTTCCCCTTATTCTGGAAACCGGGGGAAACGCGAAAAATGGGAAAAAGGAACTTCTGACAAATGAAGAATGACGAGTTTTTATCGAAAAATAGGTTTAAACTCACTTCAGTCGCGTTGTTCGTCTTCAATAGTTTCGAAATCCTATCCGAGTTAGATGGCGTTCTTCATTTGACATAGTGCAGGTGCAGGTCATTTGAATTCGATTCTTGAGCATGTTCCGAGGCCTTCTGTCATGCAAATCCAACACTTCAATCTTGTGGACCTGCAAGCAGTGTGTGTAGACAAGATAGGCAAAAAGTGGCAAGCAGACGAAATTCCGCATTCTCGGTTCAAAAATTTGTTTTCGAAAGTTTACAGTAATTCTGTTGCTTTCTGACTTTCAAGTGTTTACTTCCGTTTCTTGACTTGTTAGCTACATTATGACAGTTGACACGGAAAAAAACGGAAGTCGGAAGTGAAATCGCCGACAAATCTTGTCCAAAAGGAGTCCGTGGCCGGGAATCCGCCATAAGTAGACCGCACCTTGCCACCGCTCCAATACATACTTCACGGTCACAAAAAAGACTCACCATCATGTTCACTTTTCCGACGAGAACATCGATTCCGGGCGCGATCTGCAAAACCAGTGTTCTTGCGAAGATGTATCGTATTCAACTGTACCTTGTCGACTTGCGACACCGAATGGCTCGCCCAGATTCCGTCGATGACGGGGACGTCATCGCTCGACGACGAGCTCTGGAAATTGTTCCGAATCTGTCGGCGACGCTCCTCTTCAGCATCCACCTGACGTGGGATCTCCGGCTCGGCGAGCAGCTTGCGGAAGTCCTGAAAATGAGGAACTTTTTCAAACAAAAAAGCGGCTTCCCGCCGATTTTCCAGGGTTTAGGGGGTGCCCGCAGTCGGTTACTGTATGTTTTAAAGGCGCATGGTTAATTTCTCCAAACAGCACCTTCTCAACCATAAAACAGTGCCATTTAGAGGATTTTCTATTGGTAAAGATAAGAAAAAAAGAACTGACCTTCACACTGAGAACATGCTCTTGCGGCATTTGGAGGTGGTCATCGGTATCCTCTCTTTTTTTTGTCGATTCCTATGTCGTTTTGCAAGCCAATAGTCAATTTTTCGAGTTGCGACAGGTCAGAGTTGGTTATCGAAATTGGGAGTTCGAAACCCATGGGATTCTCTTTCGAGGAGCTCCTTGAAATCGATCAAGTCCGTTTGCCGACTGGAAGAGGCTGTTTCCGGGTCGCATTAAATCAGAAATCCAAGTTTTCCGAGAAAATTGGTCGGCGACGGCGGTATTTTTTTGAGATGTTGACATCAAGTCTCGATTGAATTGAAACTCTGAACAATACATCTTTTCTAAGCTTCTGAAAGATTTAAAATCTCACTTTTCATGTCCATTGTCCACTTTCTCGCATTGTTTTTCGTTCCCGTCTAGACCTTTGGCTGCGGGGTAAATTGAGGGGGTTACTGTAGAAAATAAGAAATCCAGGAAGAAGGAGGGGGCTGTCCAAGACAAAGCCAGAAGAGAAATCCTTTTTTCCCTGAAAATTAGGCTTTGCCAGTGAAAAATGACAGAATTCAACTTACTTTTTTTCAAAGATCAGCTACTAAAATGAAGCTGTGGTAATAATTGAACCCAAGTTTGAAGAGGCACAAATTAAATTTGACATCTGAAAAAAATGAGTTTGTGCGATTGTGAAATTTATGGGACAGAACAACGCAAGAATAATGCGGAAAAAAAGTCGGAATAATTTATGTAAAAATGATAAGTTTTCGTGAAAAATAAAAAAAGTGTTAAAATTAGCAGCATAAATTAGGAGAGAATTCAAATGGCGTATTATCGCGGGTCTTGCAACGAACGTTCGTTATTCTGCGCTCTCTCAGTTCTTGTGTACTATTTTCTTTTTCGTCTCTCATCCAAATCTATTACCCGTTCCCACACGTGACACTGCAGAAAAAAAGAGTGCGCAGACAGTGAGGCAGTTACCAACGTTGAGGAGAGAGTGCGTAAAAATGTAGGGTAAAAAGATATCCGCGCGAAAATTTGAATGAATTTAAAGTTAGGTATGCGCATGGGTCACTTGTTCATTCGCTCTGCAGGAAATATTAAAAAATTACAGCGTTTTAATAACAGAAAAGACTGATTTCTTGTCGATGAGGATTTGCATCGAAAAACACGCAAAGGGAGAATATGGGCCTTTCAAGGTACACTCTAGTGCGAAAATCCTGTGAAGACGCGTGCAATCACATTGTAGTCGACCCCCCTTCCCTCTCCCTCGTGGGACGTGTTGTGCAAGAGGTCACTCGCTAACAACGTCATAAACAATCCGTGGATGGTCTCAGTCATTACGTTCTCTTTCCGCAGCCAGCCGCCCTCTTTTCCTCTTTCTTCTCACTTTTGTGGGTCCAAGTTTTTCCCAATGCGTGCGCGAACACCGTTATTTTTTCACAAATTGGCCTGAGATCAAACCCCGCATTTTGTTTTTATTTTGAATTACCGCTGACAAATTTTGGAACCGATTTGAAAATATTTTCAATTGTTGTAATTTTTCTAAACATCGTTTATCGATTTTTACGAGCAGCGCTGTTAGATCAAACATTTTCCGGTTGTTTTCTTGATTAGCACAAAAATCAGCGAAGCTCTGACGGAAACTAATTGCAGGGTCAGATTAAATACCGACGACTCAGCAATATGAATATCAACAAGAAGAAGAGAATGGCTATGAAGTCTCGTCTATTCAAAAAACGAGTTTATGCGAAAAAGCGTGAGTTTTATTCGGAATTTAATGAAAAAATCTTTTATACATGTCTTTTGCAGTAAACAAGATAATGGTTTATGTGCAGCAAAGGTCTCTCGAGGAAAGAGCTTATTGGCTAAAAAAGATGCACTTCTATTATGAGTGCACTGATGAAACCGGCCCAGATTTTGGTAAGTGCACTGCATTTGAAAACGATTCACGTGATAACGCGCCCCATTTTCAGAGAAGATTGTCGATAACGATGTAGTCCTGGTCGAGAAGCAACGGAATCTCAAGACTGAAAAGGAGATTAAAGAGACGGAGAATGAGGTGGCCGGAAGTGGTGAGTTTCTACATATTTTGACAGTTGAATATCCCACGGTTTCATTTTGCAGTTGCGAAGAAAGATGACGAGAGTCTTCTGAATTCGGAAAATCAGTCGAAACTGAAATTGACTAAGGATGAGGCCGAGCACCGCACCTCGCAAGTGAAGATGGAGGAAAACGAGAGTGAGTTTGAAAAAAACCGTGAATTCGAAGGCAGGGTTGACAAACTGGAATTTCAGAAGAATCGATGTACAATGCCTCTACTCTCGATGCACAAATTGCGGATCCGACCAAGTAGAAGAAGTTACAATTGTGGTATTTCCTCTTCAATTTGACATATACCTTGCCTCATAAGTTTTATAATTTGAAATGTTTTCAATCAGTTTCTAATTTGTTTTCAGTAGATTTTAACTAACTTTATTTTTTAAATGATGACGACAATAAATATTTTTCTTGTACACAAAACTTAGTATTCTTCTTTGTGCGGACCAGAATTGGCTCGTTGCAGATCGAGTAACAGAAAACCTTTCTTTTCTCATCGGAAAAAAAATTTTTTCGACACTGGCGTTGAAATTTAGAAACCAAAAAGTGAGTTAATTTCTTATTGTTGATAATATGATATCAGCTTTCCAAAAAAATTTGAATGTTTCAAATTTTCCAGAAAAATAGATAGCCATTTTAAAATTACCAATTTTAAAAATTTCAATTCAATTTTTTTTCAATTTCAATGTAACTGTAAATGTTTTTTTTTTTTTTTGAAGTGTCAAAATGTATTCGATATACAGAAAAAAAAAAAGGACGTCGTCAAAAAAAAAAACGGAAGCCCCACTTTACGGCACTCATTCACGGAATCCATGATGAACCAGTTTGCTATGCAAAATGAATGGAAGCGAAACGAGTAAGTTTTCATTTTTTCCCAGTTTCCGATGAAAATTGACGGACTTGCAGCCACAAGGAACTTCTCGAAAAAAATGGTTCATGGACTGAGACAGAAGCTGAAAGAGCCAAACCGCGATCGGTTCGACTTTTATCTGAACCTGCAACACAGCTGTGAGCAGAACTGCTCCATGAAGGAGATCAGAGAGTTTGTCACGGCTGTGTTCAGCGCGAGTTCTTCTGTAAAGTGAGTTTCAGTAACTTGTACGTTTAAAACAGATCACATCTAAATTTCAGGAAGACAACACGGTTTTTACAAAAAACTTGGCCGGCGGTAGAGAATACTGTCAGAGTCGTCAACAACTCCAATCAAACTTGTTATCCAATACGCCGAGTTGTTTACACTTATCTAGTATAACTTTCCTCAGTTGTTCTCTCCCGCAACCGAGCCAGCTAGTGCTCTGCATCCCCGCTCCCAACTCGTTCAATTGTCTTCTTATTATCTCAATTACAAATAAACTATTATTATATCTATCCATCGACCCGTTTGCGATCTATTCTTGTTTCTGACATTTTCAGCCGATCGATTGGTTTCAGTCGTTTTCAGCTCGTTTTTCACATCAGTCTCGACTGGATCTGTGTAAGAACCTAGTTTCCAATCGTTCCAAGAATTTTCGCGAGAATTCATCGACACGTTTGCGATCTATTCTTGTTTCCGACAATTTCAGCCGATCGATTGGTTTCAGTCGTTTTCAGCTCGTTTTTCACATCAGTCTCGACTGGATCTGTGTAAGAACCTAGTTTCCAATCGTTTCAAGAATTTTCGCGAGAATTCATCGACACGTTTGCGATCTATTCTTGTTTCCGACATTTTCAGCCGATCGATTGGTTTCAGTCGTTTTCAGCTCGTTTTTCACATCAGTCTCGAATGGATCTGTGTAAGAACCTAGTTTCCAATCGTTTCAAGAATTTTCGCGAGAATTCATCGACACGTTTGCGATCTATTCTTGTTTCCGACATTTTCAGCCGATCGATTGGTTTCAGTCGTTTTCAGCTCGATGTTTACATCAGTCTCGACTGGATCTGTGTAAGAACCTAGTTTCCAATCGTTTCAAGAATTTTCGCGAGAATTCATCGACACGTTTGCGATCTATTCTTGTTTCCGACAATTTCAGCCGATCGATTGGTTTCAGTCGTTTTCAGCTCGATGTTTACATCAGTCTCGACTGGATCTGTGTAAGAACGTAGTTTCCCACCGTTCCAAGAATTTTCACGAGAATCCATCCTCACGTTTGCGATCTACTCTTGTTTCTTGCCAATTCATCAAATCCAGCCCGTCGGGACTCGCCTGCTATATCGGGCAGAGGAGGTGTACCGCCCGATCGTCCCCCGTCCGCGAGGACCCCGAATGATGGGCGCCTTCCGCTTTTCCAAATCTGATCTCATTTTTTGTCATTCAAATTTTCTTCCATGCAAAGATTTTTATTCGAATAAACGTTCACCAATCATTACAAAAACATTTGTTTTCAGTCATCGGGCGGAAAAAAAGGTGGTGTAGTCCTAATACTGGCCGGACTGAAGAACATTGAGAAGGCGATGGAACATCTTCAACTTTGTCGAATCCTGCGTCTCGTCGAACACCGGATTCATCGAGAAGTCACGCATCTGCTTAACGTCCAACTTGCTGATCAGGGAAGTGAGCAGCTTCTGGAGATCGTACTTCTCGGCCAGATGAATCTTCTCCAAGACGTCCATTTCCTTGTCGCCGATCAAAAAGTCCTCGCAGAGACCGATCGCGTTCTCCATCTGGAACAGGGTCGTGAGCTTCAGCAGCTCCCTGATGCTCCATGCTGAAATAATTGGATTGCAGATAGGGAATCGGGTGAGTGAATGCAAATGCCAACTAACCAGCGGGTCCAGTCGAATTTGGCATGATGAGCTCGAGAAGCGACTGGAAGTTGTTGTGAGTCACTTCCGGAAACTGAACCTCGAAGGTTCTGTTCAGTCCGAAATTCGATTCGAACAGTCCGCGGAAGTATTTGGAATGGTGAGACAAGTGCTGAAAATAGAGAGCATACACTCTTGCAGAGGTAGGTTGGAAGATTCTGACCTGCTTGTTCACTGCAAGCTCCACTCCCTCGATGACGAGCGCGGCGTCCGGAACCACGGAAATCATGTGATTGTTGAAGTTCTCCACGGTTGTCTCGAGCGAGAACGCGGTTTTCAGCGATCTCGCCGGCGAGTTGTTTGCCGGAATCGGCGGAAACTCGATCAATTGACCGGAACGCGTCAAGTGAACGTCCATCGTGTGCTCGCTGACGATGTCGTGCACCAGATTGACCAGACGAAGTCTCACCACTCCATGCACACTGTTGATGTCGATTCTCTGCTCCCAGTTGACGGTGAAGCGCGGGATGAGCTCGGCACCCTTTCTCGCGATGATCAGCGACCTGAAATGGTCCATTTAGGCGGAATATGAGAAATCGAGCTTACCAGTAGATGTTATTGCTGTTGGGGAACAGCTCGCGGGCCAGGACTCGCACATTTTTGTCCTCCATAAAGCCGGAGCGGGGGACCGGGACGGAGAAATCGGCAAGGTCGTATCCCATTCTACAACAATACAAAAAAGATGATTTACGAGAAAATGTTTAAGAAATCTGTTGCGAAATTTTGAAAACTTTTGCGAAATTTGGAAGGTGATTCATTTTTGAGGACTGACAGAAATAACAAAAAAACATGCATTTGTGTCCACTATTTTTGTCACAGAAACCAAAAGTTCTTGAACCAAAACGCGTTAATTTTTTTTTTTAACTCGGATTTCAAAGTTAAAGAGTACAACGCAGCAGCTTCGGGAATAAATTTTCTGAGTGGCGAAAAGAGAATAAGGCGCCTGTGACTGAATGGTGTGGGACGCGGAGACTAGTGGTCATGGAATGAATCATTACTGAAGAGGGCGGGGAATTCAGTCTGTGAAAAGGGGCGGAGGCCCTCCCCCGCTGACTCACCAGATAAACTAACGGAAAACTCACAGAATTCCAGATGTTCTGGAAAAAGTGGGAAAGTGATGAAGAAAATAGAGATGGAACTCATGTGAATGTCGGAAAACATCCGAAATTCCATATTGTCCAATTTTGTTTTCATGTCCAGGGAGATGAAAAACTGCAAAAAATTGAGTTTAAAGTCCATGATATTGAAATTCGATAAAAATTGAATATTCATGGTAGCAAAGACCATTGAAAAGAAATAAGAAAAAAAAAGAAAAATTGTTCTTGAAAATTTTATTACGAAATACAAACAATGTATATATTCGAATCGAAAAAAAATAAAATAAAATTGTTACTGAATTTAACAATCGAAAGCGGTTTCTAATGAGCATCTCCACGAGAACACACTTTATGGTGTGCGACGTCAGCAAGAACCCACAGCTCATTCGGCGACATTTTCTTCTTTTACATCTTACTGAACCAGTCGATCGGATCCTCCTTTTTCATCAGGTCGGATCCGGGGGTCGTAAATCTGCAGCAGTGCGTGTGGAGTAGTAGAATTGAGCGACGTCGTCGTGCACCTCGACGACGTCGGTGACGCGCTCGTCCATCTGGTGACGCGCTCGTCCATGAACCAATCGATCGGATCCTCCTTCTCCATCAGGTCCGCAAGCACATTCAGATCGTTCGGCTTCTCGTCGATCGACATTTGCGTCTTGTACATGTCGATCCGCCGTCGTTGATAAATCGAACTTCTTGTCTCATCCAAAGGACCTCCATTATGGGAAAACGGGTCGTTCGCAACGAATTTACCGTCGGATGCGCTGAAAACACGTTCATTTTTTATTTTTCAAGATGAAAATGTGGTTCTATTCGAATTAAATAGGTCAATGACAATCGCAAAGACAAAAACGAGAATGAAAAGGAAAATATGACCCGAGATTAGCGCGAGCGCACGAGAGTTGCGCCAGTGCGCGTGGTGGCGCGCATGCCGTCGGCTGGGCAACAATGGGCATAACAGGGTAAAGAATTGATGTTTCTTCCGGGTATTCCGGCAATGTGGCCGTTGGGGAAAATAATAGAAAAACATAGCCACAATCCCGTCGGAATTGAAATAAATTTTCATCCCGTGTTTTCACTTAACAGTTTGGAAGAAAGATGACGAGGGTCTTCTGAATTCGGAAAACCAGTCGACACAGAAATTGAATAATGATGACGCCGAGCACGGCACCTTGAAATTGAAGATGGATGATAACGAGAACGAGTTTGAAAAAAACAGAGAATTCGAGAACAGGGTTCACAAAATGGAATCTCAGAAGGGTCGATAAATAATACCTCCACTTCCGATGCACAAATTGCGGGTCCGACCGAATAGGAGGAATTTCAATTGTCGTAGTTCACATTTTTTGTGATGGATTTGTCCTTATAATTTTTCATAATTTTAATTATGATTGATTGGTTTCTATTTCGTTTGCAGTAGATTTCAACTTTATTTTTGATTTATGACCACAATAAATATATTTCTTGTACCCAGAAGTTGGTATTATTTTTCGTTCTGACCAGCATTGGCTTTGTGCAGATGGAATAACAGAAAATTTGTTTCTCATTGAAAAAAAAAATATTTTTGAATTATTTTTTCTACACTGGCGTTGAAATTCAGAAATTAAGAAATTACTTTTTTTTTTGGGCATCTAGAAAAACTTCAAAAATTTAAAAATCAAAATATTTTTTGAAAAATCTTTTTAGTTAAGATGGCGATTTTTGGTCATCAAAAACTGGGCCATGGTTGTTGTAAAGTAGCTGGACGGAAGGAAAAATATTGCGAAACAAAGAATGTTCGCGATTTCTCAAGGGATCCGGAGCTCTCTGTGTAAAGCGTACTAAAAAACTCAAAAATAAGAAGGGATCTCTCGGCTCTCTCACAGAACAACTGACGTTTTTCCCGAATTTTTCGCGGCGCTGAGGAGTCCACCCGCTCGACTACTCATTCCCACTTTTTCTGGCTGTCCGGGATGGCCGCTTCTTCTCCACCTCTATTTACTCCTTATTTTCTACAGTGACCCCCCCCCCTTTCTCATATTAACCTCTACGAAACCAAAAAGTGAGTTAATTTCTAATTTTTGATAATATGATATAAGCTTTCCAAAAAAAGTTGAATGTTTCAAATTTTCCAGAAAAAAGAATAGCAATTTTTAAAATTTTAAATCGATTCTTCTAATTTCAGGTTCCAAGAACGGTCATAGTCGCATTGAGCGATCTGTGGCCATTACACCACAATATCACCAGGAACAAAACGAAAAATGTAACTGTAAGTGTTTTTTTTTTGAAGATTCAAAACGTATTCGATATACAGAAAGAAGGACGTCGTCCAAAAAAAAAACAACGGAACCCCCACTCTACGGGACCCATTCACGGAATCGATGATGAAATGCGAAATGAATGGAAGCGAAACGAGTAAGTTTTCATTTATTCCTAGATCCTAATTAAAATTGACGGACTTGCAGCCACAAGGAACTTCTCGAGAAAATGGTTCATGGACTGAGACAGGAAATGAAAGAGCCGAACCGCGATCGGTTCGACTTTTATCTGAACCTGCAACACAGCTGTGAGCAGAACTGCTCCAAGAAGGAGATCAGAGAGTTTGTCACAGCTGTGTTCAGCGCGAGTTCTTCTGTAGAGTGAGTTTCAGTAACTTGTACGTTCAAAACAGATCACAACCAAACTTCAGAAAGACAACTCGTTTCGTACAAGGACTTGGCAGGCGGTAGAGATCTCCATGACTTCTTCTCATTCATTCCTAAACCCTAAACCATTTTTCGATGAAATAAATGAATACTCAACTAGTCTCCCTCGGTCCTCAGCACCCTTCTGCAAAACATCGAAACTCGACTCATTTCGAGTCGAAGACATCAGAGAACATCGCTTATGCTGTGTAGCAGAAGCCAGAGACAGAACACGAACAAGTGGCACTCGGAAAGAAGACGACAAGCCGTTTTTCAATTCCTCCGAGGGCTTTCTAATAAAAAAGTGCGTTTCGTACAGCAGCAGCTGCTCCACGAGCAAATGTTCTTCGTAATCCCTCTTCTCTCATTCTTCCTGCAAAGAGATGAAGAGATAGAGGAAAACTCGGAAACTTCGGGCACACCCTCTTTATCAATGAGAAAACATTGGTCGCTGCTCTTCTTGTACTTCCTCGCCTCCCTTACGAACTCGTCGCCCGCCGGAAAACAAAAAACAAACCCAGAAACTGCGGAACAAAACAGCTAATTCATGTTAGACAAAAAAATTAGGAAAATTGATTTATTTTTTGAAAAGGAGCCATTTTTTGTGCCGTGACTAGAGTTGGTTAGCAGGAATGTCTCATACATTTATTTACTTTCACGCGGGAACACATTTCTACTAGTGTCCAATGTGACATTAATTGTGTTCCACACCTTCGAAGGAATGAAATCCAGTTTCGGTTTCTCGAGCAAAGCTGCCACAAACGATAACTATACAATTTATGCGATCGCACCATTATCGGTCTTTTACAGGTAACATTTGAGAAAGGAAAATCATTCATAAAACATAAATTTTTTCATTCCACAGCTCTGCCTGTCTTGCCGAAATCTGGAAGCACACCTATAGCACAAAATCGGGCGATTCTAAGCACGAGCACTCGATGCCACTTTCCGACTCCAATGTGACTGCAATTAAGCACTACCAAGTGCCATCGCCGACAGATACTCTAAAAAACTGAAAACGATGAGTAATATAATTATTTTTCATACAATGCTTGATTAGTTTCAAGAAAAACAAAAATCAATCATTCACATTCAGTCATATCACTGATCTTCCAGCCATACATGTAATTTTTTCAAAATTGAGATCAACGTTTCTTTATTTCCAAAGCTAGATTTCCTTGTGCATAAGTTTCTTTCCTTTTTTGCTTGTTTTTCCAGTTTTCTTCAAAAAATCAGTTAAAATTTGAGAATAATTTTTTCAAAAAGTGATATTCTTTTTTTTTCTTTTTCAGCGTTGATGAGGCTCCATTTCGTGGTGGTGGACGCCGGCACACAGGCCGTACACTGTCCACCCCTTCACCGTTCCCGCTTGGAACGGAAGGCTGCCACCCAGCACACACGCGCCCGCCACACCGGGCGGTGGTTAGCCGAGATGTGTGGCCCTATATAAGGTAGGGAGGGTCCGCGTAGATGGAAGGACCTTTCAAGAATCGCCTCTGTTCGGTTTTGCGCACGTTTCATCTCGTTTTTGCGCTTTTTAGAATAAAATCATTTTTCTATGAAAAAAAATTGAAAAAAAAAACAATTTTAATGAATGGTCACACGGCGTGATGGAAACATTGAAAAAATAAAAAAGAATTGCGCTACCTTAGATTTGATATAACAGTTGAATTTCCGAAACATGCCCTCCACCAACGAGAATCCATCGACACATTTGCGATCTACTCGTGGTTCCGACCATTTCAGCCAATCGATTGGTTTCAGCCGTTTCCAGCTCGTTTTTTATATAAGTTCCGACGGAATGCGTCTGAAAACCTTGGTTTCAATCGTTTCAAGAATTTTCACGAGAATCCATCGACACATTTGCGATCTACTCGTCTTTCCGACAAATTTCCCTTCTACCCTCGGGGAAATCGGAGAAGTTTCGGGATCCGAAAAAATTTCCCCCATATCCTTGCTTTGAAGCGTTAGACAAGCTCTTATTATAAGGGATGGTTTTTGAATGAATTTTTATAATGATTCAAGAGTCGGAGATTAGTCACATCGAATGATTTTGCCGCCGATCATCTCGTCGTTCTTAAGAAGGAAGGTGGCATGGGTGCTTTTCACGACGATCGCTTTGTTCTCGTTGAACTCGGCGGTGAATTGGTTGTAGAGAGAAGTGTCGGCTCTCGGAAGACGAAGGAGAAGGTCGACGATGTAGTCTGGAAACACAGGAAGAAAGGATCATGAGGATTGGATGGGGGAGGGGATCTTACCTTTCGTGTAGATCCCTTTGCATCCGTGGAACTGAATGGCGTTGGAGAAGTACATCGAGATTGAGGACGCGTCGTGCGCATTGATGGCCTTAGTCAGTCCGTCAAAGTACATCTTGGCCATTTCTTCAACAGTAGCGATACCGCGGGATTCACGATGACGCAGCTGACGAAGAGAACCATAGAAGTTGGACTGTGTGCAATTGGGGATCCTTCCTCCGATCAGCACGTACTTTCCGTTTCGCAGGAAGAGAAAAAACTCAACATCGGATGCCGGTTGTATAAAGCCTTCAGCCTTCACTCGGAAGTGGATGTCGCGGTTTTCATCTATGAATTGCGACGAGTAGAGCTGAGTTTCGAGGTGGGTTCCGACTGGAATCGCTTCGATCAGGTCGACGGTCATCTCTGAAATTCGGAGAATCGGAAGGCGTCGGGACGTTCGGAATACTTACGTCTGTTGTAAATGCCATAACATCCTTGGAAGAAGAAGTCGGATGAGAACAGATTGACAAGATCCATCACGTCAGGCGTTCCCAAAGCCCTGAATAGCGATTTGATGAACGTCTTCACTATTTCACTGGATCCGTCGTCTGCGGAGGGCGCGAGGAAGAGCTGGCATCGACCGTAGCCAAGGAGGACCAATATGAAGAGGAGAGGAGACATCGGGGAGAAAACAATGAATGGTCGGAAGGCAGAGCGCCGTCTTTTTATACGCGGCCGGTAAATGCAATAAAACGGGAAAACGAGCCATGTTTCCCATCGAACCGCTTTTCGCCACTTTATGCGAAACCGAGCAGCCCGTTTAAAAGGCGGCGTTCCGACCCCACTTGCCACCACCGGCAGCCATGCTTCCCTTCCTTCCATTCGGTCGTCTTCTCCTTCTTCTTCTTGTCCTCCTACAGCCGTCTACGGCGCCCGTTCCCTGTCCACAGTTCCCGGACACCCTCAGCAAGGCCCAAACGTTCCAGGCGGCCATCAATAAAGCCGTCAGTCAGAATAGCACCAAGAGCCTCTTGAGCTTGATCAGCGGCTTCTTCATCCAGGACACGTGCGGCGGCCCGGACGGCAATCAGGGTGAGTTTGATTGGCCTTTTTTTCCAATCCGATCTGACCTGATCCAATCATTTCAGAGACCTTCATTCGGGATCTTCTCAATACAACCGAGCACGGAACGGTGGAATACGCCTGTGACTACGGAGAGTTTATCGCCTACCGTCTCATCTACAACAACAAGACGATGAAGTACAGGATTGGATCCGAAGCGACGCCCAGTCGCCCCATGCTCCTCTACTTTGCCACCGAGCAGTGTTCTAACGAAAAAAACAATGAATAGTGACCATGTTCCTAATAAACGATCAATCGTCAAAAAATCTAACAAAAAAGACAAAAAACATTGATTTTCTTACATAGTGCGAGAGAGCACAAGAGATCTTTCATGAAACCGTCGAGTTCATCAATGGGGTTGAGTTCAGCACTGCACTGAAGAGGCACAGATCGAAAGGATAGTGGCGATGAATCTGGGCGGTTCTCATGCATCCTTCCATCTTGTCACATCGTGCGCCACCTTGGAACGGAGCTGGTTATCTGTAGGCGAGAACATATCCGCTTTTGAGACAGAAAAAAAGCTGCCCGTCGACGAGTTTCAAAACGAACGAATCTGGCCTTGTCTCGGCGCGGAGCTTCAAATCTGGACAGCCGGACGGTGCACTTACCGTAAAACCTTTATTAGAGCGGCACCTCTATTTGAACGGCACCTCTAATAGACCGGCACCCAAAACCCCGAAATCGTAAGGGTCCCCCCTGCGGATTTTCGAAATTTCATTTTAAAATTAGAGGGTTGAAAATTAGACCTGCATGCCGTTCTAATACAGGTTTTACGGTAATTTCGCCATTGGGACACTGAAATTATCTCAAATGTTTTATTATCGTTCTCATTATCCCATTAGGATTCACTCCAGTTTAGGGGTCACGGTATTCAAATTCAAAATTTGTTCTGTTTTCGTGGTTTGATTTTCAGGAGTTTTGATCAGAGAACGAAAGAAACAGCCAAAACAATTTTCACATAAAGAACATAAAAAGCCTCCGAAATCATGAAAACTATGTGTCATCGTATTCCAAGTGGCCGCGAAACACCATATAAAAGAGAATGTGAATGCATGAGCGCCCCCTTGCATCCTCCACGTTTCAGATTTCATTCTCCCCCACATTCTCCTTTAGGCCCTTCTCCTGCTACCCCTTCTTTTTCAAAATTATTTTTTTTTGAATTCAAGATATTGAAAAGCAAATAAGAGGCATTGTGCATTTTAAAATGGCGCCTCTCACCGATGCCCAAAAAATGGTTGAGGAAAATAAGGAAAAATTCGAAAAATACGCAGAACTCTTCAAGGAAGCCAGAATCAAATTGGGGTGAGTTGGAAAATCTGAATTTTTTTTTAAACCGATTTTTCACTTTCAGCCACAATCAGCAGGATGTGGGACACGCGCTTGGGTGGATCACTGGCAGCTCATTATCGCAGTCTGCAATTTGCCGTTTTGAAGCTCTCAAGCTTCCGTTCACGGTTCGTTTTATCGTTTTTTTACGAGATTATTGATTTTTCTCTGATTTCATAGTTTTTTTCAGAAAATGTGCGCGATTAAACTGGCTCTTGACCAATGGCTCAAAGAAGTTGATCCGACCTTCGAAACCAAAATTTCGGCACTGGTCACCGATCTACCGGAAGTGAAACAACGAAAGAAGCGCGAAACTCTCAAGGTAAATTTGGATTTTTTTTTTGAGAATTTTTAAAGCCATGACAAGACACAACGAACAGTTTTTTTTTTCAGAAAGATGTGGAATATCAACTGCTATGCTACTTCGATCGAAATCAGAAACCAAGCCTGAAAGAAACTCTTCAACTCGCTGATCAATTGCATTTGAAAATTGCAGTAAGTCACGCAAAAAAATGTTTTTTTTTTCAAAACAAAAAACTACATAGAGATTGATTTTCGAATTTAGCCTTGAAAAGTTGGTTTTTAAATTTTCAAAAAAAAAACAATTTTTCAAATTGAAAGCTTTTTTCACAAAAACACCAAAGGTTATTTTTTTCTCAAATTTTACTATAAAAATTAATTATCGAAAGTTTTTTATTCGAGGCACATTTTTTCCAAAAAAAAAACATTGATTCTAGGTGGTTCGCCAATGGTTCACCAATCGTCGCAATAGAACAAAGGAGCCGAAATTGACCGCTGCCGTCAGTGAGGGTGCAACGGATTACGCTTCGTCCGAAGATTCCCATCCGAACGACAACGACCATGAAGCCCCACAAAATTCCATCTATAGTTTGACACATGCGAGATAATGTATAATGTGGGAAATATGTCGTGACACCGATTTCCCGTTATAATTTTGTCCTTGATCATCACTTTTGAGATAGCGTATTTACTCTAATTTAACCGGGACCCGTTGTGGATTTTACGAACTTTTTTCAAAATGACAAAGACTCTCCACTGTTCTATTTTTTATATTTCACCGAAAATAATCATTATTTCCTTTTGGGTTGTACCTTTTTCTCGAATGAAAACTTTCAATTCCGTACTATTCTGAATCCGAAGGTGCACCAAACACTCACTGACCCCGCCTTGGCGCGGTGCGCACCCTTGTTTGTTTTTTGAGAGTTATGGTCCAGTTTGTCCTTTTTTCGGGATCTAGTAATCGGTCGGACGATTCAGCTTGTGTCGCTACTTACTATTCCGATACTTTTCTATTGTAATAATTTCGATCTGTGATTGTGTTTAAAGTGCCACTCGGAGAGTGTAATTGACCCCCCCCCCCCCCTTCACCGCCTCGCGTCTTTTTGAACCTTCCGACTATTGTTTATAAATTTCTCTTTTGTTTCCATTTCCATTTTCATTCCGTTCCCGTTTTCTCCCTATTTTCTTTCTGGTTTTTTTTGTTTGTGTAGTCTTTGCAACGTATACAAATGCGTCTCGATCCGATCAGTGGTGGTGCATTGGAACATCTGTCCTTGTATTTCATCATTCTTTCGAGGATTTTTCTGCGCAATCCCTAATTAACAATTGTCATTCTCCCCCCTTTTATCCTCATTTTCTAAGGAAAGGTGCACATATCAAACACAGCTGTCGTCGTGATGTTGTGCGTTGGCGGGCCCTTTCTGCTTCGACAGACCGCGTCCCGGAGGGAGTTTCCACGTTCTGGACAGGGTTTCAACGTCTTGCCTGTGTGGTTAACGTCATTCCTAGAAGGGGGGGGGGGGGGGGTCCACCATTGCCCTTTCTCGATTCGCACCCCATTCCTCTCATAGCCAGATTCATTCGGATCATATTGCCAGTCTCGCCTGCCATTAACCACAACAATTCTTTTCCTTCTCCATTCTTTCCAAGTATTCTTCTCCAACCAACGTTAGGCGAAGGTTTTTCATACGTTTAGTAGCAACATTTCAATCAGTTCTAGCCCACTTTATACTTGTAGAACTACGTAATTATCTTGTTTTCAAAAGGGACAGTATTTTCGTAACAACTCTGAAATATGGGGCTTAAATAAGTTGTACTTAGAGTACCGTAAAACCTGCATAAGACCCCCTTCCCCGTATCAAATGTGCGCCGATTGTCGGTCTTATCTCGATCCAATGCCTTTTGTTTCCCATTCCGATTCGATAGCACACGTTTTCCTCTTCTTTCTTCGCAAATACTACAACCAGCTTCACCTGTTTCTAATCAGTTTTTAGGCTGATAAGAAACCATTCTTATTTAGTAATGTTTACCGAGTAAAATGGGGGTGGTGGGTGGAAGTTGCGCTGTCTCTACGCACAAAAAGTGTTAGTCATTCGAACGCGACACCAGGTGGAATAGTTGTCGCCAAGAGGGGGCCTCCTTCTCTCCACCACCATTGTTCTCCTTTCTCCTCCTCCGTCTCTCTTACAATTTATGTTGACAAGTGAGAGGCGACCATCTGCGCTGATCTAATCTAACGCAGTTGTCGCGCCCCTTCACCACATTTGAATTGGGTTCACTTGACAGAACGTTTGATACTTTTTGATTCATTCATTCTGTCCTATTAGGCTTGTTAGTTCGCATTCGCTATGGAATCGTAGCCATTAGTACACATTTTGACAAAGAAACAAAACTAGCGAAGAAATTCCTTCACTTTTTTTAAAACTATGAGTGGAGTTAGGAATTGTCTTTCACATTCGGTTTCCAAAGTTCTCATATACATTTACCTCGTTCCGCTTCATTACCATTCGATTAATTTGTCAACGCAGTTTGAATGCAACCGATATTTTCTTCTTTTCTCTCACCAGCTGCGTCGCCTCTGGGTTCCCTCCTTCTCCATGCTAATCAAATATGACAGTCAGCTAGGTTGTTTCTTTGCATTCAGAGCAGCACTGTAGCAAAGTTTCGTTTCAAGTCCAGTATTCAATTCTCCAGCTTTTTTTCTATGGGCAGGTGGTTAGGTTCAACATTCTGCTGCTGTCTTTGGATCATCAGTCACTTATCTGCATCGGCTCTCAGTCGTACGTTCTTCTCCACCCTTTTCCACTTTTTCTCTCCTGCGATCTCCTCCACAGCCTTTTATTGCCTCATTTCGATCCTCCAAGTGTACCTTCCTATGGGAAGGTAGAAAGGTTCAACATTCTGCTGCTGTCTTTGGATCATCAGTCACTTATCTGCATCGGCTCTCAGTCGTACGTTCTTCTCCACCCTCCTTTTCCACTTTTTCTTTCTTGCGATCTCCTCCACAGCCTTTTATTGCCTCATTTCGATCCTCCAAGTGTACCTTCCTATGGGAAGGTAGAAAGGTTCAACATTCTGCTGCTGTCTTTGGATCATCAGTCACTTATCTGCATCGGCTCTCAGTCGTACGTTCTTCTCCACCCTTTTCCACTTTTTCTCTCCTGCGATCTCCTCCACAGCCTTTTATTGCCTCATTTCGATCCTCCAAGTGTACCTTCCTATGGGAAGGTAGAAAGGTTCAACATTCTGCTGCTGTCTTTGGATCATCAGTCACTTATCTGCATCGGCTCTCAGTCGTACGTTCTTCTCCACCCTCCTTTTCCACTTTTTCTCTCCTGCGATCTCCTCCACAGCCTTTTATTGCCTCATTTCGATCCTCCAAGTGTACCTTCCTATGGGAAGGTAGAAAGGTTCAACATTCTGCTGCTGTCTTTGGATCATCAGTCACTTATCTGCATCGGCTCTCAGTCGTACGTTCTTCTCCACCCTTTTCCACTTTTTCTCTCCTGCGATCTCCTCCACAGCCTTTTATTGCCTCATTTCGATCCTCCAAGTGTACCTTCCTATGGGAAGGTAGAAAGGTTCAACATTCTGCTGCTGTCTTTGGATCATCAGTCACTTATCTGCATCGGCTCTCAGTCGTACGTTCTTCTCCACCCTTTTCCACTTTTTCTCTCCTGCGATCTCCTCCACAGCCTTTTATTGCCTCATTTCGATCCTCCAAGTGTACCTTCCTATGGGAAGGTAGAAAGGTTCAACATTCTGCTGCTGTCTTTGGACCATCAGTCACTTATCTACATCGGCTCTCAGTCGTACGTTCTTCTCCACCCTTTTCCACTTTTTCTCTCCTGCGATCTCCTCCACAGCCTTTTATTGCCTCATTTCGATCCTCCAAGTGTACCTTCCTATGGGAAGGTAGAAAGGTTCAACATTCTGCTGCTGTCTTTGGACCATCAGTCACTTATCTACATCGGCTCTCAGTCGTACGTTCTTCTCCACCCTTTTCCACTTTTTCTCACCTTCTCACCTTCTCACCCTTTTTCTTTCTTGCGATCTCTCCTGCGAGAATACTCAACTTCTGCTCTAGTCTTTGGAAGGGCACTCTTCTACGGTGGGTCTCCTTGTTACGATCTTCACCACCTTCACCTGTCTAGGAGATACTAAACCATGCCAAATACTTGAAAAGGGGTGTTACGGCTAGTCACAATTATAAACTGACAACTTGTGAAATTGCTTTTTTTTCGACCGTCTCGCTTCAGTTTAAAATTTTTTCTTATACGAGAGCAATTTTTTCCAGCAATGTCGTGCATCGATATGGATCGTATTGGTCATGTCATTCATACGCTAGTTCAAGACTTGTTAAAAGTTCCAGCGAAGGAAAAAGAAGACGTTTTCAATGAAAGTGAGTGTTGCTGTTTTTGGACGCGCCGAGAGCAATTCAATTTGTTTCAGTGGTCACTGACTTTTACAATGTGGAATGTGTGCAAGCCTATCGCAACGATATCGAGGCTCGGTTTTTGTACAAAGCACGTAGCCAGTTCACGTCGGTCGAGGACGACTCCACTGGTGCCGAGAAGTCACCAAGGGATTTGGCTCTCCTGCACAAGCCTGCGCACAGAAGAGAGGTCCTTGTGTTGAGCGAATTCCATCGCTCTGACAACGAAGCCGTGGAAGATCTTTTGGCAGAGCTCATCACTTTATCGGAGCAAAGAAACGATAGAGCAATGCGATCTCGTGAGTTGCACTGTTTTCACGCATTACAAATGATGAAAACGAGAAAAAATATTTTTCAGGTATCCAAAAATTTTACAATACACGATGCGCCCTTAGAATTGATGAGGCATTTGACTGTTACCAAATGTTGGAGCGCAGACGCCTCAAGTTTAGGCCGAAGAAGATTTCCGTTCGAGGGGTTCAAGGAGAATCTTCGACAGCAGTCCACGACGGTGGCTCTTCGTCGGCATTGAGCACTGATGCAATTCAGAAAGAGGCGCCAACCACACAAGGAGGATCTTCCATCACTGCTCCTCCAGTCTCTTCGGTTCTTCCCGAACAAGTGGTTGCCAGAAACACAGAAGAGAATCCGGCAGATGAGCCAATGAGCAATGGCAGTAATGACGCGCAGGAAACCTCCGAGCAGCCGATGCCCATCGCTGATCGTCATATTGACGAGGCACCAGCCGGAAAGAAGAGAAAGCTTTCGGCTACACCATCAACAGCTGAGAAAGCGGCGAAGAAAGGCAAAGTTGAACAAGCCGTGTCAAGCAGAAACAGTGTGTTGACCGAAAGTCAGGAACAAGTGAACACTGAAAGTTCGAACGTTGCCACGCAGGAAGTTCATCACTCGGATGAAATCAACAATGTGGAGCCGAATCGCGTTCGGTTCGAAGAGCCGATCTACAATGAGCCGGAGCACAATGAGGTCTATCTGGACAATCAGGACGAGAACGTCGACATTCATCCGGTCGATCCGAGTAAGTAAAGTTCACAGTGCAAAAAAAAAACACTTGTGCTCATCAAAACTAACCTACTCACTTGTTCAATGCT
Source organism: Caenorhabditis afra (assembly GCA_963570955.1). Taxonomy (NCBI): domain Eukaryota; kingdom Metazoa; phylum Nematoda; class Chromadorea; order Rhabditida; family Rhabditidae; genus Caenorhabditis; species Caenorhabditis afra. Next base: position 4,027,213 of record OY751537.1, on the reverse strand, counting down.
TACAGATCTCGAAATGGAAGCCGAAGACAACATTAACGAAATTGCACAAGATCCGATTGCAGAGGATCAAGCTCGCCCGGATACGAGAGGTATAACGTTTTTTTTGAAGAAAAGTTTCTAATGGCTCCTTTCTACAGCGTCTGGCGAGGAATCCGAGCAAGACGATGCTGCTCCAACTACTACCGCAACTAGATCGATCAGAAGAAGGACTGGCAGACGCGGAAAGCCGAAGGTGAGTTTTGAATTGAATTTGTGGAGTAAGATTTAAAAAAACAATAAAAAAATTTTTAGCCGAAGAAACTTCTGGGAAAGGATAAGGAGAACAACGTAAAGGAATCCGCGAAGTACCTTATGGCCGCGTATTTGAGTGCCGCTCGGCAAGGGAAAGATGAGTCAGCCCAGAAACAACAGCTTGTTAATACCGCGATCGAATTCTGCCAGGTGAGATCAATTGGAAAATTTGAAAAGTTTAAAAATGACGAAAAAATTGCAGGTGGACAACGGCGAGCTTTTGGAGGTTGATGTGAGCCTGGGAACTCAAGTGCCGAGCGCTGAGAACTACCGTGGAGTACATGAGTACCTCAAGGAGAAGACGTGCACCGTTATCCGACCGGACTTTCCAGGAGCGGTTGATTTGGACGGCCCTCCGACGGCGCCACCAAAATTCTTCCCACATGGCCCTCTCTACTTGCCAATCGAATCGGATTACGAGCATGTTGTACTAGAAGCTGGAAGATTCGTCAGAGAGAACAGAAACACCTGCTGGAAGGAGTCGCCTGTGGTGCCGCCCACCCCGAACCCGGAGCTGATCAAGAAGGAGCGCGAGTTTTCCATGCAACACGGAGATGGACGCTCGGCCAGTTGCCATCCGATGCGGCTCGCTGTCCCGTCGATCAAGCTGAACAATGCGAATGATGTGAACACGGAGGAGTTCAAAACACTTCTTCACTCGGTGCCCATCAGCAAGATCACTGGGCTGGACAGACTCCTGGGATTCGACAAGGACTTGCTGACTCTCGACGCTATCGTCGATATCGATCCGACCATGCAGGCACAGAATCTGTTCCAACCGCCACAACCGATCAGCGTCAATCGATACTGGGACAATGACTTGTCTCACTACAATCCGAAATGTTGGAAGGCGCGACAGATTCAATACGACTTCAACACTGTCCAGAGCTACTTGATCCATTTCAAGAAGCAACAAGAAATTTCGGAGAAGTGTGAGTTTTTTCTAGTGATTTTGATCTATGAAAAACGGCAAATTTTAGACTACGAGAAAGTTGGCTCCGGAGAAAATATTGAAGAGTTGCTCACGGAGTTCAGAAAAGAAATGATTCAGCTCCAGAAAACCGAGCAAGAAGATCCGGAGATGATCACTTATCCTGTTGGCACACAGTTCAGCATGCTGAATGTGAAATTCTGCACGAACATCAACTTGAATGCGCCGAAGTTCAAGCCCATCATCGACGTGAGTTTCAATTCAGCCATAGTCAAAAAGTTAGAAACGTAACTGGAACGTTTTACAGGCGATCGTTGGGAAGTTGCCGGAGCTGCTCAAACCGTACAATAATGCGGATCTTCTGGAGATTATGGAAGAGCTCGCGCTGGGAATAAACACTGTCCAAGTGTATTGTAAGACGCCCGGCTCGAGAACATGCGCGCACATGGAAAATGGACTCGTCGCGTCCATTAATTATAATGAAGGTCCAGGCAACTGCATATGGTATGCCGTCCCCTACGAGTACTGGGGAAAAGTACACGAGATTGTCACATCGTCGGGCTGCAAATACAACGATCTCGACTACTGGCCTGATGATGACACCCTCCTGAAGGCCAATATACCGGTCATGAAATTCAACCAGGAGGCCGGAACGCTCGTCCATGTCAACTCGGGGACGTTCCACTGGGTCCAAGCTGATGGATTTGCCATCAATTACAGTTGGAACGTCGGGCCTCCGACATTCACCCAAATGGCGATTACGACCATATCGAATTGCCACAACTTGGTGGAACACCATCGCTGTGTGATTCCTGTCGTGAAGATAGCATGGAATATCGCGAAGGGAAAAATGCAAGTCAGAGACCGGGAGCTTTACAATGTGGTGCGCTCAATTCTCCTGGTGTCGTTGTCATTCAATAAGATGTGGTACGACACCATAATCGCAAACGGAGGAAACGTGGAGGCGCCCAACAACGAGACCTTCATAAAGCAGATATGCTCAAATTGCGACTGCGAGGTCTACAATCTGAAATGCTGTTTGAAAGCGGCCCGAAACAGCAGATGGCCAAAACCGGAGACAGACGAGGAGAAGGCGAAGTGCCGCAAACTGAAGAAGTTGACGGACAAGAGCGCGGGAATTTTGAGCACCGATTGGATCTTTCTGTGCTCTAGCTGCGCGGAGCATCTCGTCCCGTAAGACTTTCAAAAATGTTTCTTCTCTTATCATACGTTTTACAGGAGAATCCATGAGGCGCAGCGTGAAAAGTGTTTCCTGATGAACGAAACCATCGAGGAGATGGGGCGAATCCTCGACAACTTTCGATTGGCGCCATAATTTGTATTTCTCTCACAACTACATTCTTATTTATCGTTTTTTGTTTTGTTTAACGTATATAAAAATTTTAAATATTGAAATCACTTATCGCAAGGGGCGCTCTTCAGTATGTTTTGCACCGCTTGCAAAAGTCCAATTTTCAGTTTTTCTGGAACAGTTCGGCCAGTTTCAAAGATATCGTCACCAAAATTTGAGGGGGTATGTAACTTTGTGTCCTGAATCCGATGACATTAACGTCAAGTCGGGATTTTGGTCGCGTGACGCGTTACACCTAGAAATAAGGGTGGACCTATAGTTTTGCACCACACTGTATAACCCCTCCTGCTCCACCGATAAAGAGGTCGGAGAGGAGAGACATGAAGGGTGACTCTCCTCTAATCTATGTCCCCCTTCTATTTTTAATAAACTGTTTAATCGCATCCACTCCTCCTCGTCGTTTCCTGGTGAAGTGAAAGCTCATCACGGGCATACCGCTACACCCCGAACCGGGATCAGGGTAAGCCCTTTGTCATCTGTGCACGAGGCGACAGAGTTATTTATCCTATCCGGGTGAAGGCCCGTATACTCGGAAGGCGTCGATGTATCCAGATGCCATTCAGGAGACGTCAGAGAAAAAATTCATCAAATTAGGTCCAATGTGACTGTTTTTATTCAAAATTATAAGATGATGATGCAGGTGACTTCTTTTTTGAAACTATCACTGTTCCTCCAGCCAGAAATGTTTTTTTTTTTAAATTTAGGAGAGTGTTTTTTGTGCAGACGTTATTTTTCTTTCTTGTTTCTTTTTCTTTCTTTAATAAACCATGTACTTTAAATTTGAGTACAATTATTTCAAAAAGTGATATTCTTTTTTTTTTCTTTTTCAGCGTTGCTGCTGCACATCGCGACGTGGTGGACGCCGGCACACAGGCCGTACACTGTCCACCCCTTCACCGTTCTCGCTGGGAACGGAAGGCTGCCACCCAGCACACAATCGCCCGCCACACCGGGCGGTGGTTAGGCGAGATGTGCGGCCCTATATAAGGTAGGGAGGGTCCGCGTAGATGGGGGGACCTTTCAAGAATCGCCCCCATTTGGTCGTGCGCACGTTTCATTGCCGGTAATGGCATGGAAATCACCAAAAATGTCGGTCGGTAGTTGCCGGCAACACGGAAAATCTACCGGCATGCCGGAAAAAAAATTTCCGCTATGCCGCCGGTAAAAAAAATGCCGGCAACCGCCGCCATGCCGTGCCGCCGAAAAAAATGTTGGCGGGTCTCGCCACGAAGCGCCATTTTCGAATGTTTCGAAGAAATTTCGAAGTTTTCTCAGAATTTCGAAGTTTCTTCCGCCGAAAAATGCGAAAATTGTGCTTCGTGGCGAGACCCGCAAACAATAGTTTCAATGCGCCTTCAAACTACCGTATCCACGCCATGCCGGCGGCACGGCATGACGGCAGTTGCGGAATTTTTTACCGGCGGCATGGCATTCCGCCGCCTGCCGGCAACTTTCATGCCGGCAACACGGCATGAAAGGCTGCTGCGGTTGCCGGTAAGAAAAATGCCGATAAGAAAAAAATACATAATACTTGGAAGACGTCGATGTATCCAGATGTCATTTAGAACACGTTAGAGCGTAATTGGATAGCGGTCGCCGTTCCCAGATGAAATATGTCAGAAGATGTTTGTGTGGAAGTCTAAAACTTCTGAAAACAAATGCATGTGTGCAAAAGCGATATTTGAACTTTGATTCTTCTCTTCCGTGAACAACCGATAAAAATGCAACAAATCTTTGCTTCTTTCCTTCCGCAGTTTTATTATTTAACTGTTCCGGAGGCTTTTAATGTTTCCTGCAATAAATTTGTTTTCGTATAAAAAGCTAGCTCGCGAGTGGAAAAATCAGAAATTCGAACGCTCGAATCATATTCTCAACTGCTCTCTTCGCAATGTCGATCGTCAATGCTGCTCCGGCTCTTTTCTCGGACCCAACGCCGCCCACTTCTCCCGCTCCTCCACCAAACACTCCGGAAAAGCAATGATGTGCTCCTTGAATAAACTGTTGAAATGTTGAAACGGCCGTGTTGATTCAAATACAACAGTAGTTCGATTGGAATTACGAATGTGATTTTGGCTAATGCCAACTTGTAATTTCCAGGACATTGAACACGGTCTTCGAGGACCTACTTCTTTGCTTTCTCTTCTCCAGGTGGTTCTGTCTTAAATCATTCTGGATGCACACATTTACTTTATCCAAACGCGTCGAAACATCACGTACCAAACATAAGTACCATGTTCTGTTCGTCTGATATTTTCAATGAACCACGACTGTGTTCAAACTGTAGACTTCGAAAACACAATTCCGAGACACTGCAGCCAGACTTTCCGGAAATCGAAATTATGTTGTTTTTCTTGCAATCTATCCTTTAATCTTAGATTCGAGTTTTTTTAACGAGGAAAAACCTTTAATGTCAAAAAGTGACTACTGAACGTCTCATTTTGAAAATCTGAGCCGTGTCGGTGAAAATTGGCACATCGGCCAGGCCCTCAACATGTCTGACCGCAGCTGCACAGATTACCGATTTCCGAACAACTTCTTTTTCGGAAACTAAGTCGGAAACAAAAATTTATCGAAAAAAAGTTTTCTTCGTCAGGATTACCGATTCAAAACACTCGTTTTTTCAGTGCAGTCTGAAACGCCCACTCACGCTCAAAGGGCACATCCCTTCTCATTCACATGTTAGCACAGGGTCGCAAAAAGAGTGCCCGCCTTTTGGCCTTTCATTTTCTCAAGTTTCCGCGAACCTTTTTTTTTTTGAAAATTTAGGCAATTACTTCCCTTTCTTTCCAAAGTGTCTTCGAAAATAGGCGACTGTCATTAACTTCTAAGCAGAGAGTTTAGTTTTAAAAAAAAGTGTTTTCAACCGCTATACAGGCCGATAGGATGACCAACTCAAATATTGGTTGGTCACCTCTGATCGGATTGTCTAGTAGTTTTTTTTTAACATTCTTTTTTATTTTATTTATTTTTTATCATCAAATAACTGCCATCGCTGATCGTGTCTACCTTCCAAATAATTGTAGATAGGAGTGTTAGGCTTTCTGGGTGCTGCGTGTCGATCATCCAAGTACTTGTAGATAGGTGTGTTTGGCCGTCTGGGACATCAAGGTTGCGGGGCTGTCGATGGATATCGACATAGATCTCGTTTCCTTCGGCTCTTCGCACTGAGAGTGGCCCGGCTCTGTCCTCTTCATTTCTCGTGGCAGGTCCCGTGGTTCTGGCCAAGATGGCTGGAATGTCGGCGGCGAGGGCTGTTGTCCATTTTTTTTTCTAAAACAATTATTTTTCTCGAAAAAAAAAACAAAACAGAACAACTCACTTATGTGGAGATTGCTCGTTTCAAGTTGAAGGCATCATCCTTTTTTTTGTTTGGCTGTAAGTAATTTTTTTTAATTTTTTACAAGACAAACAAATACTCACGAAGTATTCTTCTTGAATCCTTCCCGGATAGTGGGAAAATAGTGGGAAAACTGGGCTGAAATTACGAGAATTGTTTAATTTTTAGCTAATAAAAAAGACTTACGTTACTGTAGAAAATAGATTTTGAAAAAAAATAGAGAAACGGCCATCTGAGGACAGCCAGGAGGATAAATATTGGAAAAATGATGACAAAACGGACCGCGCATCTTAATGTCCGCGAACACCGCGGCCATGCAGAATGGGCATCTGAACCCACGCGCAAAAGGCATTCCCCCTTGTTTTTTGATTTGAAAACAAGACGGACAGAGTTATGCGCTGTTTTTTCCTTAGAAACCATTTATCAGTTTAAAAATCAGTGTTTTTTTTTGAAGTGTCAACGGATCTCATTCATTTTATCGTTTCATTATGAAAAAAACCTTTTTTTTTCTGTTTCGGCTACATTTTTCTGTCATTTCCATTGATTTTTCCCCATGAAAATGTCGCAATTTCAGAACAGCTCAACGATTCTATTTTCACTTACTTTCGCTGAGTTTCCGGGCAACAATGGCGAAAAAGAAAGGTGAGATGGGATTCATATCGATTTTAGTATCGCATTGGAAACTGTCATGCATCTGAGGGTAATTCAAATGTCATGTTACAGATCCTGCAGGATCAGCTGACCGAGAACTGTCGCATACTTTGAACGACTACAAAATTCTGGAGATGGTTATCCGCATGATCGAACCGACCGAAAGTGGCAGGTTTGGAGACGTTAATGAGAATGCGAAAGCGGTCAAACTTCATTTTAAACTTGGGCTCATGCAGGTAGTCGAAATGCTAGAATTTCTGAAAATCGCAAACGCAACATTTTCAGAGTGGTGTGAATGAAGTTTCATGGGTCGATGCAAGGAAAATGCCAGGATCCGCTTATGAACGTCAGTTCTATGTTCTTGAAGCTAATATCAAGCTGACTGGAAGCACCTTGCTCAAGGAAACAATGATATTCGCGAGTTTTATGAGAAAGTTCTCAGAGTTCGCACAAGACTTGGCAAACAACCCGGCATTTTTGGAAACAGAATTACCCAGTTTGTTCCCGGAAATTCAGTAAGATTTTCAAAAAACGCGACTATTTTTGAAAAGTATTCTTTAGGACGCATCACGAGATCATAGGCGTCTCAAAAATTTCCATCGGAAACATCATCAACCAGGGACTCTTTTTCGACCGCGGCGATTACATCAGCAAAGAGACCACCACATACGACAACGAAATGTCGTATGCTCAGTTTGAGCACGACAAGCGGATTTTGACTCTTTTCTTCCAACTGCAATATCGACAGTCTGCCGATTAGAAGGGAAAAGTGCGATTGGTCAACGCGGGATTTCGACTCGATCTTCCCTACAGTCGGTTCATCGAAGTTTATGTGGATTTAACAGAGAAGGATACCACATGCCTTTTCATCCACTTGAAAAATCCGCCAAAGTTATGGCAGACATTTCCGAACGAGGTGCCAGTTCTTGACGATATGAATTCGGACATGAAGGGGTTCGACGACTGGAAACGAGTCCTGAAGTGGCCGGCCGATTCTGAAAATCGCGGAATCGGATGTAGTGCGGAAGCGCTCTCACAGAGTAACTGGATTCAAGTCAGTTTCCGAAAAGACCCCGATCGGTTCGGCTCCATATCGACTCTTTTGGAAGCGGTCACCAGAGTTTCGGCGAGATCTAACGCGAAAGTATTGTTTGGGCGGATTCTATCGATGCGAAAACACCTTGCTCCAGCTCCGGCTCTTCGATCATTAGGTTCTTTTCGAGCCGATTACTCGTTCATCGCTCTGCTTACTCGTGGATCAATTTTTATTGACCAGCTTTATGGCGCCGATTACGAGCACAATTTGGAGAAGAAGGCCAAGCCGATGGCAGAAAAAGAGGAGCCAAAGTTTGTTAAAGTGGTTCGAGAGGCAATGAACGAGTGCAGGCTGGCCGCGGAAGAGACTCTCGAAGAGATACTGAAGGCGTTCGACGCGCATCGCAACATCGACGTACTCAGCGCTTTTACTTGTCTCTACACAGGCCGGAAAGAGCGGCTCCAACTTCTTCTGAACGGCGACAAATCAGATGAATTTGCAAAGCCGTTACCGGAACACTATGTGGCAATCCGAAAAGTGGTTGTGACGCCTTCAAGGGTTCTTCTGATGTGCCCAGAAGTGGTGATGACAAATCGAGTTGTCCAGAAATTCGGATCAGAAAGTGCTCTGAAGTGCATTATTCGAGACGAGGATTTGAGAGAGCTCTCAGTGCTAGAGTTTTCTAACAAAAACATTGACAGTAAGACTCGAAAAAGCATTCCCATTTTTTAAACGCACATTTTCAGTGTTCTGGAACAGTGTCACCGAAAAAGTTCGGAATACTCTCCACAGAGGTTTTAACATCCTAAATCGCCGCTACCAACTTCTCGGTTGGAGCCAGTCGCAAATACTTGACAAAAGCTGTTATTTTCATTCGACTAGAAAAGATCGATGTTCTGGAGCCGTCAGTGGCACGATCGATGAGATACACGCCTGGATGGGCAATTTTCTGAAGGTCGAATCGTACGATACGATAAGGACCCGAATGGGACAGTGCCTCGCACCGGCGATGCCAACAGTTCTCCTGAAATTCGAGGATTGGCGTGTTGAGAAGGATATCACTAGTGGAACGAGGAATCAATTCTGTTGCGGTAGAATAAGCTACCATCTGGCCAAGGATATCTCTTCCGCCTTGAAACTGACCGGAGTGCCCTCTTGTTTCCGAGTTCAATTCAAAAGTTTTGAAGGCATTCTTGTTCACAATACAAAACTTGACAAAGGCGAGAATCGACCGAAGGTGATTTTCAGGTGTGTACTACTCTTCGGATTCTGTTGAATGAATCTTTATCCGTTTTCAGAAGACATCAGCTCAAGTTTGATTGGGTAGATTATCGTGAGGACGACTACTTGGAAGTCGTCAACTATTCTATGCCGTCACCAGCTTATCTGAACCGAAACTTTATTAACATTCTCGATCAAGTTTCAAAGTGCAAGTCATCCAGCTTGAACATGAGAATTGTGGCGAGAATCCAATATTACTTGGACCGAGAGCTCTGCTTGCTCAGAAGTATGTTGGGTTTCAGTTCTTCTTGAAAATGTTCAACCTTATTTCAGATATGCTGATCGACACCAGTCAAGCATCCGAGGAGCTTACCAAACGCACCACCCTTCCAATAAATTGGATTCAAGCTTCAAAGGAAGCGGGGTTTCAACTAACTGCTGATCCGTTTGTACGCGGAATTATCGATTCCATCTACCGTTACAACATCACTGAGAAGCTGTTGAAGGGACAAATCATTCTACCACCCGATTTGGGCCGAACAATGTATGGTGTGATCGACGAAACTGGACTGCTTCAAGACGGTCAGGTGGCTGTTTATTACTCGCCAAATATCGGTCAGATGAGCTCGAAGCCAGTACAAAGAACAGGAAAAGTCTTGGTCACTAAGAAGTCATGTATCGTTCCTGGCGACGTTCGGGTCTACGACGCCGTTTGCCTGCCCGTTTTGTCTCATCTTATCGACGTCATAGTGTTCCCGCAGCACGGTCCGCAATCTCATCTTATGGATATATCCCGATCAAGCCTAGACGGCGACGAATACTTGGTTATTTGGGATGAAGAGTTGATTCTGGAGTACTACGAGGAGGCGACGTTGTATCCGAGCAGTGAGAACACAACTGAGGAGCGACAAATTCTGACTGCAGGAGAAATGGTCGATGTCTTCATGGCCAATCTTCAAAGTTCGTCGGTTGACAGCATGGCTTCAGCTCACTTGGCCATGTCCGATAGTTATGGGCTTTTCGATGGAACTTCCGAGTCTATCGCTCGCAAATGCGCAATCGCAAAGGAGTTTGCAAACTCCGGACTCCCTACATCCCCTCTTTGCATTTACGAGAGACCCTCAACTATGCCGGACTTTATGGCGTCAAACGAGAACAACGTGTACTATAGCCAACGTCTGAATGGAAGACTGTACCGTCAGGTTCTGAAAATCCAAGAGATCCTCGAAGAGAATAACTTGCGGGAGCACGCGCATGCCTGGGAGTATGACAGGCGTTTGTGTCCCGACGACGTTGACGTCTTCTTTGGCGACAAGAGAAACATGTTGGCGGCAACAAGCGTGCGTGATGACTACGTCAAACAAGTTCAGCGCCTTCTGGACGAGTACGGAATTGACGATGAATCCTCACTTCTATCGGGGCATTCGGTCAAGATGAAGGATCTCGATGACAGCCTTTTGTTCAACACTCAAAGAACAATTACACTACGTTACGAAAAGGTGTTCCGCGCGTTTCGTAACACGTTCTTCGAAGAGTTTGGAGGTGAGCAAGCGCATATGGAGGCCGATTCGAAAGGAGTTCCGACACTTCGAGTGTCAACGGCGATGCGAATGAAGGTCCGTCAGTGGTACTATATTTCGTATGTGGAGCCAAGCAAAAGCGGCAATGGCAAGGTCTTGGGACAGAGCCTACCGTGGGTCGCATGGGACGTTTTGTGCTCATTGAGACAATCATTGGTATGTTTTCATAAAGTTTATTCATCAAGTCTAGAGGAACCATTTTGTTATTTAGGTGTTGCTCAAACAAGACGATGCTCGTTTGCAAGTCGAACACCCGCTTGCGATTCGCTTGGAACAAAAAATTATCGAGTCGATTGAAAAGAAATCGGAGAAGTTCACCGAGTTCCAGAAAACGATGACCACTCAGCCTGAATTTGCATTCGTTCGGCAGTATTCAAACGTCAACGGTCAAAATCTCGTTCAAGTCCTGTTTGTGATACAGCGATGGTTGGAACTCGAAACGTTGCTCCCTGCTCGACACTTGCAATTCTGGCAGATTGCCCGTTTATTTGTCCGTTTCTTACTTGGCATATTCCAACAGCGTACAATCGGCGACTATGAGCAACAAACACTTGGAGAACCGAAACGATGGATTTCATGGCTAAAGAAGAAGAGCGACTGCGAAACCGACGATAAGCCCAGTCCAACTTCGTTCAATCTGGGAGCCGCTCTCATCGAGTTCATAAGACGACTGGCAACGCAGTCATTTGCACGTGAGGGCTCCTCAAATCTCCAGGTTCTCCTCGGAGAAGAAATAGAGTTCTACACCGCACAGCAATTTCTTTCCCTTCACGAGGTGAGTGCCCTCCTTTGAGTTCTTTCGACCAAACAAATCTCTTCTTTTCAGTGTGCATATCACGCACTTCACCGGGTGGCTCTCTCAGGACGGTTTGACGCTTTTGCCTTGAGCTCTGAGAGTTCTGATGTTCTAGTTTCGGAAAGCGAAGAACCGCTTATTGTCGAGAGATCGGTTTTCTCCCTCGACTACTCTTTGTATAAGCAAATCATTCCGCCCCAGCAAGTACTAGAAGAGCTACAAGTAACGTCTTCTACATGGTTACCGATTCTAAACGTATGCTTCTTTCCAGAATTGGACCGGTGTTCAGAAGATTCTCATCCGTCAGCTTCCACATCATCCCTTCGAGCATCGAGTGATGGCGGTTACTGCTATCGGAACGGCGACAGCGAGACGACGGCTAGAACGTATTCTGATGTGGGATGAAAATCAGATTCACAGAACTATTGTGAAAAAAAATGTGCCATGCAAGCTGACATACGGTTCTATTTAAATCTAATTATGTTTTCGCATTGTGTATTTTTTTAAAGTAGATTTTTATTGCGACCGCGTATGGTGATCATGTAAGATTTATCTCCCTCGAAACGGGTAAACTATTCTGATTGCTTTGTTGTCAAAATTAACGGGTGGGAGCCGATTACGTCATAATTCAATTCAATGTTTTATAATTTTATTAAAGGTATTTGTGATTGATTGGTTTCAATTTCGTTTACAGTAGATGTTAAATTTGTTTTTATTTGATAGTAAATGTTTTTTAATTCTCGCTGCACGGCGCGTGTAATCCTCTCACCGGAAAGTGCGTGTTAAAGCAGGACGAGACAGGTAGAGACTGTTCGAGGTGGTAGCAGCGTCACGCCGTCATCAACCGCATCTGCACGTTGTGCGATCAGGGCTGCTCCTTTCCGCTGATGCAGACGATTGACGAGATGGAGGATCACCTTGGACGCCAACATTTTTCGGGTGTGAAGCCGGTGCCGTGGAAGCGCGTGAGGCGGATCGGGAACGAGACCGAGGATCTGAACGTGTTCGTCGGCGGCATCCACAATGACTTCGAGCGGTGTTGACACAAGAAAGCGCACAAACTGCTGGAAATGGTGACGGCGCATAAGTTGTCGAGACGATCATCGGGGATCTGAAGAATCGGAACGACGTGTTGGAGCAGTGGATGAACGACTACCAAGAGACAATATACGACGCCGCTAAGAAGGAAGTAGTGGACGCGGAACGGATGAGAAACGTCGTCCAGAAGCGCATCATTTGGTACAAGGAGGTGTCGAACGAGTTCGAGAAGCTTTGTGTCGACGCCGAAGATCAGCTCGCCGGGTTAAGAAACGCCGTCGAGAAGGCGAAATCCAAACAGCTCATTAACATGGTCAAGGACAAGGAGAGGATCTGAATGACGCTCCAGGAGATGCCCGAGCTCGCCGAGTAGTGCCAGTCTCGTCCAGCACTTTGGGATGGACGCCTCCTCTCAAAAAGAGGTGGTCACCATCCGATCCACAGATCGCTACAACGAGGAACAAGTGCACGCCGTTGTGATGAGCCGTAGTGGGAAGACGATTCGCGTATAGGGCGACGACAAGGAGATCGGCCAATCGCAACAATTGGCGGACAAGTCCATCGTCGGAACATCTTCTAATTTAACGACGAGATGAAGCCGCCAAACAACGAGATTCCCATCACGTTGGTCTTCATCGTGAGAGAGCCGAGAGGTTCCTTCTTCTGTTTCGTCAACTCAATATTTTATTCGCTGTAAAATTCTAGACCCTTTCTGTGACCAATTTTATGGAAAAAAACGACAACCACAGTCAGAAAAAAAAACAAAATTTAGATCGGAATTCAGTGGTGTAAACCATTCTCAGATACATAATACTTGGAAGACGTTGATGTATCCAGATGCCATTCAGGAGCCTTCAGAGCAAAATTTCATCAAATTAGATTCAATGTGACTGTTTTTATTCAAATTATAAGCAAAAAGTGATATTCTTTTTTTTCTCTTTTTCAGCGCTGCTGCTGTTCATCGACGCGGTGGACGCCGGCACACAGGCCGTACACTGTCCACCCCTTCACCGTTCTCGCTGGGGAACGGAAGGCTGCCACCCAGCACACAATCGCCCGCCACACCGGGCGGTGGTTAGCCGAGATGTGCGGCCTTATATGAGGTAGGGAGGGTCCGCGTAGATGGAAGGAACTTTCAAGAAAGTTGACTGTTTTTATTCAGAATTTTGAGCTGAGAGTTTGATTGTGTTGCCTATTCTGAGACGCAGAGTACTCCGAAGACGTTGGTGTGTTTAGACGACATTCAAAAGACGTTGGAGCAAAAATGTGCCTAATTCTTCCAATCTGGTATTGTATCATTATTACAACCCCAAGCGTAATTGGATAGTGGTTACCGTTCCCAGATGAAATATGTCAGAAGATGTTTGAGTGGAAGTCTGAAACTTCTGAAAACAAATGCATGTGTGCAAAAGCGATATTTGAACTTTGATTCTTCTATTCCGTGAACAACCGATAAAAATGCAACAAATCTTTGCTTCTTTCCTTGCGCAGTTTTATTATTTTACTGTTCCGAAGGCTTTTAACGTTTCCTGCAATAAATTTTTCTTTGTATAAAAGGCCAGCTCGTGAGTGGAAAAATCAGAAATTCGAACACTCGAATAATATTCTCAACTGCTCTCTCGCAATGTCGATCGTCAATTCTGCTCCGGCTCTTTTCTCGGACCCAAAGCCGCCAACTGCTCCCCCAGCACCAGCCGGATAAGGAATGATGAATAAACTGTTGAAACATTGAAACGGCGGTGTTAATTCAAATACATCGGTAGTTCGATTGGAATTACGAATGTGGTTTTGGCTGTTGCGAGCCTGTAATTTTCAGGGCGTCGCACGGTCTTCGAGGACCTACTCATTTGCTTTCTCTTTTCCAGGTGGTTATGTCTTGAATCATTCTGGATGCAAACATTAACTCTATCCAAACGCGTAGAACATCAAATTCCAACGCAATCCCAACATACATAAGCACCATGTTTTCTTTTTCAGCGATGGTGCTGTTCATCGACGTGGTGGACGCAAATGCAGCCACACGTGCAAGAAATGCAGCATCAATGCAGCAAAACACTCCGTGGAACCAGAACTTGCCGATGGCTCAATTCGGAACTACTTTGATGGACTTCTGCTCTGACGTCTCCTGAATGGCATCTGGATACATCGACGCCTTCCGAGTATGATGTTCAATCTGAGAATAGTTTACGCCACTGAATTCCTATATAATTTTTTCATTAAATTGGTCACAGAAAAGGTCTAGTTGACGGAACAGAAGAAGGAATCTCTCGGCTCTCTCACAGAACAACTGACGTTTTTCCCGAATTTTTCGCTGTGCCATCAAAACCTCGATTCTCTCGACGGGAATTGTCTCCTTCGGAACCGACCAACTCTACGGAAACCATTCCCGGAACCAATGATGAACCGATGTGCAATGCGAAATGAATGGAAAAGAAACGAAAAGTAAGTGTTCATCTGTTCCCAGTTCCTAATTAAAATTGACGGATTTTCAGTTACAAGCAACTTCTCGAAAAAAAATGGTGGAGAAGTTGGACGGGTCGAACCGCGATCGCTTCGATTTTTACTTGAACCTGCAACACAGCTGTGAAAAGAACAGCTTCACGAAGGAAATGAGGGAGTTCGTCACAGCTGTGTTCAGCGCGAGTTCTTCTGTTGAGTGAGTTTCGGAAACTTGTACGTTCAAAACAAAATACATCCACATTCCAGAAAGACAACACGTTTCGTACAAGGACTTGGCCGGCATTGATGATCTCAACACCGGCGGTAGAAATCTTAATTAATTCTTCTCATTCAATCCCAAACTCTGAACACTAAACCACTTTTTGGTTAAATAAATGAATACTCAACCATTCTCTCTCTGTCCTCAGCACCCTTCTGCAAAACATCGAAACTCGACTCATCTCGACTCGAAGAGTCCAGAAAACATCGCTTGATCTGCAACAGACCCCGAAGAATGTTCTTTCTCATCTTCTTCTCCGCCTTCTTATTCACTTTTTCATTCCTCCAGAGGCAGAATACAAAAAAGTGTGGAGTGGCACTTGGAAAGAAGAAGATAAGCCGTTTTTCAATTCCTCCGAGAGCTTTGAAACAAAAAGTGCATTTCGTACAGCAGCAGCTGCTCCGCGAGCAAATGTTCTTTGTAATCCCTCTTCTCTCATTCTTCCTGTAAAGAGATGGAGAGATAGAGAAAAACTCGGAAACATCGGGCACACTCTCTTTATCAATGAGAAAACATCGGTCGCTGCTCTTCTCGTACTTCCTCGCTTCATTTACGAACTCGTTCTTTAGCAATTTCGACAAGACGAGCATTTCGAAGCGGCTTTCGAGGCGAGCTCCGAATCAGGAATGTGTGGGAAAAAAAACCAGGAATGTGTGAAGCGATGTCCGATATCGTACGCGTGTTGCACTTGATAGTACGAGACGGAAGGTGACTTCAAATCATTGCTCTACAAAAATCTGAGCATTTCTGGCCTTCACGAATTCAGCGCATCTTTATCCATGACACCAAGTGCGAGGATTAGATGATGTTCTTTTTATATCCCGAGCACTTTTGTCGAATCTTCACCACGAGAGTTTGATTCTGTGTCTCGTCGACGGTTTCTGACCGGGGAAGCATGGGTGCTTGTGTTCGACTGGACGAATTGATTGACAACGTCGTGTTTCTAGGATCCCATGCAGGTTTTTACGAAAAACGCAAATATTTTAGAATTTGTGCCAACAGGACAGAGAAATTATCGATTTTCGCATTTGAGCGCACCAAAAAATCACCTATGGTTTCATTATACGATCTGTTTTGCTCGTCCTCGGGGAAAAAGTTATTTTTTCCTCGCGGGGAACAGGTCTGGAGGCGAAATGTCGTCAGACGGAATGCCAAATGTGCAGACACCGCACGGATTTTTTGCGTACAGCATGTGGTTTCGAAATGATTTTTGGACTTTTTCACATGAAACTTCGCTGTTTTTAGAGTTTTCTCGCAAAGATGTTCTGTAAAAATTGCGTGTGTTTCATTTTTTATCAGTTTTCATTGATTTTTTTCAGAAATATGGCTCGGAACACACAAAATCCGTCACTGGAACGACTTTCGATGGTTTCACTGCATTAATTTGATTCTTGACGAATGGAGGGACGATTCGTTGTTAGTACCTGGACCTGACGAGGCCTTTTGCGAAAAAAAGCAGGTAAAATTGACTTTGCCCCAATTGAGTAGAGAAATTATCGATTTCCGCTCGGAGCGTTCGTTTGACAAGTTTCGTCACAAAAACCTCAAATTTCGAACAAAATTCGGATGTATTCCTTTTGCAGAGCTTTCTGGGAGCGAGAAGTTCTCGAAGACGATCGGCAACGTTGGCATCGTTGACGCCGTCATGACGTGGGTTCGATTCCAGTAGATGGACGATCTGAACAAGAACTGCTCGAAGACGAACCACGAGAGGAATTCTGAAACGGAATGACGAAAACAACACCAGCGCGAAACTCGCAGATATGAACGTGGATTCTGACGGAAGGAAACCGCCATTATCAATCAAAACTTTCGGAATGCAGTACAGGAAGAAGTACAAGACGGAGGACGCCTTCAGATCGTTGCGCTACAGACAACGAATGGTGCAAGCTGATCAGGGTCAGAACGGATCACTCATGAAGAGCTTCGTCATGAACTTCATGATCGAGTACTCGAAGTGGTGAATGAACCCGGAGAATCGACACAAGCGCCGAGATGTCGTTTTGAAGAAGACAGCGAAAAGAATTGCTGACGCGTTGGATGCAGGAGAAGAACCAATGGAAGAAGCATGGGCTCATCGAGGAGAACCTCAAGAACAAGGACATTCTTCTGTTTCGTTCAATGATTTAGTCGATTGAGAGCTGATGCTCTTAAATCTCGACAACGAGCCCTCGATTTCGTGCCTCGTCGACAGCTTCTAACCGGGAAAGTGGAAGAGGCTGCTCGTGTTCGACGGGATTCATTAAACTTCAGACGAACGGACTGACATTTCGTTGTTACTCGATTACAGGCTGATGCGGTTTCGATTTTCAAAAAAGCGCAGGTAAATTTGAAATTGCGGCAATAGAAAAGAGAAATTATCGATTTTCGCATGGAGTGTTCGCTCGATCAATTTTGCCACAAAAACCGTCAGTTTCGCACCAAATTCACTCGTTTTGCAGGCTTTGCCGACAGCTCTCAATACAATTTCACCGACGGAAGATCGAAAATTGAATGTAATCCCTCCGTCAAAAACACCATCGCCGCCAGTGTCATCGGCGCCGCCGAGTCATACCCTTGCCGTCAAAATTTGATGAAAATGGTGAACATTATAGAAACAGAAACCTTCTTCAAAAGGAATTTCCACAGTCACCACCTCGAATAAGTTTTCAGAACAAGACAAATTCAGACATTGCGCCGTCCCTTCTTCTTTTTGGACCCCATCAAGTGCGGAGAAGACAATTCAGAACATTTTTGACGAGGAACCGCAATTTTAGCTAGACGTTCTCGAAGGCGGCCGGTAACTTTGGCATCACTGACGCCGTCATTGCGTAGGTGCGATTCAGACAGATGGACGATCTGAACAAGAAGTGCTCGAAAGCAAAGACAGCGAAACTGAAGAAAATTCAGAAGCTCGGGAACACAATCGACACCAGCGCGAAACTCGCAGATGTGCATGCTGATTCGTTGGTAGCCTTGGGACTGTCGGTCGTTGGATGTGACAATCACGGCGTGGTTCAGCTTTTTGGAAAACAGCGTGCTTCAGCTTTGGAAAGAGTGCACGACAAAGTGCACGACGACATGAGGAAACAGGTGGCCGACAACGCGAAAATCGCCGCAATAATCAATATTCTCCTACTGCAGTACAAAAAGGGGCCAGCCCAGGAAAGCCAGAGGAGCCGCCTATCGAATTGGACACGTCGACGTTGCAAAAGTAAGAGTGGGATGACACTTGTGTCGATTTTTCGGTGGTGGAGGCCGGGGGTTGTTTGCGGCGTCTGCTCTGCTCGCGGTCCCCTTTTCGATGAGAGAATTGTTTGCAATGGGGAGTAGTCTAGTGGAATCTGATGCGTCCTTCTACAAAAAAACGGAGGAAAAGCTGACTTTGCACCAATTGAGCAGAGAAATTATCGATTTTCGCTTGGAGCTTGTGTTGGACGAACTTCGGCACAGAGACCTAAAAATTCGAACAAAATGCGCATCTATTGATTTTCCAGAGCTTTCCGACAATCTCGAGTTCAACTGCACATGTGGAAGATTGACAATCAAACGTCACCTCGTCTTAAACACCATCGCCGCGTGTCGCCAGCGCCATTGTCACAGCAGTTACCGTCAACATTTATTGGAAATGGTGAGCACTTCGGGATCGAAACTTGCTTCAAAAGCATCGGAGACGTGTTTCGAGAAGTATCCGCTGTCACGAACCAGAAAAACTCGTACCGATTTTCAGAACAAGACGACTTCGTCATCGCAGATTCTGAAAAGAGACCAGTGACGCGCGTGCGATTCAAACTAATGAACGATCTGAACAAGAAGTGCTTGAAGAAAAATACGTCGAAACTCGAGAGGATTCAGAAGCTCGAGGACACAATCGACCCCAGCGCGAAACTCGCAGATGTGCATGCTGATTCTGACGGAGGGAGACTCTGCAAAGAAGTTGGTCGCCTCAGGACTGTCGGTCGTCGGACGTGACCATGGTTCTTCTTTGCGGAAAGTCTCTTAAAGTGCACGACGACCACGCGAAGCAGTTGGTCGACCACACGGGAATCGCCGCAATGAATGACCAACCAAGGGTCTCGGACTGCACTACAAGTAGGAGTAGTACAAGACGGACTCCAATTCTGTAGCGAGGGCTTCGGACCGTAATTGACGCGATAGTGGCAAAACGCCGCTGTCAAATCGATGAGGTCTTAGAGATTTCTCAGCTCAGATAATTTAAAGTCTGGGTCTTGAAAGTTTTGCCTTGGAGTGTATGATCGAAAACGAGTCATTCTCTTCCACTGTTTTTTTCCGGTTTTCCATCATTCCTCACTTTCTCTCTCTCTTTCTACTGTTCTCTCGCAACACTGGGTGGGAGTGGGGCAACCTGAAATTGCGAGTTTAACCCGCAGTTTCGGTTTCTTTTTTGTCGCAGGTTGTTCGTAGTTCCTGCTCTCCTCGCGGCTCCTGTTTGGGTGAGGGAATTGTCTGTGGGCAGTACTCAGTATTCGGCAACATCAAGGGCTTTCTCGTCAACTTCGTTCATCACATCTGGGCGTCGCTCGCTCAACACAACTTTGCCCAGGATTCGTCACGCTGCTCTCCAAATCCACCAGAAGCAGATGGGCTGTGTTGTTCTTCTCGATTCCCGAGCACTCGGAGTGGCAAATGAACACTGACAGCTGGAGGACGTACTAATTCAAGTAACACAAGGAATTGGATGCTTCGGCGTCCGAAAAAAGCGGAAAGGTGCTTCTCGGAGAAGCTCCGTCATCGCATTCGCTTCAAGAACAGCGGAGCGCCAGGCAACATCGCCATCGAAATAGCGTTTTCGAGGAAGAAGGTGGACGACTGTTTCGTCGGTGGCTTCAAACCAGGACAGTTCGTGCGATGCAAGCTGCGCGAGCTCCAATACTCCGAAGGGTTTACAATACGATCAAACTGAAACAGACAGTCAACGCCACCTGGAAGGTGTTGTTCGACGCGAAGGGCTGTCTGAAGATGTATGCCGGAAGAAAACACACTCCAGTTGCACAAGACGATAAAAATGAAGTTCGTGGAGGGGAAGAAGTACGTGATCCGCGTACTGCCAGCGCTGTTGCTGCAATATGCACTCGTCGAAAACGACAATAAAAAACTTTCTAGAGAGGACGTTGACTGAAACTATACTTTCAGGAAAGACTCTTTTGCTCGGTTTTACGAAGGATTTATCATGAAGTGAAAACAATTAGAGCTACATAAGAGTCACTCATCCAGAAAACGACTACTGTCCGAACTCCGCGAGGATTAGCGCCATCGATCTACTATTTTCTCAAAAAAAGTTGAATTCCTGTGATAGGAACACATTGAAGTTTTGTCTCTCATTAATTCTCACATTTCAATATTTATCATAAAGTTCTTGAAGACAACGAAAAGTACATGGAACGCGAATGTATGACATTATTAGCTTGATTACAACGAATACAGGAGACAAAATGTTATCGAAAATGGAATTGCAATCAAATTTACAGAATAGGAACCGAAATGGAATCATTCGAAAAGTTGTTATCAGTAGGTTAATATTTTTTGGAGTTTTTGTGTTTTTTTTTGCACGTATTTAAAATTATTGATAGTTTACGTAGATCAGATTGGCTGCTGGAACACTTCTTGGTTTCCCATTTGTGGTTGAGGGATCGGCTGCTGGTATTGTTCCATGAAGTATTTGTCGGTGATTGTGGCGAAAGGCTTCTGTCCTGGAGCCAGGTAGGTCACCGGAGTGAAAGTTTCCTCTCCTTTCAACACCTTCACGCATTTCTCGACGGCGGCTTTGTAGATTCTCAGATGAATTTTGTAGTGAGTGAGAGCATACATGTGACCAGTTCCGTGAGTGACAGTTGAGTACAAGCGGTACGGTTCATCGAATGAAGTTCCCTTCATCCTCTCTTCGAATCCAGTCATCACAGGTTGAACGTTCGTCATACTAGCGACCAATGTGTTCATGAACTTTCTGAAAGAAGAATAGATTTTTGAAAGTAAAGACAATAAAACGGCTTACAAAGCACTCGTGAGGTGACTGTGCACTTGTGGGAGCTGATAACCGGTTGTGAGCAACTTCTCAATCAGCTTCCGAGCCGTTTCGTCTACCGGATAGTGTTTGGTATTGAGATAATCAATGTCCCGCATCACTTCTTGTCCTTCTGCTTCACTCAACCCAGTCAAGACATTGCTTCTCCGAAGACGTCGGTGCGATGCGAACTCGATGTTGTTGTTGCGAATTAGATTCTTCATCCATTTGACGTGCGAAGCAGTTTTCGATCTGAAATTGTAAATGTCTAGAACACGGCGGAAACGAATAGTTCTTACGTCTTGAACAAGGATCCGAGTGTGGTCGCGGAGATGTATTCCGGTGCTCCGACTCTTCTTCTGACCTCGCTCATGGAAACACCATAGGAAGTGTTTTGGTTGACCATTGGAATTCTGCCTTCAACTTGCACAAACGCCTTCTCCTCGTCTTCGACCTTGCCACAATCCTCCGTTTCTGCTTGCTTACTTGCTTGTGCCGGTTTCTTCGACGTTTGCTGCTGCTCAGTTTGGCTTGGCAACTGCTGCTGCTGCTGCGGCAGTGGTTGAGTCGTGCTGTTCTCAGGCGACTCAGGAGAGTAGAAGACCGACGATGAAGAGGGACCAGCTGTACAGGGCGTTTGGAACTGGGTCATGGGAGCCTGCTGAAGAGACAAACTAGGTACAGAAGGAGGGAGGGCAAAAAGTACCTGTGTGTGAGTCTCGTTGTTGTTCTGTCCATCTCCGACTGGAACATATCCCGGCAATGGCTGCTGCAGTTGTCCCGGCGGTGTCAGCTGCATTTGTCCCGGCATCGGTTGTTGATACATCGGGTAATTGTAATGCTGAAAAAAATAACAGTTGGCAAGGAAGGGGATGGGAAGAGAGAAAGAAACGTACCTGTGTATTGTAGTCATAATAGTAGTCGTAATAGTCGACGGTCGGATTCATGTTGGAAGAACCGTCAATGAAACCGACCAGCGAACAAGACTGAATGAGTCGAGCCTGGGTGTCGAGCGGACAATGAGAAGGGGCGGAGACAGAGGGGGCGGGGCCTGAGGAAGGACGTCGAGAGAAGGAGGGATGGTTGGAGGAGGGGTCTGGATACTGTAGATGGCTGTAGATGTGGACGAAGGGGTCCCTTGTTGGAATCTGAAATTAACAGTCTCAGAAAATTTTTTGAGATAACTGAAATTTGGAAATTGTGACAAGGAAAACAACTGACATGATAAAAAAAAATTTGTTCTTAGTACGTTTCATCCTGTGTGCCTTCGCATACATTCAGTATAGAGGTTCTTACACAACTATTCGAATTGGACAGCCACTTTTGTGGTTTCAGATCTCTAATTCGCTAGTCAGCTTTTTTTTGTTCACAAAAGGAACCTTGTTCCTACCACGTCAGTGAGACCGCACACTTGCGAGAGACTGTAGAATCAAAAATAGACCAAAACAACAAAAAGGCACCTATCTACAGAAAGATGAGTGACTGACAGCTCACGGGAAAGCGAGATGTCTCTGGACACAACACTGTGAGGCTTTCCCTTCTACAGTCGTTTCCTCAACACAAAAAAGTGAGGACGATCAAAAATAATTGGGTTGATCTTAGCAAGCCGGATGAACCTGGAGAACCGAATGAAGGTTGTAAATACGTGTACATTCTCGCCGAGCATCAAGAGTCGTCCCATCTGACTTATTCCTTATACGGTGCCATAAAACCTTCAAGAGCCTTCAGAATCTACTACCGGTTGGTTGGCTAGTCGTTTGAACCGTTTACAATCCAATAACAAACCAATGTGGAGAAGAAACGACCGCTCTCTGGTGTTATTTGAATTGTGATATAAAACGGCCGGCGAGAGTTAGACGACTTGGACTGGAGAAAATGAAAATGTGATTCCTTCGTAAAACAAAAGCTACTAAAAGTGATTTTGAGTGCGATGAGCGTATCGGTGGGAAGTTAAGTTCGTTTCATTTATTCTATTCAACAATTGTTTCGAGTAGACAGGTCATTCAAACATTTTCCTTTCGTGTTATTACAATTTTAAAACCTGTTTCCATACAAATTCGCCTCTTGATTTTCAGAGAGCACTTTGAAATGTATTGAATCTTTTCCTTACGCCCACTTTCAGAAAATTCGAACTGTTTCATATTTTTTCACGTTGGTGTCTTAATGCGGCCTTTTTGATGTCTACAAACCGTACGTTTGCTGCCGAGTCCCCCTTCTCCACCTGTCCTGCCTACCTCGCTCATCACATTCCGCTCTCGTCGTTCTTGCCACATCTGCTTTGATGTTGCCGAATGTGCCAAGTTCGCATCCCTAAGGCTCGAACTTTTTTTTCGGTGACCTACTTTTGACTCTCCACGTTTCTTACGCTATCACATTCTGTTTCCGATTAGTAAAAGTAGTAGACACAAAAATCGCGTGCAGCTTTTCTTGGTAATTGGGCGGGTGGCTCTGAGGCGGGTACAGGGCTGGTCGGAACGAAATCGAAACGTATCGAAATATTCCAAATTTCGTTTTTTTTTGCTTTTGAAACGTTTCGGATTTCGTTCCGACTTTTGAACATTCCGACTTCGAAATTTTCTGAGATTTCGGGAAAAAAAAATTCGAAACAAAATTTCGAAAAAATTTCGTTCCGACTTTTTGAAATTTCGTCTCGAATTTTCGAAATTTCGGACCAAAGTTTCGGAATTTCGAAACGAAAATTCGATAGAATTTTCGTTTGAAAATATTTTAAAATAAGCAATTTCCTTTCCTAAGAGTGCGAAGTAACAGCAGAAGAGGCGGTACAAATGGGGTAGTGAAATCATTGTTGTTAATAACATGGTTTTTTTTTCGTGTTTTGAGCATTTCGAAATCCGAAATATTCCGGATTTTGAAAAAACGAAATTTCCGAAATTCGAAACCTTCCGACTTTTCAAATTTCGGAATTTCGAAACCTCGAAACGTTCCGACTTTGGCATTCCGACCAGCCCTGGGCGGGTATGAATGAGGAACGTAAATGAAGGCAGCCACAACACGCCGAGTCTGCTGAATAACGGTTTACGAACCTGACAGCTATTCTCGACACTTCGAAGGTCGTCTTCAACTCTCCCCGGCTCGAAGTGCGTCGTCTTCGTGATGGCTGTCGCTCTGCTCGCCAGCGCTACCCATGCCGGATTGATGAAGCCGATCTGCTCGATTAAGGAGGAAACTGCAATGTCGTGCGGATGCTGCAAGAAGAACTGCTGGATGGCCTTCGCCGAAATGACGACCAACTACTTCGGACACATGCCCGGCCAACAGAACAACACCGAAGTACATAGGTTTGACACCTGCCTGAAGACGTTCTTTCCGTGAACATCTTCGAACTTCTATCGCTGCACGGAACGCTGTGGTAACAAAAAACATCTCAAAACCGTTTGTGTTTCTTTTTTTTTTCTGATCTTTTCCGTTTTAACCATCTTACTTAAAATAATAAATCATTTTTTCTTCTATCACGGCCAATTTTCAGCCCGATAAGATAACTAGCCAATCTTGGTTTGGGGCCTCTCTTCTAAAATCCCCTGCTTTCTCAGTTTTAAGTGTACTGCTCAGCGGATTTTTTAAAAAACAACTCCACAGAGACCTTGTTTCTTCTCCACACTCAGTGGTTTTTGGATTGTAAAGGGCGAGAATACAATTGGAATCATGATATCTGTCGAAAATTGTTGGTTGTGGTAATGAGTTGAAAGGAGTTTATCGTATATACTTTTTCAGTTCTCCAACCTCCGGTTTCGTTTTCCAGATACATCGTCTATTTTTCCAAGATCAGACCAATTATTTTTGACCTTCCTGGCTTTTTTGTTTTGAGGAAAGGACTGGGAAGCCACAGTGTTGTGTCCAGAGACGTCTCGCTTTCCCGTGAGCTGTCAGTCATCCATCTTTCTGTAGATAGGCGCCTTTTTGTTGTTTTGTTCTATTTTCCATTCTACAGTCTCTCACCTGTCACAGTGACGTGGCAGGTGCAAGGTTCCTTCTGTGAACAACAAAACAAAATGCTGACTAGCGAATTAGAGATCTGAAACCACAAAAAGAGTCACCCATTTCTAATCGGAAACGAAACATTATAGTGTTAGAAATGTTGAGAATCAAAAGTAGGTCACTTAATTCACTAAGATTGCAGTACTCTGAAGATCGAGCCTTAGGGATCCGATCTTGGTCCATTCGGCAACATCAAAGCAAATGTGGCAAGAACGACGAGAGCGGAATGTGATAAGAGCGGTAGGCAGGACAGGTGGAGAAGAGGGACTCGGCAGCAAACGTCCGGTTTGTAAGAGGAAGTAAAAAAAGGTGCTGACGAGTTGGTAGGGGGGGGGGGGGGCACATGGTCACGTTTATTTACAGAATTTGTTTGGTGAGAGAGTATTGACCCGACACTTCACGCTTAAAAGTGTATAGCTTCTAGTCGTCGGCGTGTTTAAAGTATCAGAGGGCTTTTTGACCCGCCGGTTGACGGTAACACAGGTGTACCCGAAACCAGATAAACCAGCATATTCTTTCCAGCAGTCGGTTCCAATGGTTGTCTCCGGGTGAACAATCTTTGTTACAATATTTTCAGGAATCTGTCTTCCTCGTAGTTGCACAATTTCGATGAAAACTGCGCGGGTTTCGTCTTGTAACCACATCATATTTCGTTTTCAAGATATTGGTCTCATCAATTTGCACCGTCGCAACAGGGTTCTCGCTTTTTCCCGATTCGTCGAAGCTTTGGGCCAGCGTGGCCCGGAACCACCGGCAGTACTGAAGTACGGTGTTTGAGTCGACTGCGATGTTGATGGCGAGCTCTCACACTGTCATGCGAATGTTCAGGTTAAGATAACTTGATAAGAATTTATTTTTTGTCACCGTGCAACTCCTCGAAAAAGGTGCCCTTCAAGTAACCGACCTTAGTTTTCAGTTTTTCAACGATATGTCGTTGAGAAGCTGTGTAAACACTGCACCACATACCCAATGTGAACCGCCACAAAACTCCACGTAGGCAGAAAGTTTCACGTTGGACGAAAAAACATTGGAAAAATTGAAGTGACGTGAACGGGAAGTTTATATTTTCAAAAATGTTCCATCTTTTTGTGGCGTGAGTGGCGTAGTGGTTGGCATGCTTTCTAAACTTATCGCTCGAATTCGATTCCCACGCGGGACATTCGAACAGCGAAATCGAGCGGCAGGTCGAATCACATGAATGAAACATTGAAAAAAAAACTCTCAAAAAAACTTTTACTAGCTTCTGTTTTATGAAAGAATCATCTTGTTAGTTTCTGAAGTCTAAGTCGCCAAACTCTTGCCAG
This sequence comes from Caenorhabditis afra, assembly GCA_963570955.1. Lineage (NCBI taxonomy): Eukaryota > Metazoa > Nematoda > Chromadorea > Rhabditida > Rhabditidae > Caenorhabditis > Caenorhabditis afra. Next base: position 4,000,940 of record OY751537.1, on the reverse strand, counting down.
CGTTTCCGTTCTATGTCCAAATTCAAATAACACCAGAGAGCGGTCGTTTCTTCTCCACCCTCATTTGTTTTTGTGATTGTAAACGGTTCAAACGACTAACCAACCGGTAGTAGATTCTAATGGCCGTTGAAGATTTTATGACACCGTATAAGCAATAAGTCAGATGGGACGACTCTTGATGTTAGGCGAGAATGTACACGTATTTACGACCTTCATTCGGTTCTCCAGGTTCGTCCGGCTTGCCAAGATCAAACCAATTATTTTTGACCTCAGTGACTTTTTTGTGTTGAGGAAACGACTGTAGAAGGGAAAGCCTCACAGTATTGTGTCCAGAGAAGTCTCGCTTTCCCGTGAGCTGTCAGTCACTCATCTTTCTGTAGATAGGTGCCTTTTCGTTGTTTTCGTCTATTTTTGATTCCACAGTCTCTCACAGGTGTGCGGTCTCACTGACGTGGCAGGTGCAAGGCTAAGGCTCCTTTTGTGAACAACTGAACTGAAAGCTGACTGAGCAAATTAGAAATCTGAAACTACAAAAAAAAGGCTCCCATTCCTCATCTGAAACAAACCGTGATAGTGTAAGAAATGTGGAGAGTCAAAAGTAGGTCACTTAATTCATATTTCAAGATCGGAGTCTTCTGAAGATCGAGCATTGGGGATGCGAACTTGGCACATTCGGCAAAATCAAAGCAGATGTGGCAAGAACGACGAGAGCGGAATGTGATGAGCGAGGTAGGCAGGACAGTTGGAGAAGGAGGACTCGGCAGCAAACGTACGGTTTGTAGACATCAAAAAGGCCGCATTAAGACACCAACGTGAAAAAATATGAAACTGTTCGAATTTTCTGAAAGGGGGAGTAAGGAAAAGATTCAATACATTTCGAAGTGCTCTCTGAAAATCAAGAGGCGATTTTGTATGGAAACAGGTTTTAAAATTGTAATAACACGAAAGGAAAATGTTTGAATGAACTGTATACTCGGAACAACAGTTTTTGAATAGAAAGAATGAAAAAAACTTCCCACCGATTTGAGTACGCGTTACAATTGCTGAGCTGAGAAATATCTAAGACCTCGTCGATTTGACAGCGGCGTTTCACCACTATCGCGTCAATTACGGTCCGAAATCCTCGCTACAGTATTGGAGTCCGTCTTGTACTACTCCTTCTTATAGTGCAGTCCGAGAACCTTGGTCATTGCGGTGATTCACGTATTGTCGATCACCTGCTTTGTGTTGTCGTCGTGGGGGATCCGTCGGAAGCTCGTTCGGTCGCAGGAGATGCGAGTTTTTTTTTCAGGTTACTGAAAAATGAAGCGTTTTTCTGGATGGTGACTACAAACACTTCTGTAAACAAGTCTCCGATGCTATTGAATCAAGTTTCGACTCCTATAGGCTCACCATTTTTAAAAAATTTTTACGATAGCTGCTGGGACGATGGCGCCAGCAATGGTCTTCCGCTTGAATCCGAGGCTTTTGAAAAGCTCTGGGAAATTCTGTTCAGCATCTGAGGTTTCCATGGCGTAATTCATCAAATGAACGCTACGAGCGAAAATCGATAATTTCTTTAATCTGGACTCCTTGTCCAGGTTTTCCATCTGCTTGAATCGCACCCATTTAATAACGGCGTCGGTGGTTCCTCCGTTGCCGGCCGCCTTCGAAGACTTTTAGTTGAGATTATACGTTCTCATCGTCTTCTTCGCGGCTGCTCGTCAAGGATTTTTTTAAGTGGCGGCGGTAATGCTGCAGGACTGCTGGAAATAGTACTGATGAGGCATGAGTTACAGTACAGTGAGTTAGCTGACCCTCACCAGCACTTCCTTGTTTCAGAGCTGCTGTAAACCTCCGAACTCACCGCTTGAATCGGTGTCGCTTCCGTTGATGTGAAAATTAAGGCAAACAATTGCACGAGCCGTGTTACCAGTGTCGATTACTGTTGGTTCGATAACAGTGATGTTGGCAGGAACTTTTGAAGTTGTGAAAGCTGTTGTTGTAATATACAGTGGTCTTTCGCAAAAACCGTTCACAACAGCACTGAAAGTACAGATAGATCCAGTCAACATTTTCACCAGAAAGTGTCTTTCGCTGGGCGTCACGCAATTTATTGTTGAAAACTTTTGAGTTTACTTACCGGAATTACTCACTCTCTCGTCATTTGTCAGTGCGTGTCGTAGCAGTAATTTCTTCAGCACGCCGAGCATGTACTTGTTGCTCTCCACGTACTTTATTCTACTCGTCTCGCACAACTCGATTGTGATGTCTCCCGGCGCGATATACTTCTTCAGACAGCCCTTCACGTCTAACAATGCCATACAGATGGTGCTGATAATCGATTTCAGTTTGCGCGTATGGTAGAGACCCTCGGAGCACTGTAGCACGCGAAGCTTGCTTGACGCAAGGTTCACAACAAACTTGACAGTGGTGTTGGTGTGATACTCTTTGTTGTCACCGATTTTTGGCGTCTTCTTCTCCGATGACTCCCAAAGACTCTCGATTACCTTCTGCTTGCAATCCTGGTTCACCTGCTTCACCGGCAGCTGTTGACCGATCAAAAGCAGCATATTGATTTCGTTCTTCTGACGGACAGAGCCCTGAGCCAGTTTCACAATGCTGCCCAGGAGCGACTGCTCTCCGCGATGGTAAGCAGACAGCTCGCTGACAGTTTGCTCGGTGACGGCTCCCGCCATCAGCACCATCACCATTTTTTTGCTTTAAAAGCACGTTCCACTTTCCCGGTTCTTCGAGGAACGGAATCGAGTGCTTGTTGTCGAGATTCAAGAAATTCATCAGCTCGATCGACGAAATCTTTGAACGACACCTGAAGAAAGTCCTTGTTGTAGAGGTACTCTTCGATGAGCGCTTGTTCACCTTCTCCTTCACGAACGACATCATGGTGGCGGAGTTGTTGGGCGCACCGCCGTTCTTGAAGCGAATGCAATGACGGATCATTTCGGAGAAGTGGTTTTCTGCCTTTTTCGATGTTGAAGTACCCAGTTTCTGTTAATACTTGATCCAGCTCTCCGTGTTCAACTGGCACTCCGAGTACACGGAGATCGAGAAAAACGACTCCTCCTCTGTGCTCTCTGAATGAGCGACGCCCAGAAGTGGTGGATGAGGTTGACGAGACCCTTCATGTGCGATCTCTCCTGACACTGCTCGAACATCAGTTTCCCGTAGAACAACGATTTCAATTCGTCCTCTGTCTCGTACTCCATCTTTCACTGGCTACCAGCCACCTGTTTCATGTTGTTGTTGTGCACTTCGAGAGGCTTTCCAGGAGACTGTAACACGCCGTACTGGTCGCGTCCGACGATGGACAGTCCCAAAACGACCAACTTCTTCGCAGAGTCTCTCTCGGTCAGAACCAGCGTGCACATCTGCGAGTGTGCCACCGTCGTTGGCGCCCTCGAGCTTCTGAATTTCCACCGGTTTCGACGTTTAGGGCTGTAAGCACTTCTTGTTCAGATCGTCCATCTGTCTAAATCGCACTTCCGCAAGGACGGCGTCAGTGGCGCCGAATTTACCGGCCGCCTTTGAGAACTTCTCGCCGTCATCATCTTCTTTGTGGATGTTCGTCCAAAGCTAAAGGACGACAAATCTTCTGAACCGCTCCGCAATTGCTGCGGACCATGGAGAAAAAAGGCGGGCACAGTGTCGAAATTCGTCTTGTTCTGAAAACTTATTCAAGTTTTTCTGGGTTGTGACTGCTGACATTCCTTTTGAAGAATGTTTCGGTTCCTATAATGCTCACCATTTTCATCAAATTTTGACGGCAACTGATGACTCTGCGGCGCCGACGACACTGGCGGTGATGGTTTTTTCGACGGAGGGATTACATTCAATTTTCGATCCTCTGTCGGTAGAATTGAAATGAGGGCTGTCGGCAAACTCTGCAAAACGAGTAAATTCAAATTTAGTACGAAACTGGCGGTTTTTGTGGCAAAATTGTTCAAGCGAACCCTCCATGCGAAAATCGATAAATTCAAATTTACCTGCGCTTTTTTGAAAATTGAGACCGCATCTGCCCCTAATGTCTAAAGTCTAAAAACAGCGAGGTTTCACGTAAAAAAGTCGAAAAATCGTTTTGAAACCACGTGCTGTACGCAAAAAATCCGTGCGGTGTCTGCACATTTGGCATTCTATCTGACGACATTTCGCCTCCAGACCTGTTCTCCGCGAGGAAAAATAGATTTTTTGCAAAGGAAACTCCGGGAAAGCAAAATTATTAACGTGTTTTCAGAAAGATGAGCTACCAATGTGTCCATAGCATGGGGTTCTAGAAACGCGCATTTCCGCCCCAGCCCTCCTTAGATCCAAACAACTGCTCCGTGCCTTCCAATCTCGCAATCCCCCACTTTTATGTCAATCTCTTCAAAACCTACATTTTACCCCAACTCGAATTCGCATCCCCAATTTTCTCACCCCCCTCCCACTCCGTCCTCTCTCACCACCTCGAGCGCCCCCTACGTTTCTTCACCAGAGCCATCCTTCAACGTTGTAACCTTCCCTTCCAATCTTACGCCAACCGCCTTGCCCTTCTCGATCTCACCTCTGTCCGCCATAGACGCCTTAAAGCCCAACGTCTGAATTGCCTCCATTTTCGACGCCTTCGGCTGTAATCACTTCTTTTTCAGATTGTCCATCTGTCTGAATCGCACTTACGCAAGTACGAAGCCGACGTTACCGACCGCCTTCGAGAACTTCTCGCTGAGATTGCACGCCGTCATAGTCTTCTCCGTAGCTTCTTGGCGAAAATGTTGTGAACTATCTTCTCCGCGCTTGATGTGGTCCACAGAGAAGAAGGGACGGCGCATTGTCAAAATTCTTCTTGTTCTGAAAACTTTTCCGAGTTTTCTAGGTGGTGACTGCGGACATTTGTTTTGGTTAATGTTTCGGTTCCTATAATGCTCACCATTTTCATCAAATGTTGACGGCAAGGGTATGACTCGGCGGCGCCGACAACACTGGCGGCGATGGTGTTTTCGACGGAGGGATTACATTCAATTTTTGATTTGCCGTATGTAAAATTGAGAGCGTACACGACGCTCAACACATGTCTACGATTCCGGACTGCCATACACGTTTCCAGCGTCCCGGAATTCTTCCAGATCTTTCTGGTAGGACAAACGAGCGAACAATAGAAAGAAAGAGAGAACGAGAAAAATGATGAAAACCAGAAAAAACAGTGGAAGAGTATGACTCGTTTTCGATCATACACTCCAAGGCGACACTTTCAAGAGCCGGACGTTACAATTGCTGAGCTGAGAAATCTCTAAGACCTCGTCGATTTGACAGCGGCGTTTCGCCACTATCGCGTCAATTACGGTCCGAAATCCTCGCTACAGTATTGGAGTCCGTCTTGTACTACTCCTTCTTATAGTGCAGTCCGAGAAACTTGGTCATTGCGGTGATTCCCGTGTTGTCGACCACCTGCTTCGTGTTGTCGTCGTGCACTTCGAGACGCTTTCCGCAAAGAAGAACCATGCCGTACTTATCGCATCCGACGACCGACAGTCCGGAGACGACCAACGTCTTTGCAGAGTCTTCCTCCGTCACGATCAGCATGCACTTCTGCAAGTTTCGCGCTGGTGTCGATTGTGTTCTCGAGCGTCTGAATTTCCATCAGTTTCGACGTCTTCACTGTAATCACTTTTTGTTCAGATCGTCCATCTGTCTGAATCGCACCTACGCAATGACGTCGTCGGTGATGCCAAAGTTACCGGCCGCCTTCGAGAACGTCTCGCTGAAATTGCGGTTCTGAATTGTCTTCTCCGCACTTGATGGGGTCCAAAAAGAAGAAGGGACGGCGCAATATCTGAACTTGTCTTGTTCTGAAAACTTATTCGAGGTGGTGACTGTGGAAATTCCTTTTGAAGAAGGTTTCGGTTTCTATAATGCTCACCATTTTCATCAAATGTTGACGGCAAGGGTATGACTCGGCGGCGCTGACGACACTGGCGGCGATGGTGTTTTCGACGGAGGGATTACATTCAATTTTCGATCCTCTGTCGGTAGAATTGAAATGGGGGCTGTCGGCAAACTCTGCAAAACGAGTATGTTCATATTTAATACGAAACTGGCGGTTTTTGTGGCAAAATTGTTCAAGCGAACCCTCCATGCGAAAATCGATAAATTAAAATTTAACTGCGCTTTTTTGAAAATTGAAAAAAAGCCCCTAATTGGGAAACAACTGATTGTCAGTCCGCTCGTCTGAAGTTGAACGAATCCCGTCGAACACGAGCAGCATCTTCCACTTTCCAGGTTAGAAGTTGTCGACGAGGCACGAAATCGAGGGTTCGTTGTCGAGATTTGAGAGCATCAGCTCTCAATCGACTAAATCATTGAACGAAACAGAAGAATGTCCTTGTTCTTGAGATTCTCCTCAATGAGCCCATGCTTCTTCCATTGGTTCTTCTCCTGCATCCAACGCGCCAGTTATACTTTTCGCTGTTTTCTTCAAAACGACATCTCGGCGCTTGTGTCGATTCTCCGGGTTCATTCGTCGAGTACTCGATCATGAAGGTCATGACGAAGCTCTTCATGAGTGACCCTGATCAGCTAGCACCATCAGTTCTCCGTAGCGCAACGATCTGAAGGCGTCCTCCGTCTTGTACTTCTTCCTGTACTGCATTCCGAAAGTTTTGATTGATAATGGCGGTTTCCTTCCGTCAGAATCCACGTTCATATCTGCGAGTTTCGCGCTGGTGTTGTTTTCGTCATTCCGTTTCAGAATTCCTCTCGTGGTTCGTCTTCGAGCAGTTATTGTTCAGATCGTCCAACTGCTGGAATCGAACCCACGTCATGACGGCGTCAATGATGCCAACGTTGCCGACCGTCTTCGAGAACTTCTCGGTGTCGGAAAGCACTGCAAAAGGAATACATTCGAATTTTGTTCGAAATTTGAGGTTTTTGTGACGAAACTTGTCAAACGAACGCTCCGAGCGGAAATCGATAATTTCTCTACTCAATTGGGGCAAAGTCAATTTTACCTGCTTTTTTTTCGCAAAAGGCCTCGTCAGGTCCAGGTACTAACAACGAATCGTCCCTCGATTCGTCAAGAATCAAATTAATGCAGTGAAACCATCGAAAGTCGTTCCAGTGACGGATTTTGTGTGTTCCGAGCCATATTTCTGAAAAAAATCAATGAAAACTGATAAAAAATGAAACACACGCAATTTTTAGACACAATTTTTGCGAGAAAACTCTAAAAACAGCGAAGTTTCATGTGAAAAAGTCGAAAAATCATTTCGAAACCACGTGCTGTACGCAAAAAATCCGTGCGGTGTCTGCACACTTGGCATTCCGTCTGACGACATTTTGCCTCCAGACCTGTTCCCCGCGAGGAAAAAATAACTTTTTCCCCGAGGACGAGCAAAACAGATCGTATAATGAAACCATAGGTGATTTTTTGGTGCGCTCAAATGCGAAAATCGATAATTTCTCTGTCCTGTTGGCACAAATTCTAAAATATTTGCGTTTTTCGTAAAAACCTGCATGGGATCCTAGAAACACGACGTTGTCAATCAATTCGTCCAGTCGAACACAAGCACCCATGCTTCCCCGGTCAGAAACCGTCGACGAGACACAGAATCAAACTCTCGCTGTGAAGATTCGACAAAAGTGCTCGGGATGTAAAAAGAACATCATCTAATCCTCGCACTTGGTGTCATGGATAAAGATGCGCTGAATTCGTGAAGGCCAGAAATGCTCAGATTTTTGTAGAGCAATGATTTGAAGTCACCCTCCGTCTCGTACTATCAAGTGCAACACGCGTACGATATGGGACATCGCTTCACACATTCCTGGTTTTTTTTCCCACACATTCCTGATTTGGAGCTCGCCTCGAAAGCCGCTTCGAATTGCTCGTCTTGTCGCAATTGCTAAAGAACGAGTTCGTAAGTGAGGCGAGGAAGTACGAGAAGAGCAGCGGCCGATGTTTTCTCATTGATAAGGAGAGTGTGTCCGATGTTTCCGAGTTTTTCTCTATCTCTCCATCTCTTTACAGGAAGAATGAGAGAAGAGGGATTACAAAGAACATTTGCTCGCGGAGCAGCTGCTGCTGTACGAAACGCACTTTCTCGGGGAGAATGGAAAAGTGAATAAGAAGGCGGAGAAGAAGATGAAAAAAAAAACATGTTTCGGGGTCTGTTGCAGATCAAGCGATGTTTCTTGGTCTCTTCGAGTCGAGATGAGTCGAGTTTCGATATGTTGCAGAAGGGTGCTGGAGACAGACGGAAACGCTCTCAGTATTCATTCATTTAACCGAAAAGTGGTTTAGTGTTTAAAATTTGGTATTGAATTAGAAGAGTTAATTAAGATTTCTACCGCCGGTGTTGAGATCATCAATGCCGGCCAAGTCCTTGTACGAAACGTGTTGTCTTTCTGGAATGTGGATGTATTCTGTTTTGAACGTACAAGTTTCCGGAACTCACTCAACAGAAGAACTCGCGCTGAACACAGCTGTGACGAACTCCCTCAGTTCCTTCGCGAAGCTGTTTTTTTCACAGCTGTGTTGCAGGTTCAAATAAAAGTCGAAGCGATCGCGGTTCGACCCGTCCAGCTTCTGCCGCAGGCCACGCACCATTTTTTTTTTCGAAAAGTTGCTTGTAACTGAAAGTCCGTCAATTTTAATTAGGAACTGGGAACATATGAACACTTACTTTTCGTTTCTTTTCCATTCATTTCGCATTGCACATCGGTTCATCATTGGTTCCGGGAATGGATTTCGTAGAGTTGGTCGGTTCCGAAGGAGACAATTCCCGTCGAGAGAATCGAGGTTTTGATGGCACAGCGAAAAATTCGGGAAAAACGTCAGTTGTTCTGTGAGAGAGCCGAGGGATTCCTTCTTCTGTTTCGTCAACTAGACCTTTTCCGTGACCAATTTTATGAAAAAAAAAAACGACTACCAAAAATCCTAAAATGCGAAACTTTCAGATTTCTAGAACTGATAATAGATAAAAAGTAATAGAAACTTGTTTTGCGAAAAAGTATACGATGAATACATCCAATATCAAGTATCTGTTACTTTTCTTCGCCTCTTCAGTTGGCTGTGGTGCAAGTTGGGAAGGTTCTCGGGATCAGAGATCCTTCAACGAGCCCTCTAGGGTCCGTATCTTATTGAAAACAGATAAAGCAGTCTAGAAACAGTTCTGTCTGAGAATCGGACACAATACACTCTCTCCCCGACATCAGGATCAGAGCTCTTCTGCTCGCAGGAGTGACCAAAAAGTCAAAATTTTCAAACTTTCAGCTTCCTAAGAGTGATAATGAGTCAAAAGTGACAGAAACTAGTTTCTCAATCATTTTCTAACAATTCCAGTCAATCTGGGTGCTCAGAACGGATGGATTAGGCAAACGGGGCCGATATGGCCATTTTCAGCCATTTTCAGCCAGATGTAGTCTTCCGTATTATCCCACATTAGTCAAAAAACTGTGAAATAGTTTTTTTCAATTAAAAGCCAAACGTACTCCGGTTGGAGTCTAGAAAGTCCCAAAAACCTCAAAAATGGCAGTTTTTGGCACTATGCCCTATCGATATTGGGCGGCCTCAAAAAAAATTTCTAGGTTATAAAAATTTGGCCCCATGGTTTATTTTCGATTTGGAATCGAACTGCGCTCACAGAATTTTGATATCTAGTCTGGTTTTTGCAGCACGGCCAAAAAAGGCATATGTCCTATTGTTATTAGGCGCAGTGTACTTGGAAGACGTCAATGTATCCAGACGTCATTCAGAAGACGTCAGTACAAAAATTCATCAAAGTCGGTCCAATGTGACTGTTTGTATTCAAATTATAAGCTGAGAGCAGGCCACTTTTTTTAAAAAACTATTACTGTTCTTCCAGTCATAAATGTTTTTTTTTTGAAGATTTAGGAGGGTGTTTTTTGTGAAGGCTGTTTTTCTTTGTTTTTCTTTCTTGTTTCTTTTTCTTTCTTTAATAAATCGTGTACTTTAAATTTGAGCATAATTATTTCAAAAAGTGATATTCTTTTTTTTTTCTTTTTCAGCGCTGCTGCTGTTCATCGACGCGGTGGACGCCGGCACACAGGCCGTACACCGTCCACCCCTTCACCGTTCTCGCTGGGAACGGAAGGCTGCCACCCAGAACACACGCGCCCGCCACACCGGGCGGTGGTCAGGCGAGATGTGCGGCCCTATATAAGGTAGGGAGGGTCCGCGTAGATGGGAGGACCTTTCAACAATCGCCCCCATTTGGTTGTGCGCACGTTTCATCAACATTTCTTTTCGATAAAAAATTGAACACATCACTTGCTGTTTTTTTTTATTTATTTTGCGAAATATGTGTAGATTAGAAGAGAAATAATATTAACACAAACATACATACCGTATTTACTTTAATATAACGGCACCCTGACGGGACCTTTGATGAATAGAACGGCACCTCTAATATAACGGCAGTCTGGAGGGACCTTTGATAAACTTAACGGCATGCCGTTATATTAGAGTAAAAACGGTACATAAATTAAAAAATGAGTGAAAAATAAATAATATTTGTTTCATTTCATGGATAATTGGGGATTTTTTTCCAGGTACATAATACTTTGAAGACGGCGATGTATCCAGATGTCATTCAGAAGACGTCAGAGCAGAAGTCCATCAAAGTAGTTCCGAATTGAGCCATCGGCAAGTTCTGGTTCCACGGAGTGTTTTGCTGCATTGATGCTGCATTTCTTGCACATGGTGCTGCAATTGCGTCCACCACGTCGATGAACAGCACCATCGCTGAAAAAGAAAACATGGTGCTTATGTATGTTTGGATTGCGTTGGAATTTGATGTTCCTACGCGTTTGGATAGAGTTAATGTGTGCATCCAGAATGATTTAAGACAGAATCACTGGAAAAAAGAGAGAGCAAAGGAGTAGGTCGCCGAAGACCGTGCGACGTCCTGAAAATTACAGGCTCGCACCAGCCAAAACCACATTTGTAATTCTAATCAAACTACTGATGTATTTGAATTAACACCGCCCTTTCAATGTTCCAACAGTTTATTCATCATTCCTTATCCGGCTGGAGCTGGAGGAGCAGTTGGCGACTTTGGGTCCGAGAAAAGAGCCGGAGCAGAATTGACGACCGATATTGCGAGAGAGAGAGAGAGGAGATTATGATTCGAGCGTTCGAATTTTTGATTTGTTCACTCGTGAGCTAGCCTTTTACCAGATTTAAAGGGTTCCAAATGTGAGCCATTATTTCATGAATTTATTTCAGAAATCTTCCAAAACAAATATTAAATACATACATCAAAAGAAATTCGAGAAACAATACATCAAGTTCCTTGTTTGCTTGAGCTCTTTGCGGATTTCCGAATCGCCTTGAACCAATTTCATCCAATTTGTCGTGGGGGCCACGAAATGCCCCATCGCATTTTCTTCTACAGGCGGACTGGTGGGTTCGTTGGGCTCGTATCGACCATCTGGTTCTTTTTGGTGAAGGGCGTGCATGCCGGTAGTCGCATCCACGAAAAGTCCCAGTCGAACTACCGGCGGTGTTAGCTGCAGATTATCCGGCATCGGTTGTTGATACATCGTGGTATTGGTATTGCTGAAAAGAAGAACAGTTGGCAAGGATGGGAAGAGAGAAAGAAACATACCTGTTCATTGTAAGCATAATAGTCGTAATGAATACCGAAGCTTGTGTTGTCGACGGTCGGATTCATGTTGCAGACCAGCAGACAAGACTGAATGAGTCGAGCCTGGGTGTCGAGCGGACGATGAGAAGGGGCGGAGACAGAGGAGGGCGGGGCCTCAGGAAAGACGTCGAGAGAAGGAGGGATGGTTGGAGGACGGGGTCTGGATACTGTTGATGGCTGTAGATGTGGACGAAGGGGTCCCTTGTTGGAATCTGAAAATAACAGTTTCATAAAATTTTTTGGGATAACTGGAATTTGGAAATTATGACGAGGTAAACAACTGATATGATTAGAAAAAATTTTTCTTAATACGTTTCATCCTGTGTGTCTTCGCATACATTCAGTATGGGGTTTCTTCCACAATTATTCGAATTGGACAGCCACTTTTGTGGTTTCAGATCTCTAATTCGCTAGTCACCTTTTTTTTTTGTTCACAGAAGGAACTTTGCACCTTGTGACGTAGAAACTCAAGCGCCCAAATTTCTCCTTCGTTGGGGGCACGAGTATTGAGAAATTGACAGTTTATTAGTGCGGAACAGTGGAGTAACTAGATAAACATATTAATGAACAATTGGGTGCTAGAAAAATATTTTTCAAACAGTATTCATGAACTTCCAATTTGAATGAATGATTGTAAAACTTCGATACGGGGGCCAGCTCCCAAGTCTATGAAATGCGAAATAAAGCACTGAATGTCTGCTCAATGAATGAATGCACGTTCTCTTAGACGCAATTATCCGTCGTTTTCAGAGTCTTTTGTGCGTCACACTCGTTTTTTTCGATCCTTCCGTTTAGCAGTCAAATTTCGGTGTTTTATCCAAAAAATAGTTTTGGAAGTCATTTTCAGATATCTTCCAGTATGCACTCACTTACAGATGGCTTCATACAAAGAGAATATCCACCTATCAGCGCTGACCATATTCAAATCACTTTTCAGACACTTAAAGGTTAGAGCACGATGAAATACGTTTTGGGGAACACCTTTGCCAACTTTTGGTACTCACACAACATACCCAAGTCACCGCATAAGACGTGTCAGTGAAAATCACAAAACTTGAAATGTCAGTGAAAATGAGTGTCAGTGAAAATGAGTTCCAGTGAAAAGTTTGTCAGTGGTAATTGTCAGGGAAAATTAGTTTGAAATAGTCACAGGACACTCCACCAAAAAAATTTGTGAAAATGTCGGAGTAAACCTTAGTAATGAGTCCTACACTTAATATATAATATACTCGGAAAACCACTTTGACCCAACTTTCACTTCAAAATAATAACCTCGAAAACTGTCAGTGAAAATGAAGCTGTTAGTGAAAATGACATCGCAAAATGTCAGTGAAAATGACTTCCAGTGAAAATTTTTTGTCAGTGAAAATGCGATTGCCGAAGAAATGGGAGCCGCCCCGGTCATCACTTCGGGGGCTCCCGTAAACTGTTTGAGCAATCTCTCGCACTTGGTCGCCATCATAGCGACGACGTTCTGGAGAGCTCGGATCTTGTCGGCTTGAGCTTCCACCGCTCGAGTTAGCAAATATATCTCGCTTTGGACGTCAGTCCACGACAGCTCCGGCTTGTGCGGGGTTTCGGTCTCTGCGTCAACCTCGCCCAGAAGCGCGGCCTCTTCGTCCTTGCCATGACTCACGGGTGGCATCTTCTTGACTGATTTTCGATCCGCCATCCGACCTGACCTGAAACCATTTCCGTTCTTTCTCTGGGAGACACCTTTCACCACTTTTTCCTTTTTCTTTCTTACTCCTCACATTCTCCATTTCCATTCTTTCTCGTTTCTTTTTCTATCGCAGATAGACGCTCCCGCCCGCACGCGACCTTCACCTCATTGACTTGAAGGCTTGGCAGCCCTGTGCGGCTGTTCTCTCGGTTTAGAAGCTTTCATGCTCACGGGCTCTTCCCAGTCTTCTCCTACTGAACATTCTAACGGTACGAGGTGATTCAGTGCGCGGCGAATCACTGTCCGGTCGGCCATTCTCACTTTGGCGGATCGGACCACTCCGAACTGATCTTCTTCTATTTCCTGTACGACGCCCAACGGCCATTCATGTCGGCCAAAGTGCTCTTTATGCACGATCACAACTGGTCCTGTTTGCGGTCTCAGTCTGAAGAACTGACCCGTTTGTCGCCGAAAGCAACCAAGTCAAGACAACCTAATTGCCGTTCTTCGCCGCTGGCCCCCGGAGTGTCACTGCAAGGTGACCGCTCACTCGCACTTTCCTAAAAGGACAAGTGATTGACGTCAAGAGAGCACACTCTGCTCTCTTATCAGTCACTTGTCCTGGACAGAAAGTGCGCAGGCGAGTATATAACGAGCCCCGCCGTCACCCACAATGCTCTTCACTACTTTGAACTGATTCTTCATTCGAACTCGCCTTTCCACTTCGATCTATCCCAATAAACCCGTTCTTTACCAACCACGCCTTCAAGAGCCTTAACAAGGCTCAAGAGCCTTAACAAGGACCGAAGCGCCGGAAGATCGAAGACTTGTCCGAAAGGGCGACCGAGATGGCGGTCCTCACACGCTCCAACGACCTCGTCCGAGAAATGGAGAGAAGACAACGACCGACAAGACCACCACCACCATGCGTGTTCTGCTCAAAAAGCGACCACGTCCCAGCCAACTGCACAATCAGCACACTGATGAAACTCCAGATGGTGAGAGATCAACAAATCTGCGTCGTCTGCCTCCGCAAATTCGCAGGCCAACACACCACCACGACGTGCCACTCGCTGAAGCGCCCCGAGTCGATGTGCACAAACGAGGCATGCCTCAAAGCACAGCTGCACCACCACCACACAATCTGCCCGGCTGACCTCTGTGGAGACGTGAAGGACCCATACGACCCGGAAACATTCACTGGATTATAAGGCATCGCTCAATTAAGACCTTATCTTTTTCACTGTTGATTGTTCTGTAGTAATTGTTTAGTTGTTTAGTTCACTCTTTCAAACGTAGATAAAAAATTAATTAATTGTTAACAACTTGTTTCGGGAATTCTACGGTCAATCGACAATATTTCAAGCAAAATCCAATAACCACTAGAAGAAAGAAGAACGACAAAAAGATCACAACAACAGCGAAGATCAATGGAATCGACAGTAATGACTCATCGGAAGAAACAGAAAATTCACTTGGAACTCCGAACGGAAACAACTCGCCCAACACCTCCGTATGATGGCAACTTTTTGCAAGTTCAGCAGACAACCGTAGTCTCACATGGCACGGCATGTCATCGTCGTTATGAATACAGAAATGCGGAGCCGAGTATCTGAGTCAAATAACATCAATTCAGAAGGAAAGCCAAGTACGAACCCTTCCAGCACAAGACAATATGGACAGTCTCCGCAGTTAGCAGTCATCCGAAACTCCGGAACAACTACAGCAGAAGCAGCAAGAATGAGCAAGAAAGTACAGAAAACCTTCATCGCGACGGATAACAATGACGAGAACAACGGTATTTATACCACCGATCCACTTAAATTAAGTGGATCCCCAACACCCCACCTTCAAACGCCTCTCCATTCATTGCCGCCGCCGATCCTCAAAAACAAAGGGATTTCATCCGATGGAATGCCTCCATCGTCCCCTCGCCGCTGGCCCCCGGAGTGTCGCCGAAAGCAACCAAGTCAAGACAACCTAATTGCCGTTCTTCGCCGCTGGCCCCCGGAGTGTCACTGCAAGGTGACCGCTCACTCGCACTTTCCTAAAAGGACAAGTGATTGACGTCAAGAGAGCACACTCTGCTCTCTTATCAGTCACTTGTCCTGGACAGAAAGTGCGCAGGCGAGTATATAACGAGCCCCGCCGTCACCCACAATGCTCTTCACTACTTCGAACTGATTCTTCATTCGCCTCTCCACTTCGATCTATCCCATTAAACCCGTTCTTTACCAACCACGCCTTCAAGAGCCTTAACAAGGCTCGACACCGTTTTTTGAGCGTAGTCTCGTAGCGTGGGAAGGTACAGAGATATCCACGTTTTAAAGTTGAGTCGGACTTTCTACGTGAGATCGAAGATTTCGCGAAAAATTGCGATAGCGAGGAGCAGCCAGTCATTGACGATGCGCCGGAGGACGACGATATCTTTGGCGAGCTCTTCCACAGCGCGGAGGGATCGTCATCTCTTCGACAAAGTGAAAATGGAAGCCGCGCGAAGTTGTTCGAGGCTCTGGTTGAATTGCAACGATGGAAGGCTGCACGGAGCCCGATTAACAAGGATCCCATCGTGTACTGGTCGCTCCCAACTAATCTTAAATGCTTCCCAATCCTCGCTTCAACGTCCGATCTTCATTTGTGCTCTCCTGCATCTTCCGCCGAGGTGGAGAGGGTTTTCAGTGCGGACCGCCACGTTCTCACCGACTATCGAAAATGTTTGAGCCCCAAAAACATTTCCATGCTCCTCTTTCTTCATCAAAATATTCGTTTCATGGGATTCGACATTTGAGCTATTGTTTAAAGTAGTTTACATTACTAATAAACAAGTTGAACAGAATTTTTTTGATTTTTTTTGGTTCTTTTTTGTTTTTTCGCAAAAATTTTTTTTGTGGCAGCCCTGTCAGATAGGATTGCAATTTTCTGAAAAAGTACTGAAAATCGACTTATTCTAGGTTTCTCAACTCAACTGTCTGTTCCTGATGAGCTCTCTTTTCAGATACATTGTGAATAGTTTAATTGCATGGAAAAACATACCCCTTGACGATTTCGAGTGTGCACCGCAGGTAACGACTGATCCACAGCCTGTCAAAATACCAGCAGGTGCCCAGCATTCTGAGGATCCGCACAACAGCACAGATTATTCTTGCATTCGCTCGACTTGAAGTTTTTCGATTATCAAAATGATACTCGACCATAAAAAAGTTAATTTGAATCAAAAAGAATCAGGAATTTGTGAAAATTTGTGTCGTTGGACGGATTCTCGGAATGCTGGATGCAGGCCAGTAGTGTGACAGACTGCGGATCAGTCGGTACCTGCGGTACACACCCAAAACTCCCAAGGAGCATGTTTTTTCATCTAATTAAACTATTTACGATGTATTCTAGAAGAGATCTCATCAGAAACCGACAGTTGAGTTGATGAACCTCGAAAAAGTCAATTTTCAGTACTTTTTCAAAAAATTCAAATTTCATATGGTGTCGAAATTGATCAGAAACTACCTAAAACATAATTTGCAACTATTTTCAGCACTTCTCTAGATTGCGTTTCCAAAAAACCGTCAAAAATTTAAGGGGGTCATATAATTATGACGCACACTGTATTATCGGCTCCGGGACGTTTCGCAGCGCGACATTTCGCAGCCGCTGAAATGGCCACGAAAACCGATTTATAGAGTTTTTCAGCTTTCAAACTTGAAATACTGCTTTTGAAAAAGTGAAAATTTTTGAACAAGTGAAAATTAATTTATCCGGTAAGTGAAAAGTGGAGAGAACGCGGTGGGCGACCTTAACGCTTCTAAGCGTATTAGCTTTCTGGTCACCGACGTCCTCCCGAAGTTAACAAAAAAGAAAAAAGGAGGGAAAATGAGAAATGTGTGAAAAAAGAAGAAGAATTTCAAAAAGTTTCAAATGTACTTCTTCGCCGCTCGCATCGCCTTCATAAAATCGAGGCCTTTCAGTGTATTTCCGGTGATAGTTGTTCTCTTATAGACAGCCAGAATTCTGGCGTCTTTCGCGACATCTTTCTGCTTCCGTTGAGCTGAGACCTAGAAACGAATTACTCTCGACGTGATATTGATTTCGAAATACTGACCTCGTATGTCGGATCAATGTCGAGCGCCTTCTTGTCGAACTTCAGCTTGGAGGCCTCCTGGCGGAGACAGCGAAGCAGCTCGCTGAGCAGAGGTGCAGCGCGTCCTCTTGTGACGTTTATGCAACGTTCGAGGTTACGATGTAGAGCTTCGGCAGAATTCGTTGTTCTTGGCAAGCTTCGGATTGTTCTGCTCGAAACGTTCCATGTTGCGGCAGGAAACATTAGATTTTGCCTCGTAACGACATACTTTTTGATGTAGTCGACGAACTCTGGATATCAGTTTGCGAATGTGTAAAATAATACCGTGCCTACTCTGCATCTCGTTTGTGATTGGCGTGGGCAGAAGAGTCACGAGCGTGTCGAAGTCTGTTTCGACTTCACTGACATCAGCGTATGGCAAGCAGCGGAGAAGTGACCAGAACTGATAAATGCTACCACCTAAAAAGCACTTTCTAGAATTTTCCTTTTTTTCTTTTACCGTGCTTGCACAAGTCGTCGAGACCAAAGTTTTTAATGCATCGGAACCAAGATTGTTTTAAATGGAAGTAGCAGTAGCTGGTTTTCACTCTCGGGAACACTGTCGAAACGGCTCGTGCTTGTCCGATCTCGAGATCTTAAATTTCTTTGTTGTCATTTTCACATTAGATTTCACGAACCGCCGAGATAGTCGGTGGGGTTCCAACTTGGAACCAACATTTTAACCTTCTTCAAAACGAACACGTAGTCTGCGATGGATCTTGACGTCATTAGGACGTGGACGACCGGAACAGTACTGTCGTCAAACTGAACATTTTCCCTATATTTTCATTCATAAAGCAAACCTCACTTTGGCATGCATGGTCCATAGCTGCTTGAATGGGTCTGTCCCAACTGCGAACGTGCCGTCACTCAGAAGAATGCTCGACATTTCGAGTACTTCGAGGGATAGTTTGCTGGCGAATCCGACAGCACGAGCTCCCGTTTGCGGGCACTTCGCATCGAACAATAGAAAATCTTCTTGATCTGGTTTCGAAAATTTTAGTTTGAAACGCATTCAGAAAATGCTCGTGGACTGCGCCAACTGTTTGATTTCGATTCTTGCAATTTTTGCCTGGAAGCATTTAAAACGAGTCTGAAATTCATGTTGTTGAATAATTACCTCTTCGAGTCCGTCGTTTTCCGTGTGGCCCACATGTGTTCTATTCAGCTTAATAACGCCGTTTTCGCGGTGGCCAGATGCCGAGCAGCGGATGGAAGTTTGACTGGAAATAGTGGTGGTACGAAGTTCTCTGAATTCCAAAACACTTACCGCTCCGTGCAGTGAAGTAATTCAATGCCATTGGCGAGGACCTTATTCGGTCGTATCATGAAACCCATGTGGGGGTATACCGGACCTTTTTCGGCATTTCTATAAAACTTTCACTTTGTGAAAAAAAAACGTATTTCAACAATGAAACAATGAAACATTAACAAAACACGGGTTATATGCTGCAAAAAGAAAAAAATAAAACCAGAATAACACATTTAGCTAATGCAAAAAATAGCAGATCACGGTACACAAGTTATCTGCAAACACCTCGCGCGTACAGTAATCTGAAGAAAAATGTTCCCACCGAGAACACTTTACGGATAAACTAATTTTCACTTTTTCAAAAGCGGAATTTCAAGTTTGAAAGTTTTATAAATCGGTTTTCGTGGCCATTTCAGCGGCTGTGAAATGTCGCGGCTGCGAAATGTCGCAGCTGCGAAACGTCCCGGAGCCGTATTATCAGAGCTTCAACTTTTTTTCTTTGTTCTCCTTCGCTGAGTGCGCTGCATTCGCGGAGCATGAATCCGTTCGGATCGCTCTGATCGTCTCTCACGTTCTGATCTTCTTTCTTTTTCTCAGTTCTCGCACCGACGTTTTCTAGGAAGATGGCTGCACCACGACACACGGTCATGATGACGCGACACAGTTTGTTGAACGACCGGTATTGCCGAAACGGAATGAAGCTCTCTTTTTCCAGTGTCACCCTACTGGCACTAGCCACGTCAATTCCACTTACCTCTGGCTCTGCATCTGGTCGCCTATCTACCAGAGGGATTCCGGCGGGCCACTCTTTCTTTGGCTTCCCCAGAAACTGCGGTCCCTTCCACCACAGTTGACTTTCTTTCAGCTTCTCTAACGAGCATCCCCGGGTGGCTAGGTCCGCGGGATTCAGATGTCTTCTCACGTAGAGAATTTCGACCGAGCAGTGCTTTTCTTCAATATTTTTCAACAACTTTCTGCTTTTGCTTACAGTTGTCTTGATTTCTGCCGGCATCTCAGTTCCATTTCTCACCCACGTCACCGCAGCGACGCTATCAAAGAATATGGAGACGAAAGATAACCTCTTATTCACGGAAATAGCTACGGTCCGAGCCAGTTGGGATCCCAAGAATATTCTTTCTGCCTCCGCTTTTGGGATTGATAGCCCGATCTTGTTGTTGTGCGCGACCGCCTTCACCAGTCCCACCTTGTTCTTTTCCTCGAGAAGAACAAAAACATAGGCCACAGCTGCATGGAAACTTTTTGACGTATCTGTGAACACAACTAGCCCTGCGGGATCTGATTTTTCTGAGTTCTTGCAAAAGTAAGCCCTTTTACGGATCAACCTGAGCCATATTTTTTAAAGAATTGTTTAAATTACAGTTTAGGCTTAATGAGGAGCACATTGAACCAAAAATTGAGGAAGGAGATACTTTATAAAACTACGAAAAAGCATTGAAACTGATGATTTAACGGCTGTGGGCGGGTCCACCAAAGGAACCGCACGCAGTCATGGTCGTCGGGGTGAAGGCGAACCAAATGGAACGCCTTCTCGACGTCAGATACTAAGATGTGTTTAGCAAGTCTTGCTCTGATGAGCAGGCCCTCCAACGAATTCAGCAAATCCGGTTCACTGAAAGCGCAATCATTCAAGGAGTCAATACCAGACACGGAGCTAGAACAGTCCATGACCACACGCACTTTCGTCGTGTTGGATCCTGGTTTCAAGACGGCAGAGTGAGGAATGTAGTATGGCGACCCGCATGTTCTTCCTTCTCCTCTTTCAGACGCGACTTCGATGATTCCCGCTAATAGCTGGTCGCGGATCTGCTGGTGGTAAGCGGACAACCGTTCGGGGTATTTGTTGAGCTCGCGGTGCTGACTTCGCAGTCGGCCAGCAGCCGACCCGAAATTGTCTCGCAGCTCTTTCTCACGCCCGTTGAACGGAATTCTGGCAACATAAGCTCGATCCTGAATTTGGGTCGTGCTCAGAAACTTCTCGACTATCTCTCTCTCGTTTTTCGGAGCATCGGACTCTTCCCCCACGGTCTTGTTTCCCTCGTCGGGAACATCGAGAACGTCCCTCCACGTCAACTTCTGAATTCGTTCTAGGAGCACGTCGCCTCTCTCACACGGTCTCTCAAACTCCTCCTTTTGAGGAAAACCACTTATTTCCTTCTTCGCGACACACCTGCCACGTCAGTGAGACCGCACACCTGTGAGAGACTGTAGAATCAAAAATAGACGAAAACAACAAAACGGCGCCTATCTACAGAAAGATGAGTGACTGACAGCTCACGCAAAAGCGAGACGTCTCTCGACACAATACTGTGAGACTTTCCCTTCTACAGTCCTTTTCTCAAAACAAAAAAACGACGAAGGTCAAAAATAATTGGCTTGGTCTTAGCAAGCCGGACGAACCTGGAGAACCGAATGACGATCGTAAATATGTGTACATTCTCGCCGAGCATCAAGAGTCGTCCCATCTGACTTATTCTTTATACGGTGCCATAAAACCTTCAACGGCCTGAGAAAATAAGGGATTTTAGAAGAGAGGCCCCAAACCAAGATTGGCTAGTTATCTTATCGGTCTGAAAATTGGCCGTGTTAGAAGAAAAAATGATTTCATATTTTAAGTGAGATGGTTAAAACGGGAAAGATCAGAAAAAAGAACACACAAACGGTTTTGAGATGTTTTTTGTTACCACAGCGTTCCGTGCAGCGATAGAAGTTGGAAGATGTTCACGGAAAGAACGTCTTCAGGCAGGTGTCAAAGCACTCGAACTCGAAACAGGATCGAATGAGTGTCAGTGAGAACTCTACTTCGGTGTTGTTCTGTTGGCCGGGCATTTGTCCGAAGTAGTTGGTCGTCATTTCGGCGAAGGCCATCCAGCAGTTCTTCTTGCAGCATCCACACGACATTGCAGCTTCCTCCTTAATCGAGCAGATCGGCTTCATCAATCCGGCATGGGTAGCGCTGGCGAGCAGAGCGACAGCCATCACGAAGACGAGGCATTTCGAGCCGGGGAGAGTTGAAGACGACCTTCGAAGTGTTGAGAATCGCTGTCAGGTTCGTAAACCGTTATTCAGCAGACTCGGCGTGTTGTGGCCGCCTTCAGTTACGTTCCCCTTTTATACCCGCCTCAGAGCCACCCGCCCAATTTCCAAGAAAAGCTACACGCGATTTTTGTGTCTACTACTTTTGCTAATCGGAAACAAAACGTGATAGCGTAAGAAACGTGGAGAGTCAATAGTAGGTCACCGAAAAAAAATTCGAGCCTTGGGGATGCGAACTTGGCACATTCGGCAACATCAAAGCAGATGTGGCAAGAACGACGAGAGCGGAATGTGATGAGCGAGGTAGGCAGGACAGGTGGAGAAGGGGGACTCGGCAGCAAACGTACGTTTTGTAGACATCAAAAAGGCCGCATTGAGACACCAACGTTAAAACATATGAAACTGTTCGAATTTTCTGAAAGGGGGAGTAAGGAAAAGATTCAATACATTTCAAAGTGCTCTCTGAAAATCAAGAGGCAAATTTGTACGGAAACAGGTTTTAAGATTGTAATAACACGGGGGAAAAATATTTGATGACCTGTCTACTCGGTAACAACACTTTTTGAATAGAAAAAATGAGAAAAACTTCCCACTGATTTGAGTACGCTCATAGCAGACAAAATCACTTTTAGTAGCTTTTGTTTTACGAAGGAATCACATTGTTATTTTCTCCAGTCTAAATCGTATAACTCTCGCCGGCCGTTTTATATCACAATTCAAATAACACCAAAGAGCAGTCCTTCTCCACCTTCATTTGTTTTTGTGATTGTAAACGGTTCAAACGACTAACCAACCGGTAGTAGATTCTGAAGGCTCTTGAAGGTTTTATGGCACCGTATAAGGAATAAGTCAGATGGGACGACTCTTGATGCTAGGCGAGAATGTACACGTATCTACGACCTTCATTCGGTTCTCCAGGTTCGTCCGGCTTGCCAAGATCAAACCAATTATTTTTGACCTCAGTGACTTTTTTGAAGGGAAAGCCTCACAGTGTTGTGTCCAGAGACATCTCGCTTTCCCGTGAGCTGTCAGTCACTCATCTTTCTGTAGATAGGTGCCTTTTTGTTGTTTTGGTCTATTTTTGATTCTATAGTCTCTCACAGGTGTGCGGTTTCACTGACGTGGCAGGTACATAATTCCTTCTGTGAACAACAAAACAAAAAACTGGCGAATTAGAGATCTGAAACCACAAAAGTGGCTGTCCAATTTGAATAATTGTGGAAGAAACCCCATCCTGTATGTATGCGAAGGCACACAGGATGAAACGTACTAAGAAAAAATTTTTCTAATCATGTCAGTTGTTTTCCTCGTCACAATTTCCAAATTTCAGTTATCTCAAAAAATTATCTGAAACTGTTAATTTCAGATTCCAACAAAGGACCACTTCGTCCACATCTACAGCCATCTACAGTATCCAGACCCCTCCTCCAACCATCCCTCCTTCTCTCGACGTCCTTCCTCAGGCCCCGCCCCCTCTGTCTCCGCCCCTTCTCATCGTCCGCTCGACACCCAGGCTCGACTCATTCAGTCTTGTTCGCTGGTCGGTTTCATTGACGGTTCTTCCAACATGAATCCGACCGTCGACTATTACGACTACTATTATGGCTACAATGCACAGGTACGTTTCTTTCTCTCTTCCCATCCCCTTCCTTGCCAACTGTTCTTTTTTTCAGCATTACCAACACCCGATGCATCAACAACCGATGCCGGGACAAATGCAGCTGACACCGCCGGGACAACTGCAGCAGCCATTGCCGGGATATCTTCCACACAACAACAAAGAGGCTCACACACAGGTACTTTTAGCCCTCCCTCCTTCTGTACCTAGTTTGTCTCTTCAGCAGGCTCCCATGACCCAGTTCCAAACGCCCTGTACAGCTGGTCCCTCCTCATCGTCGGTCTTCTACTCTCCCGAGTCTCCTGTGAATTGCCCGACCCAACCACTGCAGCAGCAGCAGCAGTTGCCAAGCCAAACTGAGCAGCAGCAAACGTCGAAGAAACCGGCACAAGCGAGTAAGCAAGCAGAAACGCAGGATTGTGGCAAGGTCGAAGACGAGGAGAAGGCGTTTGTGCAAGTTGAAGGCAGAATTCCGATGGTCAACCAAAACACTTCCTATGGTGTTTCCATGAGCGAGGTCAGAAGAAGAGTCGGAGCACCGGAATACATCTCCGCGACCACACTCGGATCCTTGTTCAAGACGTAAGAACTATTCGTTTCCGCCGTATTCTGGACATTTACATTTTCAGATCGAAAACTGCTTCACACGTCAAATGGATGAAGAATCTAATTCGCAACAACAACATCGAGTTCGCATCGCACCGACGTCTTCGGAGAAGCAATGTCTTGACTGGGTTGAGTGAAGCAGAAGGACAAGAAGTGATGCGGGACATTGATTATCTCAATACCAAGCACTATCCGGTAGACGAAACGGCTCGGAAGCTGATTGAGAAGCTGCTCACAACCGGTTATCAGCTCCCACAAGTGCACAGTCACCTCACGAGTGCTTTGTAAGCCACTTTATTGTCTTTACTTTCAAAAATCTATTCTTCTTTCAGAAAGTTCATGAACACATTGGTCGCTAGTATGACGAACGTTCAACCTGTGATGACTGGATTCGAAGAGAGGATGAAGGGAACCTCATTCGACGAACCGTACCGCTTGTACTCAACTGTCACTCACGGAACTGGTCACATGTATGCTCTCACTCACTACAAAATTCATCTGAGAATCTACAAAGCCGCCGTCGAGAAATGTGGGAAGGTGTTGAAAGGAGAGGAAACTTTCACTCCGGTGACCTACCTGGCTCCAGGACAGAAGCCTTTCGCCACAATTACCGACAAATACTTCATGGAACAATACCAGCAGCCGATCCCTCAACCACAAATGGGAAACCAAGAAGTGTTCCAGCAGCCAATCTGATCTACATAAACTATCAATAATTTTAAATACATGCAAAAAAAAAAAACTTAAAAACTCCAAAAAAAAAATCAACCTACTGATAACAACTTTTTGAATGATTCCATTTCGGTTCCTAATCTGTAAATTTGATTGCAATTCCATTTTCGATAACATTTTGTCTCCTGTATTCGTTGTAATCAAGCTAATAATGTCACACATTTGCATTCCATGTACTTTTTGTTGTCTTCAAGAACTTTATGATAAATATTGAAATGTGAGAATTAATGAGAGTCAAAACTTCAATGTGTTTCTGTCACAGGAATTCAACTTTTTTGAGAAAATCGTAGATCGATGGCGCTAATCAAGCTGGCATTCTTCAAGCAGTCGTTTTCTGAATGACTCCTCACTTCATGACAAATGCTTCGTAAATCCGAGCACAAGAGTCTCTCCTGAAAAGATAGTTACAGTCAACGTCCTCTCTAGACAGTTGTTTCGTGGGCTTTTCGCTAATCGTAGCAACAGCGCTGGCAGTACGCGGACCAAGTTCTTCTTCCTCGAAAACGCTATTTCGACGGCGATGTTGTCTGGCGCTCCGCTGTTCTTGAAGCGAATGCGATGACAGAGCATGACCGAGGAACATCTTTTCGTTTTTTTCGGACGCCGAAGCATCCAATTCCTTGTGTTTCTTGAGTTAGTACGTCCTCCAGCTGGCAGTGTTCATTTGCCACTCCGAGTGCTCGGGAATCGAGAAGAACACTCCGCCCCTCTGCTTCTGGTGAATTTGAAGAGCAGCGTGATGAAAACATCGACACAGTTGCGTTGAGTGAGCGACGGCCAGAAGTTGTCAACGAAGCTGATGACGAAACCCTTGATGTCGCCGATTCCAGAGTACTCCCAGAGTACTGCGAACAATTCCTTCATCGAAACAGGAGAGAAGGGAACAACATGCGAAAATAAAAACCGAATTGTTGCGTCCGCCGGGAAGACCGTCACGTCACATGACACTGCTCACTAGACAAAAACCCACTAACATTTCATCTCATTTCTGTGAAGCTTCCACAGAAGCTCTAGTTCTCGAAAATCTTCGGACTCACCAGCGGTCACTGACTCATCAGCCAACACATACACTGCCCACTTTTTGGCACCGTGGTGCCACAGAATTTTGCAGGACCCTGAATTTTTGACCCCGGGGTTTATTTTTGATTGCGCTCACAGTATTTTGATATCTCTTTTAGTTTTTACAGGACGGCCAAAATATAGGGGGTCCTATAGATATTGTGGGCAGTGTACCTACAATTCCGGACCGCCATACGCGTTTTCACCGTTCCGGAAGTCTTCCAGATTTTTGTGAGAATCTAATAGAACAAACGAGAGAACAGAAGAGACAAAGGGAGATAGAGAAAGAGAGAAAGAGAAAAATGATGAAAACCAGAAAAAAAAACAGTGGAAGAGTATGACTCGTTTTCGATCATACACTCCAAGGCGACACTTTCAAGAGCCTGACGTTACAATTGCTGAGCTGAGAAATATCTAAGACCTCGTCGATTTGACAACGGCGTTTCACCACTATCGCGTCAATTACGGTCCGAAATCCTCGCTTCAGTATTGGAGTCCGTCTTGTACTGCTCCTTCTTATAGTGCAGTCCGAGAACCTTGGTCATTGCGGTGATTCCCGTGTTGTCGACCACCTGCTTCGTGTTGTCGTCGTGCACTTCGAGAGGCTTTCCGGAAGACTGTAACACGCTGTACTGGTCGCGTCCGACGGTCGACGGTCCCGAGGCGACCCATGTCTTTCCAGAGTCTTCCTCCGTCACAATCAGCATGCACATCTGCCGAGTTTCGCGCTGGTGTTGATCGTGTTCTCGAGCTTCTGAACTTGCATCAGTTTTGACGTCTTCTTCTTCGAGCACTTCTTGTTGAATCGTCCTCACCATTGCAAACAATTCTCTCATCGAAAAAGGGACCGCGAGCAGAGCAAACGCCGCAAACAACCCCCGGCCTCCACCATCGAAAAATCGACACAAGTGTCATCCCACTCGTACTTTTGCAACGTCGACGTGTCCAATTCGATAGGCGGCTCCTCTGGCTTTCCTGGGCTGGCCCCTTTTTGTACTGCAGTAGGAGAATATTGATTATTGCGGTGATTTTCGCGTTTTCGGTCACCTGTTTCATGATGTCGTCGTGCACTTTTCGTGCAATTTTCGAGCACTTCTTGTTCAGATCGTCCATTACCAGCTTGAATTCGAGGCTATCCGAAAGCCCTGGGAAACGAATAGAAACGCATGTTGTTTAACATTCGAGGTTTTTGTGGCGAAATTCGTCAAACGAACGCTCCGAGCAAAAATCGATAATTTCTCGATTCTGCAGAGGTCAACTTTATCGCAGAGTCTCCATCCGTCAGAATCAGCGAGCACATCTGCGAGTTTTGCGTACAGACGTCGTTGGCGTCCTCGAGCGTCTTAATTGCCTCCAGTTTCGGATGCCTTCGACTGTAATCACTTCTTGTTCAGATTGTCCATCTGTCTGAATCGCACTTACGCAAGTACGATGCCGACGTTACCGGTTGTCTTCGAGAACTTCTCGCTGAGATTGCACGCCGTCATCGTCTTCTCCGTAGCCTCGTGCCAAAAATCTTCTGAACTGTTTTCTTCTCATAGAAGAAGAGACGGCGCGATGTCGAAATTCGTCTTTGTTGTCACCGATTTTTGGCGTCTCCTTCTCCGAAGACTCCCGAAGACTCTCGATCACCTTCTACTTGCAATCCTGGTTCAACTGTTTCATCGGCAGCTCGATGATCTCGACGGATTTGTCATCTGGTACCGAAATCTCACAGTACACGTGAGTTATTAAAGTTCAGAATGTTGGTCGACCAACTCGTTTCGATTCCTTGCGCTCTGTTGACCGATTAGAAGCAGCAGATTGATGTTTTTCTTCTGACGGACATAGCCCTGAGCCAGTTTCACAATGCTGCACAGAAGCGACTGCTCTCCGGGATGGTAAGCAGACAGCTCGCTGACAGTTCGCTCGCTGACGGCTCCCGCCATCTGCACCATCACCATTTCTCGCTTGTGGGCTATTTTGATGGACCAACAGCACATTCCACCTTCCAGGTTCTTCGAGGAACGGAATCGAGTGTTTGTTGTCGAGATTCAAGAAAAGCATTAGCTCACGATCGACGAAATCTTTGAGCGACACCTGAAAAAATTCCTTGTTGTAGAGGTACTCTTCGATGAGCGCTTGTTCACCTTCTCCTTCGCGCACCGCCGTTCTTGAAGCGAAAGCAATGGCGGAGCATTTCAGAAAAGTGCTATTTTTCCTTTTTCGACGTCGAAGTACCCAGTTTCTGATAATACTTGATCCAGCCCTCCGCTTTCAACTGGCACTCCGAGTACACGGAAATTAATAAAAATGACACCTCCTCCTTGCTCTCTGAATGAGCGAGGACCAGAAGTGGTGGAAGAGGTTGACAAGACCCTTCATGTGCGATTGCTCCTTACACAGCTCGAACATCAGTTTCCCGTAGAGAAATGATTTCAATTCGTCCTCTGTCTCGTACTCCATCTTTCACTGGCTACCAGCCACCTGTTTCATGTTGTCGTTGTGCCCTTCGAGAGGCTTTCCGAAAGACTGTAAAACGCCGTATTTGTCGCGTCCGACGATCGACAGTCCCGAAACGACCAACTTCTTTGCAGAGTCTCTCTCGGTCAGAACCAGCGTGCACATCTGTCAGTGTGCAACCGTCATTGGCGTCCTCGAGCATTTGAACTCCCATCAGTTTCGACGCCTTCGGCTGTAATCACGTCTTGTTCTGATCGTCCATCCGTCTGAATCGCACTTACGCAAGAACGGCGTCAGTGATGCCGACTTTACCGGCCGCTTTCGAGAACTTTTCGCTGAGATTGCACGCCGTCACGTTGACGGCAACAGATGATTTGGCGGCGCCGACGACACTGGCGACGATGGTGTTTTCGACGGAGGGATGTCATTCAATTTTCGAGAGCGTACACGACGCCCAACATATGTCTTCGATTCCAGACTGCCATACGCTATTCCAGCGTCCCGGAATTTCTCCAGATCCTTCTGGTTTGTGAGAATCTAATCGAGAAATCGAGCGAAAAATAGAGAGAAAGAGAGAACTAGAGAGAAAAGATGGAAAGACGGGAAAAAAACAGTGGAAGAGTATGACTCGTTTTCGATCATACACTCCAAGGCGACACTTTCAAGAGCCGGACGTTACAATTGCTGAGCTGAGTGATCTCTAAGACCTCGTCGATTTGACAGCGGCGTTTCACCACTATCGCGTCAATTACGGTCCGAAAACCTCGCTGCAGAATTTGAGTCCGTCTTGTACTACTCCTTCTTGTAGTGCAGTCCGAGAACCTTGGTCATTGCAGTGATTCCCGTGTTGTCGACTTCCTGCTTGGTGTTGTCGTCGTCCACTTCGAGACGCTTTCCGCAAAGAAGAACCATGCCGTACTTATCGCATCCGACGACCGACAGTCCGGAGACGACCAACTTCTTTGCAGAGTCTTCCTCTGTCACGATCAGCATGCAATTCTGCGAGTTTCGCGCTGGTGTCGATTGTGTTCTTGAGTTTCTGAACTCGCATTAGTTTTGGCGTCTTCGCTGTAATTACTTTTTGTTCAGATCGTCCATCTGTCTGAATCGCACCTACGCAAGGACGGCGTCGGTGATGCCGGCGTTAACGGCCGCCTTCGAGAATTTCTCGCTAAAATTGCATGCCGTCATTGTCTTCTTCGCGGTTCCTCGTCAAAAATGTTCTGAATTGTCTCCTCAGCACTTGATAGGGTCCACAAAGAAGAAGAGACGGCGCAATGTCGAAATTCGTCTTATTCTGAAAACTTATTCAAGTTTTTCTGGGTGGTGACTGTGGAAATTCCTTTTGAAAAAGCTTTCTGTTTCGATAATGCTCACCGTTTTCATCAAATGTTGACGGCAACGGATGACTCGGCGGCGCCGATGATCTGGCGGCGATGGTGTTTTCGACGGAGGGATTACATTCAATTTTCGATCCGACTGTGAAATTGTATTGAGAGCTGTCGGCAAGGCCTGCAAAACGAGTGAACTTCGTGCGAAACTGGCAGTTTTTGTGGCAAAATTGATCGAGCGAACACTCCATGCGAAAATCGATAATTTCTCTTTTCTACTGCCGAAAATTCAAATTTACCTGCGCTTTTTGAAAATCGAAACCGCATCAGCCCCTAATCGGGAAACAACGAAATGTCGCTCGTCTGAAGTTTAATGAATCCCGTCGAACACGAGCAGCATATTCCGCTTTCCCGGTTAGAAGTTGTCGACGAGGCACGAAATCGAGGGCTCTTGACGGCTGTGTCGATTTTCCGTGTTGAGTCATCACTTCAATCAGTCAGTTTTTCGTAGCGCAACGATTTGAAGGCGTCCTCCATCTTGTACTTCTTCTTGTACTGCAGTCCGAAAGTTTTGATTTAGCATTGCAGTTTCCCTCTGTCAGAATCCACGTGCATATCTGCCAGTTTTGCGCTGATGTTGTTGGCGTCCTTGAGCTTCGGAATTCCCTTCGTGGTTCGACGTCTCCGTCTTCGAGCAGTTCTTGTTCAGATCGTCCATCTACTGGAATCCAAACCACGTAATTACGGCGTCAACGATGCCAACGTTGCCGATCGTCTTCGAGAACTTCTCGCTCCCAGAAAGCTCTGCAAAAGGAATACATTCGAATTTTGTTCGAAATTTGACGTTTTTGTGACGAAACTTTTCAAACGAACGCTCCGTGCGAAAATCGATAATTTCTCTACTCAATTGGGGCAAAGTCAATTTTACCTGCATTTTTTTGCAAAAGGCCTTGTCAGGTCCAGGTACTAACAACGAATCTTCCCTCCATTCGTCAAGAATCAAATTAATGCAGTGAAACCATCGAAAGTCGTTCCAGTGACGGATTTTGTGTGTTCCGAGTCATATTACTGAAAAACATCAATGAAAACTGACAAAAAATGAAACACACGTAATTTTCAGACACAATTTTTGCGAGAAAAATCGAAAAACAGCGGAGTTTCATGTGAAAAAGTCGAAAAATCATTTTGAAACCACGTGCTGTACGCAAAAAGTCCGTGCGGTGTCTGCACACTTGGCGTCATTTCTGACGACATTTCGCCTGCAGACCTTTTCCCCACGAAAAGAAAAACACTTTTTTTCCCGAGGAAACTCCGGGCGAACAAAATTCTTCACTTATTTTCAGAGAGATAAGCTACCAATGTGTCCATAGGTGATTTTTTGGCTGTTGTTATGGCGAGGTTGGTTATTCGTACGCTCAAGTGCGAAAATCGATAATTTCTCTGTTCTGTTGGCACAAATTCAAATGTATCTGCGTTTTTTTGTATGAAATAGCATGTGATAATAGAAACAAGGCGTTGTCAATCCATTTGTCCAGTCGAACACAAACAGCACCCACGCTTTTCAGGTCAAAAGCCGTCGACGAGACACAGAATCAAACTCTCGCTGTGGAGATTCGACAAGAGTACTCGGGAAGAAAGAAGAATGTTATCTTATCTTTGTCCTTGGTGGCTCATCGATAAAGATGCGCTGAATGAATGAAGGCCAGAAATGCTAAGATTTTTGTATTTTGTTGTACTGCATCTCGAGAATCTGGATCATTGCGGTTATTTCCGCGTTCTCAGCCACCTTCTTCAGGTTTTCGTCGTGCATGTCGAGACGTTTTCCGAAAAGCTAAACCACGCAGCACTTATCACTTCCGACGACTGGCAATCCCGAGACGCCCAATGCCTTCACAGAGTCTCCTTCCGTCAGAAAAAAAAATAATGAAGCTGGTCGGCTCCCATGAATTCTTTCGTAAAAAAGAGCGTCCTCGCCGAAAATTCGTATTCACTCGGGAAAGAGACAGCGTTGGCGCACTTTAAAAAAGGAAGCTTCGCAAACCACATCCGCACTCCGCATCCCTTATTCAATTTGTACATCGCCAGGGAAAGCTTCGTCTTTTTTTCGCCTTTTTTTGAGCAAAACGACAAAATGTTCCACTCCCGAAACTGGCTCTTTTTGGACCAGTTTTACGAGATAATGTACTGCTAAATCCTAGACGTTTCCCGAGTAGCTACACGTTTTTCCTTCCAGAAATTTCAGGGCAATTGAATTGATTTTTCGAATTGAGTCAGTGTTTTGATCTCTTAAATTCCTAGTGGAGTGTCATCTATTTTCCCATGATTTCCGGCCGATCGGTTCTCTCGTTCCAGTGGCCTCTGCTGGGAAAAATACACCGTCGGCGCTTTTCGAAAGAAAAAAGCTGATTGGCTCCCATGAATTCGTTCGTAAAAAAGAGCGTCCTCGCCGACAATTCGTATTCTCTTGGGAAAAAGACAGCGTTGGCGCACTTTAAAAGTGGAAGCTTCGCAAACCACATCCGCACTCCGCGTCCCTTATTCGATTTGTACATCCCCAGAGAGAGCTTCGCCTTTTTTTCGCCTTTTTTTGAGCAAAGACTTGAGCGAAACGACAAATTCTTCTACTCCCGAAACTGGCTCTTTTTGGAGCAGTTTCACGAGAGAATGTACTGGTGTTTTGTGTCCTGAGTAGTTACACGTTCTTCCCTATCACATCTTCTCTTCCTCTCACCTTCCTCAAATTTCAATGCTTTTTCGCTCTTCCCGAGGTTACGCAAACACCTTTCTCTTTTATTTCCCGGCTATTTTTTTTTTGAATATTCTTATTTCCTCGCAATTCAGAATCCGACGCGCTCGCTCTCTACGACACCAAAATGGCTCAGTACCGCCGCTACCAGAACGTTCAATAGTGAGTTTTTGTTTCGAAACTTTCATGCTCTCGTATCTTGTTTTGACCCCTTATCTCTTCAATTTCAGCGATAACTACCCGCTTCGCACGATGTTGAATGTGCTCCAGCAGAAAGGCGCTTCGAAGGAAGCACTGATCGATCACATCGTCATTGCCGCGGAGGGCGGTCTCAGATGGTCGGAGGCTAAGCTGCTCGATGCGCTTACCAGAGCTTCCCCCACCTACGTCACAGCGAGAGAAAGGGACCTCATGCGGGAGCTGTTGGCCGCAGGTTCCTCGCGTCGTGCCTACAATGACGTCGTGGACCGCATCCACGACCACTTCACGGGACCGGCGGAGGAGGAACGGCTCGACTGTCAGAGGATCAATCTGCGAGCGGTGCCACGCGGCTACCGCGTCTTCAAAATCTGTCAAGCGTGGGACGCGGTCGAATGGCTGGACAACCTGGATAGAAACTTCCACGTGATCACCTTCGACACCGAGTCGGCTCTGTCGGCTTCGCGTCAAAAACCGCTGCACAGAGCCGGGAACGTCGCCCTCCTTCAGATATATGACCCGACTAAAAACGAGGTCGCTTTGATAAGGGTCGACGACATGAGCCCGGATGAATTCGACAGCGTCAAGTACGCGCTCAGTAACGTCGGACGCAGTAGGACGTTCATTCATTTCGGCCGCGAGAAGTTGCTGGAGGACTTGGATGTCCGTCATCGAGACATCCAGCCTTATGATGGAAGAAAGCCCGTAAGCCTAAAATTGGCTTGTTGGAGAATCAGGATTTTTGTGGAGAAAACGGAAACCATGAGCAACTGGATGAACCGTTGGCTCCGTACGGCGCAGATCAAATATGCCATACAGGACGTTCTAGTCCTGTATGGCTTATGGAAATATCAAGAGTTCGGAGGACGCCGATAATTTTTTTTTTTTTTGATAAACATTTTTTCGTTCATACCAGTGTTTTTTGTTGACGACGACGGGATCATGTTCCATTTCCCACTGTCTGCGTGTGAAGTTGAATTCCAAACTGCCGGATCTGCAAAATGAACAGCTCACACTCGAACACCATTGTTTGGAAGAATCAAAATGACATACAATCTGGTCAGATGGAATTGGGGCGGTAGAATTGATTCTTCAGGTTCTTGGTTCATCAAATTTTGAAGTCTACAGCAACGGCAAACACGAAGAGCACACCTTCCGCTTTCCCGGTTAGAAGCCGTCGACAAGACACGGAATCAAGCGCTCGTTGCCGAGATTTGAGAAGAACACCAGCTCGCGAATGAATGAGCGACGGCCAGAAGTGGTGAGTGAAGTTGATGACAAAGGCCTTGATGCCCCCGAAGCCGGAGTACTCCACTGTTTTTCTGGGTGTTGACTACGAATGCTTCTCGAAATACGGCAACGCGACGATGGCGCCGACGGCATTGGCTAGTGTTAAATTCAAAACGATCGCGTTCAATTCTCCATCTTCCACATGTGCATTTGAATGCGAGATTGTCGGAAAGCTCTGGAAAATGAATAGATTCGCATTTTGTTTGAAATTTGAGGTTTTTGTGCTGAAGTTTGTCGAACAAACGCTTCGAGCGGAAATCGATAATTTTCCTGCTCAATTGGTGCAAATTCATCTTTACCTGCGTTTTTTTTGCAAAAAAGCGCATCACATTCCAGTAGGCCATCAAAGAATTTTCCACCACTCGTCAGATTTTGTGCAATTTCGGTTGCATCATCGGAAATCGTTCCATTGGTGAGTTTTGTGGATTTCGAGTCATTTTCCTGGAAGAAATCAACAAAAAATGCGAGAAAAATGAAGTAATCGCATTTTCTGAACAACTTTTTTGCGAAAAAGTCGGAAAACAGCAAGGTTCCACGTGGAAAAACAAAAATAATAATAAGTCGGGCAGCCTGCCTTGTACGCAACATCGGTGTTTCTGCACACTCGGCATCATTTCTGACGACATTTCGCCTACAGTATCCCTCACCGAAATGAAAAATTCGTGTTTTTGGTGCGTTGTTACTCGAAGAAATTGAGAAAAATTGGTTGAAAATTGAATTTTCAGCTGTTTTTTATAAGGAGAACGTGAAAATAGCGAATTTTCACGTGGGAAATCGTAAATAATCGGGAAAACCTGCACACTTGGCAAAGTTTCTAACGACTTTCGGCGATTCGACCTCTGGTTCTTCTGCTTTGAAGTGTCTGGTATCTGGACTACCCGCTTTAAGGGATTGCACGTCCTAGGAAGGCCAAATACGAACAACTTTTTGAAGACCGGTTTTTAATATGATGATTATTTATTTGTTACTGTTAGACTTGTTGTGGTGGGAAAATAGTTAAAAATAACACAGAGAATTAAGGAAAAAAATTATCGCGATGGCCAAAAGTTCAAGAGAGTGTGGAGAGTGGTCTGTCCTTGTAGAATGTAGGAGAATTTGAAATGTTCTGAAAAAAATCCGTGATTTGGAAAGAACAATGAATAATATGAGTTACCTTTGGGTTTCATCCAACTGATAGTCAGTCAGTCAATCACACTGACAACTGACATGCTGGTTTGTGGGAACGAGCTCAATTTTGTAGCTATACGGGAAAAGAGCATCAACTGTTGTCCAACAGATGCCACAAACCGACTGATCGCGGACGGTTTCCCAGCACGAACCAACAATATCCATTTGGTCGGAGACCTTGACGCGGAAACGAATGATGTCGCACTCGCATGGCTCCCCGCCGAGCTTGTCGATCTTTTCCTCCAACTTCGGGTCCTCCATCATTTCAATCATAGTGTCCAGTGGACACATCAGCTGGAATGAGGAGCCGACACTCAAAGTTGGCGAGTAACGGAACGCGTCAATGACTTCAATGACACGGTCCACGTACTGCTGAACTTCTTCTTCCGTGTGCTCGTCGTCGTTGATCCGCCGTGCGTTCTCCTTAATTTGCACAACTCGAGAAGTTGTGCCGAGAAAACGGTGATGGGAGCCCTCTGCGTAGAAAGTCAGTATCTTCAGATGCTCAAATCCGATGTCAAACAGAGAGTCGACAAACTGTCCTTTTACGTCAAAAATGACAACGCTTTTGATTTTCAGGGTACTCTTGTTGCGAAGCGCGTCTAGAAAACCTTGCTCGGGTTTCTTGTTTATAATGTTTATATGGAGGTGATCAATACTTGTGGGATAACCACCAAAGTAGCTACCAGCGGGATAGCAGTCCTGAAAAGGCCAAACTTATTGCGTCACCAACAGTAAATGAGCAAACTTACGAGCAGATCAAGCTTCCGGATGACCGTCTTAGATCTCTCCAGATAGAAACTGAGCAGCCTTTCCGAACACTTGAATGAGCTCAAGTTCGTTTTGAATTGTCTGATGTTGGGCCCGGTAACCATTGAGCCGCCATTGTCCAATTTGACAGCGTTCCACACCAACGAATCGAACTCGAGCTTTGTGCGAAACTTATTGCTACTTATGCAGACGAGTTCAAAAGTGTACGGGATTTTCGTCTCAAATTTGCGTACATCAGGAGCTCTCTTAAGGAAATTCTCGCGCTGCTTAATGGGAATATACCGCAGAATCGCGGTTGTGGTGGGATAAGTTAGAGGACGAGAGTTGTACGTCATCTTTGAGAAAACGAATGAGTCAATAGGAATATCGACAATTCGAACGAATGAGGGAAGAGGAGTATGGCGAAGAGAGCGATGTGAGAGACGTAGAGACGAGGAAACAGATGGCCAGATGTCGTCACACGACTAATGGCGATGCAGATGACGAGGTCAACCGCCCCGCAAGAGGTTTCCTTCGTTCGATAGCTCACAATGTAGTGCGTTGTTCTTTAGTCGTTATTGATCAGAAGGGGTAGGCCTTGAGATGAATAGGAAGATAAGGGTGACTGCGCCAGACTTGCTTCCATCATTGTTATTCTTTCGGGGTGGTGGCGACGGAGACGTTGGTAGAAGGCGTTGGAGCCAGCTGAAGCGGTAGAGCTTTGTATCCGCCCTAGGTGTAGGCTTCAGATGAGGAAGTCATTTTGGAAAACATTCAATAAACTCCCTTTTTGAGACAAGAAAAAACATTTGAATGTTCAATTGTTTATTAGTCAACCTCATACTTAAGGACAGTTATGGATCTTGCCGTGGGCGGCCTGGTAGACACCGTTCTTGTTCTTCAGGAGATAGTCGGCATCGATGTTGAGTCCGGGAGACGTGAGCACGACGCGGGCGGTGACTTCATCGGAAGACGGGCTGCTCGAGCGGCTGAGGACCTTGAAGCTGTAGTTGGTGCCTTTCGGGATGCGGCCGAGGAACTTGACGAGCGTTTCTGGAAGTGCTCAGTGATTACTCTCAATTACAAGATACTGTCTCACCTTTTTTGAGGAAGTGGTCGCACATCTCGAATCGGAACTCATTCGTGAACACCGCTCCGATGGCAGCCAGGTCCTGAGAGTTGATGGCGCTTGTCAGCGACTTGATGACGGAGTCGGCCGCATCGCTCTGCGTTTCGTGGTTCAGAAATCCGCGGGGCGCGTGATCGAATGGAATTAATCCCTTGGAACAGTCCAGACTTTTCCCCTCCCCCAGCACGAATCCGTGGTCTCGGCGGTACAGCACAAACTTTCCGGCTCTCGGAGCTCCGAGAGTAGAAGCGGCCATCGTGAACTCGACGTCGGAGTTCTCGTTGGCGAAGCGGCAGGACTGGGGTTTGAAGGTGAGCACGTCGGATTTGGGGAGGGAGAGCAGGTACGCGACCGTTTCGCCTGAAAAAAAGTAATGACTGCTTAGACACTGATTATGTGGCTTACTCTTGTAGTAGTCCGACTTGCATCCGTGGTAGACGAAACCATCAGCAACCAGACCGTCAATAGCATCAATGTCAGAAGCGACGATCGAGAGTCGGAAGGCGTCGAGGAAGGCGTCAACGATGATCTCAGATCCGTCCGTAGACAGCGACCCCTCGTCGAGGCTTCGAGGATTTTGATCAGAAGCCACGTGGCATCCGACGACTCCAAGAAGGCCGAGAAGGAGAAGGAGAGGAGAAGGCATTTTGATGTTTGTGACCGGAATTTCCGCTCCTTTTATACTCCCTGAACGGCGGATATCACGTTATGCAAAATCGAAAAAGAAACCGCGTTTCCTTGATGTCTCATTCCTCGGCTTTTTCGACCTCTACTATGTATTTTTGCATAGTGTGTCGTGAAGATTCGAGAGGGAGAAGAGAAAAGAGGGGTTGATCCTCAAAGGGAGCAAATTAATTGAATGATTCCCGTCGCATTGTACCATTTCCCCGCATATTTCCGTGTTATTGTCTGTCTCACGCGGTGTCAGGCCGCGGTCTAGGTACCGCCGGGGCCGAGTTTAGGCTTCTCGGCCGCGGCCACCCCCGGAAAACGTGGATTTTCAGCGATTTACGAAGATTCCTCGACTTTTTTCGCACAACTTTTACACAAAAGGCGTTAATATGTCAAAACAAAAGTTTTACAGTCGAGAAATCCTCAAAAATCGCTGAGAATCTACGTTTTCCGGAGGTGGCCGCGACCGAGAAGCCTAAACTCGGCCCCGGCTGTACCTAGACCGCGGCCTGACACCGCGTGAGACAGACAATACCACCCGGTTGTCTATCTTGTTTTCCTCGTCTGCCATACAAACGCAACCACCTAGGGGCAGTGAAGTGCGCGCTGTCGGCGGCGGAGCCGCTTGGTTTATTCTGGTATTCACACAATGTGTCAAAAACTGTCTCTCTTTACAAGGCAACAAGGATCCAATTAACGGTTCGGTAGCTGTCTAACCATTATTAGTCAGTGAGGTATCGGGTGATTTGTACCAGCAGGTGGCACCAAGGACCACTTGGTCGGAAATATCAGAGCGGGAGCGAATTTAATCGCACTCGCAGTGCTCTTCGCCAAGTTCTATGATTTGTTTCTCAAACGAAGGATTTTCATCCTTTTGATGCTACCGGAACGGGCGGCCACGCCTGCAGAACGGGAAAGAAGGGGAAGACGGAAAGGAGTCGTCAGGTGTGTGGCTATTGTCGTCTGAAGGGTGGTGACATATTTTTATCTTTGCAAGAAAATAAAAAAGTGAATATTAACATGTATTAAGAACACTTGAGCAACTGTTGCAAAACATGTGAAAATAATTGAAACTCAAAATTGTACGAACAAGAGAAGAAAGTTGCTCAATTAGAGAGTCTCGTCTGGTGAGTTGGGATAGGTAGTCGAAGTGCAGACGCTGTTAGCGGTGAAATCGGTAGAGTTAGTATCGATGTGAGACATCTTCGCGGGGGTTTCCTCCTCGTTGGCCACATCAGAAGTTCCGGCAGCTTGGTAGTTGCGACCGCGCTTCAAGTTCTTTACGTCAGCAGCATGGTACACGGTAGAGGCCATGAACTCGGTGCACGGGTAGTAGAACTCTTGTGCTCCTCCGACAAGGTCGCTCTCATCGGCGGTGATTTCGGCGACAATGATGACTGGTCTGTACTTGACACCACTGTGAAGGAACACCTGAAAACTCCAAAATAAGGTCCAAACCAAACTTGGAACTGGCGAACTTACATTGTAATCGTGCTCATCAGCGACCGTTCTGTTGTTGGTCAGTCTGACCGGAAAGCTGACCGTCTTGTCCAGCCAGTAGTCTCCGGTTTGAATGCCGCTCTCGTGTGGAATGAGAACTTCTGGTTCCGGTTGAACCTCCGTTTTCTCCTCGACCCATTTCTCCATCACCTTGCTATAGTGAAATCTGAAAGAGATTAGTGCGTTGTTGGTCGCGGAAGAATGTGTCTACTTACTTAGCGGTGCTGACTTGATCGAATCGCATGAACATGTGATACTTCTTGTTCGCATTAAGGTTCGAGACGTAGTACACTGGCACTGGGGCAATGTAGTTCCCCTTCACACTTACAATCATCTCGACAGTTTGATTTTCAAAGGCAGTCCATTCTGAGTAGTTGAATAGCCGAGCAGTAATGGGAGAGAGGGGAGAAGACATTCTCGACCGACCGATTTCGGTGGATTGAGAACGAATGACTGATTTGTTTTAGATTCGGTCAGCAGTTCGGATCAGAGTGGGCGGGGTCAATGCCTACTACAAAAGTGGGCGTGGCTTTCAAAGTATACTCTTCAAATCTGCTATGTTAGTGACAACCATGTTGTGCCAGAGTATACTATGTACACATACCTTTTTCAATAACACTACGTGGTATTCGACGGATTCTAATCTCTTTATTGCTGTAGTCATATCTGCCAACTCGACAAGAGATGATATCAGCCAAGTATGTAGATAAATGGTAGCAAATGAAAACCGGAAAACTATATGGACTTTCACCGATCGAGAGTTGACTTCCTCAATAAGACCAACAAAGAAGGATTGGCGCTGGTTGAAGTTGTCTCTGGTCTAGTTTCAAGATGAGTAAATGTTTTTTTTTGAAGGCCACCAGCGAGGATTTGATGTCGCATCGATGCATTTTGTGCAAAATCGCGAAGAGTCCGTACATCTTTTTTTAAAGCAACCACACAATCAAGGCGGTCCGCAAGAACGGTGTCATCTTTCTCTGCAAGAATGATCGCGGGTGAGTCCAAATTTTCGCTAGTCCAAACTCAACCACATTTTGTTTCAGGGAACGATTCGACTGTCTCCAATGACAAGAAGTCGATTCGAGTCTTTTTTGCGTCCGAGCTAGACGCCACCCTCTTCCATCCCTGACTTTCTTTCAAGATGGTAGCAGCGGAGAAAAAAAATTTGAATGTTCAATTGTTTATTAGTCAACCTCATACTTAAGGACAGTTATGGATCTTGCCGTGGGCGGCCTGGTAGACACCGTTCTTGTTCTTCAGAAGATAGTCGGCATCGATGTTGAGTCCGGGAGATGTGAGCACGACGCGTGCGGTGACGACATCGGAAGACGGGCTTCTCGAGCGGCTGAGGACTTTGAAGCTGTAGTTGGTGCCTTTCGGGATGCGGCCGAGGAACTTGACGAGCGTTTCTGGAAATGCTCAGTGATTACTCTCAATTACAAGATACTGTCTCACCTTTTTTAAGGAAGTGGTCGCACATCTCGAATCGGAACTCATTCGTGAACACCGCTCCGATGGCAGCCAGGTCCTGAGAGTTGATGGCGCTCGTCAGGGACTCGATGACGGAGTCGGCCGCATCGCTCTGCGTTTCATGGTTCAGAAATCCGCGGGGCGCGTGATTGAATGGAATTATTCCCTTGGAACAGTCCAGACTTTTCCCCTCACTCAGCACGAATCCGTGGTCTCGGCGGTACAGCACAAACTTTCCGGCTCTCGGAGCTCCGAGAGTAGAAGCGGCCATCGTGAACTCGACGTCGGAGTTCTCGTTGGCGAAGCGGCAGGACTGGGGTTTGAATGTGAGCACGTCGGATTTGGGGAGGGAGAGCAGGTACGCGACCGTTTCGCCTGAAAAAAAGTAATGACTGCTTAGACACTGATTATGTGGCTTACTCTTGTAGTAGTCCGACTTGCATCCGTGGTAAACGAAACCATCAGCAACCAGACCGTCAATAGCATCAATGTCAGAAGCGACGATCGAGAGTCGGAAGGCGTCGAGGAAGGCGTCAACGATGATCTCAGATCCGTCCGTAGACAGCGACCCCTCGTCGAGGCTTCGAGGATTCTGATCAGAAGCCACGTGGCATCCGACGACTCCAAGAAGGCCGAGAAGGAAATAGAGAGGAGAAGACATTTTGATATTTGTGACCGGAATTTCCGCTCCTTTTATACTCCCTGAACGGCGGGAATCACTTTATGCAAAATCAAAAAAGATACCGAGTTTCCTTGATGTCTCATTCCTCGGCTTTTTCGACCTCTACTATGTATTTTTGCATAGTGTGTCGTGAAGATTCGAGAGGGAGAAGAGAATAGAAGGGTTGATCTTCAAAAGGAGGAAACTAATTGAATGATTACAGACGAGATCAAGAAGCGCGTCAAGTGGGCAATGGCGCGCGGCAACGAGAATTTTTTCGAATCGGCGCCGGATATATTTGGTCTTTCTAGTATTTGCAATCCCTCGAAATACGTTGAAACAGTAAGGTAGAAATAAATTTTTCAATATCTTAGAACCAAAAACTGTTCTACTTTTGTTCTTTGAATTGACTCGATTCGATCATACTTTTCTTCAAGTGACTTGACAGTTTGTGAAAACGCAAAACGAATTATCGTTTTGCGGGGCCGAAGCACACCATTGGAGATATCGGGGCCGAAGCACACCTAG
Source organism: Caenorhabditis afra (assembly GCA_963570955.1). NCBI lineage: Eukaryota > Metazoa > Nematoda > Chromadorea > Rhabditida > Rhabditidae > Caenorhabditis > Caenorhabditis afra. The sequence continues at coordinate 3,959,328 of OY751537.1, read as the reverse complement.
CATTCGTAGTGCGAGGAAGGTGGGCCGAAGCGTCACCAGTCGCATCACGGTGGGATCGAACCATAGTGTACGAGGGCCGAAGCACCGCACACTACCACTGAACCACACAGCTGCTTGGGGTACCCTCCACGCGTGCAGTAGATACCCCCGCTCATCGCGCACCTCCCACCGTCTTTCGTCCTCGTTTCCTGGCTGTGGTGTGACCTAACGTGCGGTGTGTCGCGGGGTGGCCGAGAAATGGTGGCCGAGGAAACGCGCTGTGTACTCCGGGTGGACGAGTACTCATTGTTGTTTTTGGCGTTTTTCGATGGTTTAGTCGAAGTCAGCACTGATTTTGCCTAGGTTTGGGTTGCAAAATAACTCGAAAAGCTCGATGGAACGAAGTAAGTGGATTGTGCTCCATTTCACCCGATATACTAATTTTTTCAGTCGTCAACTGGTGCGCTGAAGCGGGTTTCAAGTTCCCAATGATATTATACAAGAGAAAACCAATACGACGCAACCTGCACATGGATCAAATGGTTGGTAAGTTGTTTTTCTTCAAAAATTGAATTTTGTCTTGTTGATTTCGCAGATTCATGGCTTTTCATGGTTCGTATTCGCAACACTCGCGTTGATCGTGGCATGTGGGAAAGATCTTAATTAAACACTGAAATTTGGTCTCGTTATTTTGAATATTGGTACGTGCGAGATGTCTGAATTGTAGCCTTGAACATGAACTTCAGGCTTGTGCTTTGATATGTTTCTCATTTCCATCGTTAAGTTCAATGTTCTTCGTGAACGACTTTTCAAAAGCTATTCAAAGGTAAGCGACAATAAAAATTGAAGATTTCAAAATGAAGGTCCGATTTTCAGCAGCTGGAACAGACCGTCGACGTTCATTCCTTCCCATCAGGGAACTCCCCTCAATCGGTCAAACAGAACAAAAGTTGTTCCGATCTTTCCGTCTCTTTTGATTGTAAGTCTTCTGCGGCTGCTGCCTACACCAACATTCGCCTCCTTTTTCGGACAACAAAAATATTTCGCCTAGCAAAAACCAATTTCAAATTGTTTTGAAAGTGACACATCATCACAAACATTCGGTGGGACGCCCACAAAACGTATCTTTTTCAATTCACTTCTTCCTCATGGCCAGCTGTTTGCAAGCCGTTTCCTTTTCCTCCTGATTTTCCAACTGATTTTCTACAAATACCCGCTTTTCAAAATTGTTTTCCACTTCAAAATGTAAGTTAAATTAAGAACAGCGTATTTCCTATTTAATAGCGGTCATCTGTGGTTAGGATTAGTTTGAGAAACCAAATTAGTCGCTGGTCATAGTCGATAGTCGATAGTAATGTGTTGCCAATTTTGTGAAGTCTTGAATTTGCAAATGTGATTGATTACAGGAGACCGTTCGAACAAACATTCCCGGCTTCCAATACCAACACTCCCGGCTTCCAATACGTGGAAAAAAATTAGAAAAAAGGTAAACAATTTGCAGAGAAAGTTAAAAATAGCGACATTTTCTATTGATTTTCAGAAATTTCGACTAAACGGAACTCTCACAATTATCAAATGTACGACGACGCTTTGTAGGTGATGTGTTCGAACAACAATTTTTCTGTGTTTTCCGTAAGCATTTCTTTGATAATAAAGTCTTATCTTGTCTGAATAATAAAAGTTTTAGAATTTGTTGAACTTTTTTTGTCTTTCCACTTTTCGCTTTGAGAATGGTTCCGGGCCAGGCCCGGCCGACAAGCCAATTTTCACAGGCCGGGATTTTCAATATGAGACGTTCGGTAGTCATTTTTTGACACTAAAGCTGATGTTTTGGAGCTCAAGTCGCACTTTTCCTTTATAAAATACTTAAATCTAACATTGAAGGAGAGATTTTGAGAAAAAAAAACAGAATTTCTAGAATGCTCCCAAAATAAGTTCCCTAAAATTTCTTGATCCGGGTCGAATCAATTTTTGACAAGTCTGCACGGCCCGCTTTCAGATTCACAGTCATTTTCCAGGGCCGCGCGCACGCAGCCCCGATACGCAAAAATTTAGCTGTTGGCAGGCTCGACTCGAGTCTGCCACACAGGTCAGCCCTCCCGAAAGTGCAATGGGACGGCCTCACCATGGGGCTCCCGCCTTGTTGATCGCGAGATACCCCCAGCCAGGTAAGTTTATGTGGCGCCGGCGGAAGGGAGTAATGCGCGCATGTGGACCGACGTTCTGCGGGTTCCGCGCGCCACTATGTTTTGTGTGGCGTCTGGGTGGAGTCTACCCGAAGAGAGACGGTTGGAGAGAGCGCTGAGAAACGAGAGAGAATACGTTTTTTTTATGCGGTGGCGAAATGGAGGAAAAAACTTTCTTTTCTTTCGGGTAAATTGCGAAAAAATGAATTTTTTCGCAGAGAATGTTCCTCCATTTTCCAGTATCAAGTATCTGTTACTTTTCTTCGCCTCTTCAGTTGGCTGTGGTGCAAGTTGGGAAGGTTCTCGGGATCAGAGATCCTTCAACGAGCCCTCTAGGGTCCGTATCTCATCGAAAACAGTCAAAGCAGTTTGTAAACAGTTTCGCCTGAGAATTGGAGGCAATACACTCTCTCTCCGACATCAGGATCAGAGCTCTTCTGCTCGCAGGAGTGATCAAAAAGTCAAAATTTTCAAACTTTCAAATTTTGAAAAAGCGATGATTACAGCTGAAGACGTCGAAACTGGTGGAAATTCAGAAGCTTGAGGACGCAAACGACATCGAAACTCGCAGATGTATACGCTGAGATGATTCTGGCGGAGGGAGACTCTGCGAAGACGTTGGTCGTCTCCGGACTGTCGGTCGTCGGACGAGACCAGTACGGCGTGCTCTTTCTTTGCGGAAAGCGGCCCGAAGTGCACAACGGCAACAAGAAGCAGTAGGCTGATAACCAACACGGAGGAGCCACCGAGAGCAAAGAAATGTTCATCATCATTATTTATCATTAGTATAAGCAAGGCAAGAGAATGCCCAAATGAGGGGGGGGGGGGATGACAATACCCAAATGGGGGGGGGGATGGGAAAAAAGACATTAAGACAGTCGGGGAGATATAGTGGGGGGGGGGGGGGGGCGAAAATGGCGTTCCAAACGGGAATCGTGGAGATGAAAAAGTCACTAGAAGAGGGATGACAACAAATCAAAACTTGAAAGGATCGGAAGATTGAAGGAGAGAGAGTGAGAGAGCGGCAGAGAAAGGCGATTTATTCACCGACTTGTTCTTCCGCCTCGAGGTTGAAGAAATCATTGTATATTTGTATGAGCGAAACTATACGATTACGGTTTTTTTTTGAGGCGGCCTCTACAAATTTGCAAGCTGGCTTTTTCCCCTTCCAGACGACAATCTCCTCGTTCATCATGATTCCGAGGCAGTCGCCAGCCTCGTGATCAGTTTTGACATCCATCTTGGGATGGTGTCTTTGTTGAGGATTGTAGGAAAGCTTCAATCGCTTTCCGATCCTTGTCAACGGTACCTCGCCGTATTCTCTCATGCGCGTCGTCTTTTCCGGGCCGACCCAAAGGACTTTGATGCCGTCGTCCTCCTCTTTGGAGGTGTCCTGCAATAGCACACCATAGAAGCGTCGGGAAGAAGAGACAGAAAAGGTGAAAAGGAGTAGACACAAACCTTGCTGGACGGGATCGCCGCCGTCGAGGGACTCGAGGTGGCGCTGTTGGCGCTGCGCGCATCGTCAGACAACGATTGCTCCTGGAAATAGTGGTGTTGGGGCATGTGTTACAATCGAGCAGGCTATCTGTCTCCCACCCAGCATCGTCTTGCTCCAGATTTGCCGTTACCTCCAAACTCACCGGGATCGATTGTTGTTGTTGCTGCGGCACTTGAGGCAGTGACGCAGATGTCTCGGAGAACGGCGTTGGCGTTGATGCCACCACGCCGTCCTTTTTCTAGAAAAATTCAATAAAAATTGATGAACAATAAAATTCACGCTTATGAATCGCTTTCCTACCTTGGCCTCCGGTTCCTCGTCGGAGGCTTTCGTGCAGGGCGCCTTCCTCTTTCCTGGTCCTTCCCAGACGATTTCGATTTCGTCGTCCTCCTCTTTGGAGGTGTCCTGCAATAGCACACCATAGAAGCGTCGGGAAGAAGAGACAGAAAAGGTGAAAAGGAGTGGACACAAACCTTGCTGGACGGATTCGCCGACGACGAGAGGCCTGAGGTGGCGCTGTTGGCGCTGCTCGCATCGTCAGACGACGATTGCTCCTGGAAATAGTGGTGTTGGGGCATGTGTTACAATACAGCAGGCTATCTGTCTCTTGCTCCAAAACTACCGTAACCCTCCGAACTCACCGGGACCAGTTCTTGATGTTGCTCCGACATTGGCGATGCCGGTGTGGCGGTTGGCGATGCCGGTGTGGCTGTTGTCTCGATGGCGGAGGACACGGAGGTTTTCGAGTTCATGTTCTGAAAGAATTCGAAAAATTTTGATGGAAATTGAAATTCACGCTGATAACGAAGAGATTTTGTTCGAGAGAAGCGTGAAAATAGCGGTTTTTTGCATAGAATAGCCAAAAATCGATCAGAGCACCACGCGGCGTACGCAAATTTTTCGCGCACACTTGGCATTTAATCTGACGACATTTCGCCGACAGATTTGAATGACGAAATTTGTGCTTTTTGTGCTCGCAATAGTGATGAAAATTGATATTTTCATCGAATTTCAGCAGAAAAATGATCCTTAAACCAGGAGGAAGAGCGACGAAGAAGATGGTGTAAACAATGTGAAATCTGACACTAGATGGCAACTCAAATGGGTCGAAACTGATAAAAAAATTGGAATTGTTGGTGGAAACGTCGAAAATCCCTCAGAGCAGCCCGCTCTGCTCTCGAAATCGTTGTGGCGTTGTTGCCATGACACCCGGCATCATTTCTGACGACAATTTGCCTACAGACTCCTTCGCCGAAAATAAAAAAGATTTGAGAAATTCAGTGGGAAGCCAGAAAATTCAAAAAATATTGAATTTTCAGAGAAAAAAGGAAAGGACAATAGATTGTTCAAAAAATATTTTTTAAATCCGGAACCGCTAAAAATATGAAAAGTTTTGGAAAATGGAGAAACATTTTTTCGCAATTTAACCGAAAGAAAAGAAAGTTTTTTCCTCCATTTCGCCACCGCATAAAAAAAACGTGTTCTCTCTCGTTTCTCAGCGCTCTCTCCAACCTTCTCTCTTCGGGTAGACTCCACCCAGCCGCCACACAAAACATAGTGGCGCGCGGAACCCGCAGAACGTCGGTCCACACGCGCGCATTACTCCCTCCCGCCGGCGCCACATAAACTTACCTGGCTGGGGGTATCTCGCGATCAACAAGGCGGGAGCCCCATGGTGAGGCCGTCCCATTGCACTTTCGGGAGGGCTGACCTGTGTGGCAGACTCGAGTCGAGCCTGCCAACAGCTAAATTTTTGCGTATCGGGGCTGCGTGCGCGCGGCCCTGGAAAATGACTGTGAATCTGAAAGCGGGCCGTGCAGACTTGTCGGAAATTGATTCGACCCGGATCGAGAAACATTTTTGGAAGAATTCAAGAAATTCTGTTGTCTTTCTCGACATCTCTTCTTCAATCTTAGATTTGAGTATTTTGTCAAGAAAAAGTGCGACTACATGTTACAGCGGAAAGTTCTAAGCGCTCGATCGGAAAGTTCTAAGGAGCTGATCGATTCAAGTAGATATTAGATTCTGCTTGAGGGCTTCTCGATTGGAGAGGAACCTGCTCTTTGGTTCTAAGATTCTGCTTGATATCTGCTCAATTCCAGAGGACTCTGCTTGATGTGTGCCCGAGTCCAGAGAACTCTGCTTGATATCTGCTCGGCTCCAGAGAACTCTGCTTGATATCTGCTCAGGTCCAGAAAACTCTGCTTGATGTGTGCCCGATTCAACAGGACTCTACTTGATATTTGCTCAGATCCAGAGAACTCTGCTCGATATCTGCTCAATTCCAGAGAACTCTGCCTGATGTGTGCCCAAGTCCAGAGGACTCTGCTCTACTTGATATTGGCCTGGTTATAGGTAACTGCTCAATTCCAAAGAAATTCACTAGAACACTGCGCGGAACACTCCATTGCTCTTAGAGACGAATTCGTGAGAGAAAAACGGACTCTGAACTGGCAGGGGAGAGAATTTTGAAGGATACAAGTTCATGGATTATTCGGGTCAAATGGGAATTCCCTTGCGAAATGCGCATTCCATTGTGCGCGTTTTTGACCTTCCATTTGTTTCCCTCCAATTCCTCGCGTCTTTCCCCTTCTCCATGGTTCATTTGCGAAGAGGATTAGTAAATTAGAATTTAAATTAGAACGAAAAAACGCGCTCGAGTGAGCCCTCATCGTGCGCACCATTCTAATTTTCTCATCAACATTCAAAGGTTTCGAGCTGTCTAACCGAACCAATTACCCATCAGAAATGAGGAATTCTAATTCATCTTCCTTATTAATAAAAACCGTGAGGGGTATATCCATCTGTGTGTCTGTGTGTCTGTCTGTTTATCTGTCCGCATTCCGAGGGCAAGAAGAAATAAGAATGCCACCACAAAAGTCCGAACCAGGGACCCCCAACCAACAGACAAACAGACGAGCCACTCGGCCACCAGACCCATGCAATCGCAACCACATACATGCGGTGAAGTGCGCGCTGTCGGCGGCGGAGCCGCTTGGTCCATTCTGGTAGTTTATAAAAAAAGGCAAGACGTTACTCGGAAGCCGTTTTTCCTTTTTCATCCGGAATGCGAGCCTTCTCCCTGTATCCATTCATTCGAAACGTTTGTGAGGGCAGATTATCGAGTCAAATGTTACTGAATAGTGATGATCTGCCTATCCACCTGCATTTCCTGCGCCGGCTTTACATCCGGCCTCGTCTTTTGCCTCCGGTACGCCCACAGAAATGTAGTTCTCTGTGCATTCATCAACCACGTCCTGACACCGCCAAAGACCAATCTTCAAAAGGAAATGTCTTTTTCACTTGAACGGGCTGATGGCGGGACATTAGAAAGGTTTTCGGAGCTTCAAAACGCACTAGCCCCGATTTTTGAGATGTATCTACAGCTTCTTGTAGGTAAGATTGACGGTAACCGCCGTGTTTCTTTTTTGCATTAGAGCGGACCTCTCTAGTTGAACGGACCATCTACAAGATGGACCTTCTGGAAGAAAGGTTGAAAACAGATGGGCCGGTACCAATTTGAATTCAATCGAAACAACTTTTGGAGTGTTTGTCTAGTTTTCACGATGGTTCCTCCGAACATTCCGAATTCTGATTTGATACACATTCTTCCAAAATAGTTTTTGTTGTTCGAAAAGGCTTCTCTCGGGCGAAGAACCACATTTCAAGAGGAAACAGCTTACACATTTCGAGGTCTGACGACGAACTTCGTCATTGCTTCTTGAATGCTACTTTTTTAACAACGACTCAATTAATGAATCATTGTTCAAAATGGTGGGTAATCAACGTGATTTGTCGAATAGATATATTAATGTCAACGTTAGCAGGATGGTCGGGACGGCAGGCATTCAGGAAGACGAATTCACAGATCAAACGATTGCAAATTTGGCACATTCGGAAACATCAAAAGAGGTGTGATAGGAACGACAAGAGTGGGCTGTGATGTGCGAGGTAGGCAGGTGGAGAAAGTTGTAAAAATATGCAGTGAGGTCGCACACCATCTACACATGTGGAGACAATATGTTGACAGCGCTGGCAAGCAGGGTGACTGCCATCACGAAGACGACGCACTTCGACACGAAGAGCATTCTGACTCTTTCAGCACGAAGGATTCTTTGGGAAGAGTTGAAGAGGGCCTTCAAAGGGGTGGGAGTCGCTGTCAGGTCCGTAAACCGTTATTCAGCAGACTTGGCGAGTTGTGGCTGCCTTCAGTAACGCTCCCCTTTTATACCCGCATCAGAGCCACCCGCTCAATTTCCAGGAAAGGCTACACGCGATTTCTGATTAAAACCGTTTTTGGACAAATGGAAACCGAGAGAAAAAGTGTGTGAAATGCATTTTTTTGTGAAGGCTACACGCGACAGCCGGAGGTATCTATGACGAACTGCTTAAACCGGTCTGCTCGATGAAGGAGGAAGGGGCGGATGCTTCAAGAAGAACTGCTGGATGGCCGTCGACGAGATGACAACCAACTACTTTGGACCTAGCCAGGATAACGTGACAACGCGTATGCCCAGTTCTCCCTGGCTCTGATCCGAGCCTGCGTGAGATGAGCGTTCAGAGCAACCCGAAGTGAGAATCTCGACATCAACTGAAAACAAAGAGTTATCACGGGCCCCAATATGCGATTCAAACGAACGTAGTTGCTGGACGCATCAGACACTTTCTTCATGAGCGCTTCGACTTTCTGTGGGCACGGCAACGCCATCCATTCAACGCAGCCCAGATCACCTTTCCAGTCGATCGTCGTCAGATAGCAGCCGAAGGAATTGAACCGACGGAAGTCGTTCGCGCATCTGAAAAACGGTCCCGATAAGAAACAGTTGAACTACAATCTTGAGATTCTCACATTGTGTTCATGAAGTCCACGTCTTCCATCATCTTCCGAAGAGTTGCCTCGCGTTTTTTCGTTTGCTCCTCCTTCTGGAAACGTGGATATGGATTTTCACTCATATTCATTTAATTTCTTAGTTGACTCACGAACAAGTTCCATTCCGGATTACTTTTCAAGTAGTCTTCCAGAATTCCTTCCTTGATCTTTCTCAAATCGGTGAAGAAGTTGCCCGTTCGAGTGGCGGGACAGGCATGAGCGTAGAAGTCGTCGCACGGATCCACAGAGAAGTCGGTGTAGCTGAAAACAGGGTTTAGAAGCATGCTGACTGAAAACCGCGAGCTTCACTTCATGATGTGTTCTGAGACCACATTCTTAGGGAGAATGGCATGAAGACGTTCCGACTGCAGAAGCAGAAGGAGAAGGGAAAAGAGAATACGTGGAGGAGACTTCATATTGGCTTACTCCGCGAATGAGGAATGGTCGCCCAAAGCACCGCTTTTATACGGTTAGGGAGCTACCAGCGGTTTCCCAGACGATCAAACGCGGGAATGGGAACGGCAGAACCGATGGGAATCGTGAAACACTTTGGGAAATGGTTTCTTGATCGGTTTGTTCAGTTTTGTACTTTGATCGTACTTCAAAAATTTGTAAAAGAAACTCATAGTACCAACATCCTGCTGAGGACCTTTAATCTGAAAGTAAAAGAATAGCCTAAGGAGACTGGCAGGTAACCCCAGCCCCAGTTGCTCCTCCAGTTTCAGTTGAGGAGGCTCCAGCTTCAGTAGCCGCTCCAGCTGGAGCTGGAACGGTGGCTGTGGCTAAGGCTGGGCTTGCAACTGATGTCTCCTCAACTAGTTCTAAAGCTGCTGCTGCAGATAATGCGACAAATGTAGCTGGAACTGGGATGGCGGCTGGGCCTAGAGCTGGAACTGAAACGGGAGTCCCCTCAACTGCAAATGGAGCCGCTGCTGAAACTCGAGCGGTTACTGTGAAGCGGCAACTGCAGGTTGCTCTAGCCACAGCCAATGTCCTATCCCCAGCTGCTGTTCAGAAAGCTCAAGTGCCAGTTTCAGCTCGGGGTCATTTGCGTGGGAGATTCAAACTTTGGGTAGGGGTTCCATTCGGCGGGAGGTGTTTGAATCCCAAAGTTTGAATCTCTCATCCAGTAACCGCTCGAGTTTCAGCAGCGGCTCAATTTCCAGTTGAGGGGGCTCCCGTTTCAGTTCCAGCTCTAGGCCCAGCCGCCATCCCAGTTCCAGCTACATTTGTCGCATTATCTGCAGCAGCAGCTTTAGAACTAGTTGAAGAGACATCAGTTGCAAGCCCAGCCTTAGCCACAGCCACCGTTCCAGCTCCAGCTGGAGCGGCTACTGAAGCTGGAGCCTCCTCAACTGAAACTGGAGGAGCAACTGGGGCTGGGGTTACCTGCCAGTCTCCTTAGGCTATTCTTTTACTTTCAGATTAAAGGTCCTCCGCAGGATGTTGGTACTATGAGTTTCTTTTACAAATTTTTGAAGTACGATCAAAGTACAAAACTGAACAAACCGATCAAGAAACCATTTCCCAAAGTGTTTCACGATTCCCATCGGTTCTGCCGTTCCCATTCCCGCGTTTGATCGTCTGGGAAACCGCTGGTAGCTCCCTAACCGTATAAAAGCGGTGCTTTGGGCGACCATTCCTCATTCGCGGAGTAAGCCAATATGAAGTCTCCTCCACGTATTCTCTTTTCCCTTCTCCTTCTCCTTCTGCAGTCGGAACGTCTTCATGCCATTCTCCCTAAGAATGTGGTCTCAGAACACATCATGAAGTGAAGCTCGCGGTTTTCAGTCAGCATGCTTCTAAACTCTGCTTTCAGCTACACCGACTTCTCGGTGGATCCGTGCGACGACTTCTACGCTCATGCCTGTCCCGCCACTCGAACAGGCAACTTCTTCACCGACTTGAGAAAGATCAAGGAAGGAATTCTGGAAGACTACTTGAAAAGTAATCCGGAATGGAACTTGTTCGTGAGTCAACTAAGAAATTAAATGAATATGAGTGAAAATCCATATCCACGTTTCCAGAAGGAGGAGCAAACGAAAAAACGCGAGGCAACTCTTCGGAAGATGATGGAAGACGTGGACTTCATGAACACAATGTGAGAATCTCAAGATTGTAGTTCAACTGTTTCTTATCGGGACCGTTTTTCAGATGCGCGAACGACTTCCGTCGGTTCAATTCCTTCGGCTGCTATCTGACGACGATCGACTGGAAAGGTGATCTGGGCTGCGTTGAATGGATGGCGTTGCCGTGCCCACAGAAAGTCGAAGCGCTCATGAAGAAAGTGTCTGATGCGTCCAGCAACTACGTTCGTTTGAATCGCATATTGGGGCCCGTGATAACTCTTTGTTTTCAGTTGATGTCGAGATTCTCACTTCGGGTTGCTCTGAACGCTCATCTCACCTACCAGCAGATTAAGGAGCCACTGGAGCAACGCGCACGTCATTTCTTCAACTCCCTTCGACGTGCGGTCGGAAACGCGATCGACAAAACACCGTGGCTCATCAAGAAAAATGTTGTGGAGCAATACAAAAGAGCTCTCAACAACATCACATTCACCACGTTCGCTGACCTGGAGAGCACCACCGGCCCCATTTTCAAACTGTATCCAAAGAAGCTCGTCAGATGTATGCAGGAGCTGGTCGGAAGGTACCCAAGTGACAGAATGACCGTTTTCTGTGACGTCGTCGTGACCGGCAGCAGTTTGGTATTGCTTGAAAATACGACAATCGCGAACGTCTACGAGACCGACAAAGCGGCTATTCTGAAAGACAGCGCAGCGTTGTTCAACGCTGAAGACGATCACGTCTACATGGGCAACGACATAATGCTCTTGCTCAACTCCGACCTCGTTTCGGATATCGCGGGCACCGTCGGACTGTCGTTAACACACGAGATAATGCACTCCTTCGTCTTCGATCATCTCGACCGTCAACGACCGCTTGCTCCGTTCTGGACCAAGAACGCCGGATGTGTTGAGGAGCAGGCGAAGAAGACGTGCCAGACATTTCCGACGGTCATCTGTGACGACACAAAGAGAACGTTCGAGGAAGACGCCGCTGACTTGACTGCGTACCGCATCGTCTGGGATATCTATGAGAAAATCCACAGGAAGACAAGAAAGACAAACGTCAAAAACTACAATGCGTTGAACAACAATCAGCTTTTCTTCTACGGAGCCGCCGTGTTCTTCTGCCAAGAGGTGAGTTACAGAAGAAGTCTCGTGTCTCTCCAAATCCAACTGTCTCAATTAAGGGCGGAATGGAGAACAAAGCGCCGAACAACAACATCCACTCGAACAACTACCAGAGAGTCAACTCGCTGATGTCACAAATGGATCCGTTTGCGAGAGCTTTCAACTGCAAGCCCACCGACAAGATGATCCGAAACAAGGCGAAACACTGCGATCTCTACGGCAGAGGAGCTCCGTCCACGAGAAAGTCGGCAAACAGTTCGGGATGACTAACGGATAATCCGTAATAAACACAACTCATTTATTCACGTTTTAAAGTCCAATTCAGATTCCCAACACTAGTGTTCCGGGTTAGAGGTGGGGTTCTGATTGAAGTCGAGAAACTTGGTGAATGGTTTCGGCAAGTTACATCCATCTCGCTTGCAGTAGCATCGGAGGGGAGCTTCGTAAAGATGATTGTGCTCGTAGAGTTCGTGAGTCTGACAGTCGATTGTCTAGCTTGTTTTGTCGAGTTGTTCGGGTCTAACAAACCTCGTGAAAGCAAATGACGAGTGGTTGCGACTTCAAGTCGTCAGCCGAGAAGATCGCTTGCACTTTGCTCACAATGAGACACACCACAGCCAGGAAACGAGGACGAAAGACGGTGGGAAGTGTGCGATGAGTGGGGGTATCTACTGCACGCATGGAGGGTACCCCAAGCAGCTGTGTGGTTTGGTGGTAGTGTGCGGTGCTTAGGCCCTCGTACACTATGGTTCGATCCCACCGTGATGCGACTGGTGATGCTTCGGCCCACCTTCCTCGCACTACGAATGCTAGGTGTGCTTCGGCCCCGACGAAAATTCGTTTTGCGTTTTCACAAACTGTCAAGTCACTTGAAGAAAAGTATGATCGATTCAAGCCAATTCAAAGAACAAAAGTAAAATAGTTTTTGATTCTAAAATGCAAGACATTTATTTCTCACTACCCGAGTTAAAATCGTTTAACATTGGATGGAATTAACTGTCGAAGGTAGACACTGCTGCATTTTAGCGACGCTGAGGACAGTACGAGCCACTTTCTGCGGGTTTCTCTTCGAAATGAAGGACATCTAGGAGCACAACGGGAACGTAAACGCATAATCCTGCCTATTAGTTCTTTATGTCTCTACAAACGTCATATCACCTATTCAAAATTGAGTAAACACTTGAAAGAGTTGCAAAACATAGGCTACAATTTTCAAGCTTTTGGGTGGGTCCCGTCACGATTTCCCCGATATCAGAGAACCTTCCATTTATTCGACTCCTGCCGTTGTTTTCGGGACATGCGCTTTGCTGCTCATTAGCGTGGCGGGCCGAAAAGTGATTCATTCAAACCGCTACGAGACTGAGACGTGTGGAGGAGCTTGCCTAGCTTTTGAGGTATGTACAAAGCGCAGTAACGAGTGTCAGTGTCTGCCCGTGCCATCTCAGCTACTGAAGAAGAAAAAGGAAAACGAGATATGGCGCACCACGGGGAGTGTGCGAGACAGAGAGAGAGAGAGAGAGAAGAGGAAACGACGCGGCTGGGGGTGCGGCCCAACCCAACAATCGTCTTTATTCTACACTCCCTGGCCTGACACGAGCGGCCGCTTTTTTATGGCATTCTAATTTTTATAGTATCCACCTATTTTCTACAGTAACCCCCCCCCCCTTATTTTCTATGTTAGCCGGTTCTATGAACCAACAATAAAAAGTAAGTGGGTTGTTTTTTTTCCAAAAGTTTACAATTGAGTTTTTTTCAGAAAAAAAAAGCCGGACCGAAATGGTTGAAAAGCGCAAATCCAAGATCGACGAGCTATCCGCGGAAGCGGAGAAACATGCGGTACTCATGCAGAGCGCGAAACTGATGCAATCCATGGAGAAGAACGCGAGAAAGCGCTCACCACCACCAAGACAGTGCATCTTCTGCCAAAAAGACCACCACCAGTCCGAGTGCAAGGAGACCAGCACCTACGAAAAACTGAAGAAGATGGCGGAAGAAGACCGATGCATGGTGTGTTATGGAAAGAAGACCGGTATAACATAACACCTCGTCCACACAAAAAACTAAAAAGATGATCCGACGGACATAAAATTAGGCAATCCGAAAGGAAAAACAGTCTCTAACGAATCGAGCCCGTAACACGACTTCGCCATGTCCGGAGACAACCGAATCTTCACGAAACAAGGGAGATCGTCATCCGAAAAAATGCAAAAATGAGGAGCCGAGTACCTACAAAGCACTAAGTGACACGTAAGTGAACAAGATAAAAAACTAACCCTTCAAGCATGATAAAATAAGCACAGTCGCCGCAGCTTCCAACTAATTGATAGTCAGGGACAACGAAAGACAAAACGAATACAACAAAAAAGAATTGCAGACACAACATAACAGCAGCTGGAGACAACAACAGACAAACAGTTGTATACTGTACCAAGAATGTCCACTTAATCTAAGTGGACACCCTGCTTCTCCTTCCCCGCCCGACAACTGCATTCCTTCCGTATCAACTGCTCGAGACAACGCCAAGCAGCCGAGACATCGCAAGACAGCAAGGACTTGAGAAGACTACAACGACACTTTGGCGCCCCCGGGAGTGTCGGCACCGACTATCGTGATCAGTGATCAGTAAGGCTTTCTAGTGATCTGTGGTTACTTACTGACCAGAAATGTGCCGATGCCGAGAAAGTGCAACATAGCTAACGAGATGCACTCTGCCGAGATGTGCGTTAACGAGATGCGCGCTGTGTGATAGAATTCAATTATGTACGCCGACCAGAGACCGGCCAGTCCACTAACGAGAAAAGAGCTAAGAATAGCACCCTAACGCGCCAGTATAACAACCCCCTCCGGTTTCACTAAGGGCCTCTCTTTCCTGACTCCGCGCAGTGACCCAACCGAATTCCCTGATCTCTCTCCTTTGCCTGTTCTTCTCATCTTTCCCATCCCGTTGTTCCCTCAATTTCCCATTCGTCTTATATTATCCTACGTCCCCATCGTATCCTTAACCCCTTTCATTGCTTCCGTCTATTTGTATAATTATATCTCTCTTATCAATAAATATATAAATGTTCAACCAACGTGTGCACTGTGGTCTTTACAAACCGGCTAATCGGGACGGCGGGTGTGCAGGAAAGCAAAGTCGCAAAGACGAAGTCACTGGGCGAAAGTCTTTTTACAGACGGTCGAGCACTCGAAGTCGATGCAAGCTCGGATCAGAGCAAGGGAAAACTGGGTCTCCGCGTTGTTTCGTTGTCCGGGCATGTGTCCAAAGTAGTTGGTCGTCATTTCGGCAAGGCCATCCAGCAGCTGCTTGCAGCACGCGCGCGACATCGCAGCTTCCTCCTCCATCGAGCAGACCGGCTTCAGCAGTCCGGCATGGGTCCCGCTGGCGAGCAGGGTGACTGCCATCACAAAGACGACGCACTTTGACACGAAGAGCTTTCTGACTCTTTCAGCACGAAGGATTCTTTGGGAAGAGTTGAAGAGGGCCTTCAAAGGGGTGGGAGTCGCTGTCAGGTCCGTAAACCGTTATTCAGCAGACTTGGCGAGTTGTGGCTGCCTTCAGTAACGCTCCCCTTTTATACCCGCATCAGAGCCACCCGCTCAACTTCCAGGAAAAGCTACACGCGATTTTTGATTGATAGCGCTCCTGGGTGTATGGAAACCAAGAGAAATAGTGTGTGTAACCCAGAAGAGTCTGCATGTAATTTCCCACCTCTCTCCGTAAATATACTAAAGACTTGAAAAAGAAAGATGGTTTAAACAGTATCACTTTATTTGGCCTCGGCCTGAAAGTTCCAGAATGTTTACATTACAAGTGATCAAAAACCAATATTTAAATAAGCATGAGAAAATAATTAACGCGTTTTGTTAAACTGGAAATGAATAAGACGGTTGTTGCACGGCTCGCTGACAGTGATTGTTTCGCTCGCTCTTTTCTTGCTGATTCCGAATGAAGGCCAGATCGAGAACTTCTCCTTGAGCCACGTACTATTGTCGACTTTGATGGTGACTGGGAAGTTGTGGATGTAGGCTTTCTGAAAGACACAATTGTTTTATTCGGATTCAGATTACAAACAACTAACCTCTTTCCAAGGCAGTTCCTGCTGTTCGGAGACGGCAATGTAGGCTCGAATAAAGAGCTCGTCACCTCGGATCGGAGTCTTGTGCCAAGTGAGCTCGGCAACGTTTTCAACCATCCCTTGCTGCTTGGCGAAAGCAAAGTACTGCAGATCCAGAGGAAGGTCGATGAAGGTCGATTGACTGGGAAAGATCTTCCGCAAGACTGCAATCGCATTCATGAACTCGGGATGAGTTTTGGAGTCCATCATCGTTTCAGTCATATGAGTGGCGCAAAACAAGTCGATCGTCAGCTTCTTAATAGTTCCAAATCGCGGAATCTTCTTCACTTGGACACGAACTTTTCGGAGCTCATCCGTCAGTTGCACTTCAGTGAAGAGTCTGTGCTTGTTGCTCCACGCGTTGTGCTCTAGGTCCGAGTATCCAGACATCAGTTTGACAGTCACTTCGCTGACTTGCCATGTAGTAACAATGTGCTCGATGAGAGACAGTGGGAGACGAGGAACTTCGGTGGATTCGTGCAAGCGGTCCGAGAAAATGAATTCAATGTGGCGACAGCTAAGGGTCGGTGGGATGAGTGTCGAGAGTGCTTCCGAGAATTTTCCCTGTTCATGAGCTTCGTTAAGGATTGTTGTCATGTGTGGAAGGTACCTGGAATCAAGAATCAGATATTATACGTTATTTTTCTTATCCACTCACTCTTCACCAATTGAAATCTTCTCAAAGTGCTTTCCAGACGGCAATACTGTGTTCATCTGAATGGGACCGTACGCAATGCAGTTCTCAACGATTGCTTGACACTGATCACATCCGTTCGGGCAGATGTCGTTGGAGCCGATCAATCTTTTTATACGGATGTGCTCTGAAAAAGAAATAATGAGGTAAATAAAGGATTGTGAAGTGACTTACCGGCAGAACGGAGGAACGAATACACAATGTCGTGGACTTGCTGATCTTCCTCCTCGTAACTTCCGAATCCTTGAAAGGACAACGTGTGTGGTTCGATGCGAGCCACTTCAACAAGAAAGCGGATCCAGTTTTGATCAACGAAGTCAACCTTCTTTTCATTAAGCCAGAACGAGTCTGGAGCCTCTCGGATTTGTTCTTCGTCCTCGTCGAGTTCCATATCTTCATCCATCAGCTCCTCTCGGGCCAGCTCTTCTTCGTCTTCCATTTCAATGTCTTCCTCATCTTCCATTTCAAGGTCTTCCTCGTCTTCCATTTCAATATCTTCTTCATCTTCCATCAGGTCGTCATCGTTGTCTGAGTATTCTTCGTCTTCCATCGGGAGATCCTCGGGAGCTTCTGTTGGTTCTCTAGCTTCGATGACCAACGTCTTGTGTTCTTCGCGGATTTTTCGGAGAACGGCCTGGTCGAATTCGTGGTTGATGAGGCGGAGGTCCAAAATGTCTTTGGTAGTTGACTCGGACATGTGCGAAAGGATGTTATCACATATTAAGCCAATAGAGAATACAGTATTAGCAGAAGTAGACGACATTGTTTCGTTGAGTGAGACAAGAAACAGTGGTAGGGGTAGCAATCGGAGTTTCCGAATGAATGACTGTTCTTGTTCCCGAACACCAGGATACGACACGGGGGGCGGGGCCATAGTTCGCCCCGCCTCCTTTTCCTGTCATCACAAAAGACGACGACCGTCTGTAGATCAGTTACTTGGCACATCAAGTGCGTCGTAAAAATATGCAGTGAGGTCGCTCACTATCTACACTTGTGGGGATAATCTGTTGACAGAAAACGACCGGTGGACGTCCCAACAGACACACCGATGAGATACAATAATGGAACCTTCTGTCTGAGAACCTCATAAATCATTTGTCATAAACATGATTCCTCAAGACTGACACTTTATTGGACTGACATAACAAATGGATGAATGAATGAGAATGTGAGAACAACTAACATCGACCGAATTCGTCGATAAGATATGATAATTAGCAGAGCTGTCCTGACTGTCGAAGGGAAGAAGAAGTGACGTTCACAAATAAAACGGCTTCTAGAAGGTGGCCCGACACTTGAAGTTGACGCAGGCTCGGATCAGAGCCAGGGAGAACTGGGCCTCCGCGTTGTCACGTTATCCTGGCATGTGTCCAAAGTAGTTGGTTGTCATCGCGACGACGGTTATCCAGCAGTTCTTCTTGCAGCATCCGCCCCTTCCTCCTTCATCGAGCTGACCGGTTTAAGCAGTTCGTCATAGATACCTCTGGCTGTCGCGTGTAGCCTTCACAAAAAATGCATTTCACACACTTTTCTCTCGGTTTCCATTTTTCCAAAAACGGTTTTAATCAGAAATCGCGTGTAGCCTTCACAAAAAATGCATTTCACACACTTTTTCTCTCGGTTTCCATTTTTCCAAAAACGGTTTTAATCAGAAATCGCGTGTAGCTTTTCCTGGAAATTGAGCGGGTGGCTCTGATGCGGGTATAAAAGGGGAGCGTTAATGAAGGCAGCCACAACTCGCCAAGTCTGCTGAATAACGGTTTACGGACCTGACAGCGACTATCAACACTTCGAAGGCCCTCTTCAACTCTACCCGAAGAATCCTGCGTGCTGAAAGTGTCGGAATGCTCTCCGTGTCGAAGTGCGTCGTCTTCGTGATGGCAGTCACTCTGCTTGCCAGCGCTACACATGCCGGACTGCTGAAGCCGGTCTGCTCGATGGAGGAGGAAGCTGCAATGTCGTGTGGATGCTGCAAGAAGAGTTGCTGGATGGCCATCACCGAGATGACAACCAACTACTTCGGACACATGCCCGGACAACTGGACGGCGCCGAGGCACAGTTCTCCCTGACTCTGATCCGAGCCTGCGTCGACTTCGAGTGCTTGGCCACCTGCTGAAAGACGTTTTTTTGTGAACGTCACTTCGTCTTCCCTCTCAAAGTCACGACCGCCCTGTCAACAATTTCAACTTATCAACAAATTTCGTTGATTAACCAATTTGTTTCACATTTTCATTCATTCATTCATTCATTCATACATTTTGTTATGTCAGTCCAATAAAGTGTCAGTCTTGAGGAATCATGTTTATGACTTTTGATTTATTAGGTTCTCAGACAGAAGATTCCATTCTTGTTTCCTATTGGTGTGTCTGTTGGGATGCCCACAGGTTTTCATCTGTCAACATATTGTCTCCACATGTGTAGATGGTGTGCGACCTCACTGCAAATTTTTACAACTTTCTCCACCTGCCTACCTCGCACATCACAGCCCACTCTTGTCGTTCCTGTCACACCTCTTTTGATGTTTCCGAATGTGCCAAATTTGCAATCGTTTGTTCTGTGAATTCGTCTTTCTGAATGCCTGCCGTCCCGACCATCCTGCTAACGTTGACATTAATATATCTATTCGACAAATCACGTTGATTACCCACCATTTTGAACAATGATTCATTAATTGAGTCGTTGTTAAAAAAGTAACATTCAAGAAGCAATGACGAAGTTCGTCGTCAGACCTCGAAATGTGCAAGATGTTTCCTCTTGAAATGTGGTTCTTCGCCCGAGAGAAGCCTTTTCGAACAACAAAAACTATTTTGGAAGAATGTGTATCAAATCAGAATTTGGAATGTTCGGAGGAACCATCGTGAAAACTAGACAAACACTCCAAAAATTGTTTCGATTGAATTAAAATTGGTACTGGCCCATCAGTTTTCAACCTTTCTTCCAGAAGGTCCATCTTGTAGATGGTCCGTCACCTGTTCGACTCGGACGGGCAGCGGGCGGGATCCTCGAATTGCGTGAATGTTTTCAACAAGGCGAAGGAGATGCGGAAGTCCTTACTGAATGTGAAGTTCGAGAATGTCAAAAAACGCGGGAATAGAAGGAACTCACACAAAGAATTCGTCAAAGTAGTTTTGAATTCCGCGAATCGAGAACTAGAGGATCGCCGCGTTGATATGGTTCTGCGAGCACTCGTCATCAGTGTATTTGACGCTGCTTGGGTAGCCAATGACTTCGATGGTCCCGGATCGAACTGCAGCACGATACTGAAAAAGAATATGATGTTCTGGAAAAACTGTTCTCTCTCTGTCTTTTCCTCACCTTCTTAATGATATCTCGCACACTGTTGCGGGCCGGGATTTCATAGATGTATCCGTCAGCGAGACGTTGACTATCTTCAGCCAACAGTGAAGCGAGCTCCTTCGGAAGAACAATACCGGTTCTGTTCAGTTGCAGAAACTCGGGGTCAACCGCTGGTGGTTTTTTCACTGAAATATGTCTACTTATAGCAAGAAGGACAAAAATCGATCAAATCCTCTCACTCACCAAATACTGGCTACCGAGCTTTCATTTCCTCGCCCTCGCCAGATGAGTCCAAGTTCAACTCCGACTCCGACCCTGACTCCAGATCCGAAGGCGCCTCGAGCTGCCGCTGGAGCTCCTCTCTGACTTGTTTTTCCTTCATCCTCTCCAATAACTCCTCCTTACTACCAAACTTTCTCTGTTCAGCGGTCAACGGCTCATACTTGAAAAGTACTTTGGGAGCATCACTATGCAACACCTTCCGTCTGTTTGCCACCGACCTTCCCTGAAAAAAAGCATTTTCATGCGGTTTATTTGTGAAATAAGAGACAAACCTTGAAGTGAACCACATATATCGGGTTTTCGCCGTTCTGGTTCAGAATTGAACAAATTTTCGCTTCGAACAGTTGATTCTTCCCGGCGCAGTTGACTTTGTCGCCGATGGCATACAAATGAGTAACCATTATTACCTGAAAAACTAGTGTTCGACGAAAAACTTGCAGAGAAATTTTCGTTCGGCGTGGAAAAAACAGAAGAAACGGTGAGAGAACGGGTCAATACTCGTTTGAAAAACGGCGCGCTGCGGTGGGGGGAGGGAGGCCGGTGTGCAATCACGTGTGACCTTTCTTGGAAATTTAGCGGGTGGCTCTAAAGCGGGTATGAAAGGGGAGCAAAACTGAAGGGAGCCACAACTCGCCGAGTCCGCTGAATAACGGTTTACGAACCTAACAGCGACTAGCTACATTTCGAAGACCTTCTTCAAATCTCCCCCAAGAATCCTGCTTCTGAAAGAGTCGGAATGCTCTCCGTGTCGAAGTGCGTCGCCTTCGTGATGGCAGTCACCCTGCTCGCCAGCGCTACCGTTGCCGCACTACTGAAGTCGGTCTGCTCGATGGAGGAGGAAACAACGATGTCGTGCGCGTGCTGCCGGAAGAGCTGCTGGATGGCCGTCGCCGAAATGACGACCAACTACTTTGGACACATGCCCGGACAACGGAGCGACGCCGAGGCCCAGTTCACCCTGGCTCTGATCCGAGCTTGCATCGACTTCGAGTGCTCGATCGTCTGCAAAAAGACATTCGTCCAGTGACTTCGACTTTGCTTTCCTGCACGCTTGCCATCCGGACCAGCCTGTTAACATTATTGTACTCATCAACAAATTCTCTTCATTAACCACTAATTTTAACATTTAATAATTTATTAAGTCGTTATTCAAATAAAACGTCGATGTCGAGTGAAGTTATCGGATCGATCGAGTGTTCGGTTGTCTCCACGAATCTGTGAAGAACGGCGTCTTCTCCCACACCGTCGAAAGATTCGCAGCCGCTTTTTGATTCACAGATGTCGGGAGTGTGGCCTTCGGAGTGAACGGAGGCATCACATGAGCCTGCTTCAAAGTGATGGTACGGTTCGGAGCAGCTCGTTCTCGGGATCTCACCTAAATCGGCATCGGCAGGACTGTTTTCACCACCACCGGCGTGCCTCGACCGCTCCCTGCTCGACGATTGGCCCGTTGTAGCTCGATCGATCCGAGCCTCCGATCCACGCCGACAGCGGAAGCGCATACGAATCATCTGAAAGTTGCAGTTCAAACTAGAAGCAACCCACTGCGCCATTCTTACAATTTCAGCCAGCGAAGCCGGTGTATAGCGATGTCTGGGAGCTCGCTTCCTCACTTGCGGCGGCGCCGAGTGCGCTCTTACTGAAAAAGTCACTATTAGAGATGAAAACTAGGATATTCAGATTCCCCCAAGAAGTTTAAACAATTTTCATTAAGAATTTATATGTTCATTTTTGTGAACGATTCTTATTGTTAGTTCTAAAACCGGTTAACATAGAAAGTAGGTAGATGGACTACTATAAAAAATAGGAATACATGAATAGAAGCGGCCGACCGAATCAGTCCAAGAAATGTAGAACGAAAACGAATGTTGGTTGGGCCGCGCCCCCAGCCGCGTCGTTTTTTCCCCTCTCTCTTTCTCCGTCTCTCTGCACACTCCCCGGGCTGCGCCATATCTCGTTTTCCTTTTTCTTCTTCTTCAAGAGATAAGAAGGTACGTGCAGACACACTTGTCGTCACTGCGCTTTGTACACACCTCGAGAGCTAAGTAAGCTTTTCCACACGCCTGAGTCTCGTAGCGGTTTGAGAATGAGCAGCAAAGCGGCTGTCACAAAAACAAAGGCAGGCGTCATATAAATGGAAGGTTTTCTGATATAGGGGAAACCGTGATGCGTGGAAAGTTGAGCAACTAAATCCAAAAAAAAAAGAGAAACTAGTTTACCATTTTTCGTGCTTCCGGAGTTTGCGCTTTTCAATCATTTCGGTCCGTTTTTTTTTCTGAAAAACTCAATTGTAAATTTTTGGAAAAAATAAATAATAACCCACTTACTTTTTATTTTTGGTTCATAGAACCGGTTAACATAGAAAATAGGGGGGTTACTGTAGAAAATAGGTGGATACTATTGGAATGCATGAAAAGAAGCGGCCGCACGTGTCAGGCCAGGGAGTGTAGAATGAAGACGATTGTTGGGCTGGACCGCACCCCCAGCCGCGTCGTTTCCTCTTCTCTCTCTTTCTCTCTGTCTCGCACACTCCCCGTGGTGCGCCATATCTCGTTTTCCTTTTTCTTCTTCAGTAGCTGAGATGGCACGGGCAGACACTGACACTCGTTACTGCGCTTTGTACATACCTCAAAAGCTAGGCAAGCTCCTCCACACGTCTCAGTCTCGTAGCGGTTTGAATGAATCACTTTTCGGCCCGCCACGCAAATGAGCAGCAAAGCGCATGTCCCGAAAACAACGGCAGGAGTCGAATAAATGGAAGGTTTTCTGATATCGGGGAAATCGTGACGGGACCCACCCAAAAGCTTGAAAATTGTAGCCTATGTTTTGCAACTCTTTCAAGTGTTTACTCAATTTTGAATAGGTGATATGATGTTTCTAAAGACATAAAGAATTAATAGGCAGGATCATGTGTTTACGACACACCGCAGCCAGGAAACGAGGACGGAAGGAGGTGGGAGGTATGCGATGAGCGGGGATCTCTACTGCACACGTGGTGGGTAACCCAAGCAACTGTGTGGCGAAAACGCAAAACAAATTATCGTTTTTTTGCGGGGCCGAAGCACACCATTGGAGATATCGGGGCCGAAGCACACCTAGCATTCGTTGTGCGAACAAGGTGGGCCGAAGCGTCACCGGTCGCATCACGGTGGGATCGAACCGTAGTGTACGAGGGCCGAGGCACCGCACACTACCACTGAACCACACAGCTGCTTGGGGTACCCTCCATGCGTGCAGTGGATACCCCCGCTCATCGCACACCTTTTACTGCCTTCCGTCCTCGTTTCCTGGCTGTGGTGTGTTTCATCGTGGGGTGTGTCGCGGGGTGGCCGAGAAATGGTGGCCGAGAAAACGCGCTGTGTACTCCCGGTGGACTAGTACTCATTGTTTTTCTTGTCGTTTTTCGATGGTTCAGTCAACTTCGGCGCTGGTTTCATCAAGTCTTAAATTGCGAAATAACTCGAAAAGCTCGATGGAACGAAGTAAGTGGATTGTGCTCCATTTCACCCGATATACTAACGTTTTCAGTCGTCAACTGGTGCGTTTCGGCGAATATAAAATTCCCAATGATATTATACGAAAGAAATCCAATACCAAACAACCTGCACATGGATTGGCTGGTTGGTAAGTTGTTTTTCTTCAAAAATTGAATTTTGTCTTGTTGATTTCGCAGATTCATGGCTTTTCATGGTTCGTATTCGCAACACTCGCGTTGATCGTGGCATGTGGGAAAGATCTCAATTAAACACTGGAATATGGTCTCTTTGTTTGAATATCGGTACGTGCGAGATGTCTGAATTGTAGTTTTAGACAAGAACCTCAGGCTTGCACTTTGAATCGATCCTCATTGCCATAGTCAAGTGCAAAGTTCTTTGGGAACGACTCATCGAAACCTATTCACGGGTACCCGACAATCGAAATTGAATATTTCAAGATGAAAGTTCGATTTTCAGCTGCTGGTATTCCTTTCCATCGGGCACTACTCTCGCGTCTTCATTGTTTTTTCGTCAGTAAGTCAGTCTATCTAAAGATCATTGAGTGCACGTGGATGAACAAGAGGATCGGAATGCTCAGAGCGGAGCACAGAGGTGTTGAGCTAATTTCATTCAATTGCTACAGACCTGTCTACAGGAACCGCTTTGGAAACGACGCAATGCTATCCTTTCGAAGACTACCAAAAGAACGACACGATATGAAAGCTCGTTTCAGAGGCCCAATCATCCTTGCCGGAGATTTCAACGCGGCGACTGCTGACTCAACAGACGGATCCATGACTCCCAGGGTCATTTAGAATTCCGACGAGACCGAGAACAGTCACCACGACTATCTATTCAACTTCCTAGCGAGGAACAAGATATTCTATTTGAACTTCTTTGCAAAACCGGCGAAGCGCAAGAAGACATGCTTGAATCAGCGCGGCCGGAAAAAAATGCGACTACTTCCTCTGCTTTCGAAAAAAATTCGTTCTGTCGGTCGATACATTCACGACCCCTTGCAACATGAGCGACCACCGAATGATCAAGATGGCCAATCTCGACAAAAAAGGAGCGCAATCAAGCCAGAACCGCCATAGAGAAGGCAAGGAGGAACGGCGTCGAAGACTGGGCCGACTTCGAAGAGGAGATCAACGACGCTCCCACTTTCGCCACACTGGACACCTACGATGAGTTCACCAACCTCATTCGAACAGCATCAGACGGACTCTCTAAAAGCCAAACAGATTCTGATACCGCACAAACCGCCTTCTCCAATAGCGAATGACATCTCTTCAGTTGCACCAGATGGACATTGCACTCATCAAAAAGCTATCGAGAGAAACAAAACAGATCTGTCAAGGAACTGGAAAACGGCTGGCCACCCAGAAATACCTTCACAAGTCCTGGAATGACGCGACGGCAAGCTCGCGGCCAACCGAAAGGAGATCAACGATTTCGTCCGGCAACATTTCTCTGAACTCTACTCGGCCACATCGCAACCCGTCAGTTTCCCGAGCGGCTCCGAAAATGCCCTGCCCATTATGAAAAACAAGGTCAGATACGAGCTCAATAGGTTGAAGACAAGAGGCGCTCCATGCGTATTTAAGGTGCAGAAATGAAGCTGAAAAGGAAGGCAACTATAAGATATGTAGAGTACTCGCTCGCTTGCCGACAATTCCGTGTGATACGAGTTGGACGAATGGCGTGGAATGCTTTCAAGGTGTCATGGAGCTCTCGGAGCAACTGACCAATCTGTCCGGGAAACTGAGCCAATGAGGAAGGCAGTCACTGAATAACATAATATTCCAGGTATGTGGCTCGAAGTTTGTCAATTTCGCAAGGCACTTTTCAGAATCAGAGCAAGATCAGTATACACATGGTACTGCCGATGTGCAGGAACCTTCTCAACGTGTGGACCGATTACATTGAAGGGAGATTTGGTCTGATAGATATGGAGGAGGTCGACATCGATATAGTTGTCGCTATTAGCAAATCTGCAATCGCCGCACTCGACCACTACTATTTGGAGTACCTGGCCGCCGTCCTGCTCTCCCCTCGCACGAAAATAATGTCACAATTCTCGGAGCGAGAACGAGAAAGAGCTAAATGCTACGTTGTGATCCAATCTGCAAATGCAGAAGACGTCGTCCCAGACTGGCTGAAGGAGCTCGATGATGAATGACCGGATGGACAATTACACGATGATTTTGAAAGGTTTTGAAAATCATGGTTTCCGGATTCAGAAATAAATTTTGCAGATACCTGGCAGAGCCCGTCGATTTCGGTTGTTCCGAAACAGTCGAAGATTTCTGGAGGCGGAAAAAAAAAGGATTTCCCGTCTTTGCGAGACATCGCCGCGACGGTTTTTGCGGTTGCGCCGAGCGAGGCTGCATGCGAGTCATCCTTCTCGACAGCCGGCTATTTGCTGGATAAGCGCCTCACTCGTCCTTCTGGTGATGTTCGGATGAGGTTGGCGAGCTCATCGTAGGCGTGATTGCTCGTACTGTCCTCACCGTCGCTAAAATGCCACAGCGTCAACCTTCGACAGTTAACTCCATCCAATTTTTAACCCTTTAACTCGGCAAGTGAGAAATTAATGTTTTTATGTCTTAGAACCAAAAACTGTTCTACTTCGTTCTTTGAATTGACTCGAATCGATCATACTTTTCTTCAAGTGACTTGACAGTTTGTGAAAACGCAAAACGAGTTTTCGTTTTTCTTGCGGGGCCGAAGCACACCTAGCATTCGTTGTGCGAAGAACCAGAGAGACCCTCACCTGGAATATGCCGGAAACTGTCAAGCTACCATAAAATCTGTGAAAGAGACGCTTTCCGGTCTAACTTTCAATACCTTCCCTGAGACGCTAATCTATTGACGGTGTCGTTCAATTACAAAGAACCGCTCTAATACAGGTTCTCCGGTACGTGGGAAAACGTGCACATTGATGGTCTCCAACATGTAAATCTACCGGCTATCACGAATTCGCGATTCCCATTCGGTGACAGTCCCTTCTCAACAAAATATGACGGAGAAACGGTTTATGCTTAGGAGTATCGGGTTACTGCTCGGCCCATCTTGCGGATAAGCGCGCGAGGTCACCTTCACAGTTACTTTCGACACTTGCACATACTATGCGCAACACGCTGCTAATCGTTTGTTGCTTCGGCCACGAGAAGGGGGGACGCTCAATGGTCGTAAATGATCACCCTCCGACGTGTTGCTCGTCCAAGGAGTCCCCCTCCGGTTGACCTTTCGGTGCTAGACATTGCATATCCCGCCCATCTAAGCACCCGGTGAGTATCTTCTTTCTCTCATTCACATCCACACTTTCCTCATAACTGAGGAACATTCTCGTTCTGAGATGGGTTCTGCAAATCAAACCCTCTACGAACAAACCTTGCGAAATATCACGGAGCAGTTGAAAAGTTCGAAAATTGGTCAGTTTTCAGTACTGCTTAAGAAAATATTTTGCAGATGGCACGGTTCCTTGCCTTCCTCACCGCTCCCACAACTACATTATCAACCAGCACGAAGCTCCGAAAATTGAAGGTAATGCAAATGAAAGATGGGGATGTGATGATGATTTTTCAAAAATTGTTGGGTACCAGTTTTAGCAGTCAAAAACTGGTCTTAGGCGCGATCAAAAGAAAAAAAAAATATTTTTTGCCAATAACAGGAGAAACTGCAAAAAGGGACCTCAGTGAGCACAACGATTTGCCTCTCGAACTGCTCAATCAAATCTCGCATTCGAAAGAGCTGCCGCAAGTTCCCCTGAAAAATTTCTGCAAGATCAAAAAAATTCGTAGCCAGGTGAGTTTTGTCATTTCTTGTTTAGCAAAATCGCCCTTCTGTTCCAGCCTTG
This sequence comes from Caenorhabditis afra, assembly GCA_963570955.1. Lineage (NCBI taxonomy): Eukaryota > Metazoa > Nematoda > Chromadorea > Rhabditida > Rhabditidae > Caenorhabditis > Caenorhabditis afra. The sequence goes on along the minus strand of OY751537.1, from coordinate 3,931,863 downwards.
CGGGAAAACCACCAAAACAAAGGCGGCGCTTGTTTTGCATGAGGAAACTCCTGGAAACCAGAAGAGCATCGGCCATCGAAATGTCGGAAAAAAGAAGGGCAAATGTAACAAAACGCGTTCCAACGACAAAGAAAACAAAAACAAGGGAAAGACTCAAATTGGAAAATGTCACTCTGCAAAGGGGGAGAAGGGGAAAATCCAGAAAAACAAGAAGGTGAGAACCCCTGTGTACCATAATTTCATCTTCTGAAAAATCTTCCAGGTTCCATCCACAAAGTGGAAAAAGCGCCTTCGCGCCACCAAAGAGAGATGTTCCAATAACAGACAGACCATTTGATAACTCCTTGTCCTTTCTGTTGCCGTATTACATCTTACCCCCCCCCCCCCCCCCCTCCCTTGCCTAACCCACACTCCGCTCTCATACCATGTTTGTTTCCCGTTTCATCTTTTTTCAAGATACTAGCCTGCAAAAGACCTCTTTTTTGATGTTTGTTCGTTTATGTAATAAAGAGCTATTTTCTCTAAAGTCAGCATTTCATCACGGCCCGCGGGCCGGCCCTTCGCAAGTCTGTGTTCGACAGTCACGTTTTCGTCGCTAATGCTCAGGTTTTGGGCCTTAAGTTGCAATTTTTCTGAATGAATAACTGGAAATTAAATGAATTTCAGACAGATACTGAGGAAAAATACGAAAAATCACGACTTCGTCCCACTCAATCAGAAAAAAATAACGCTTTTCTTCCGGTTACTTCGAATTATTTTCTCACAGTTTTTTGTACTCTCCAATTAATTCCTTATTATTTCTCTAAAGACTAATGAAAATGTGCTATCCCAATCAGACGAAACGCGCATTTTCTCCACAATCTGTCAATAGCATTACCTTTCTCTTTATTACCGCTTTCGAGTTTTCCCCGAGACAAAATGCACAGTAAAGCGGGACATTTGTTAAAATTGAAGTTTTCAGACTCCCAATGAAGCTGATACCTATCTATTCCTCTTACGCGTTCAACAAATCCACCAGGACCCCTATTGCAATCACGACAGGCGACACCCTCGATGAGTCAACCTTTTGGACTTTACTCAACACTCTGCTGCTGGTATATGCAAGCAGAGACCCCCCCCCCCCCTTCTCCTCACATCCCCAAATGCATACCGGAAGGCGATCTGTTTGTCTTCTTGGTGATAACCATTTATAATGCAAGTTGAATCTGTCTAGGAAGCAAAATGCCTCACTATCACACGAAACTTCAATTTTCAGCCGATTTCTGTGTTGGAATCACGATTGCCGTCTTCTCCATGACTTACTCCCCGCTTTGGGAATCCAGCAGGACACATCGCTTCCCTTCCCGTGAGTTGTCCCTTTTGTCAATTTTGCCCAAATCTCCGACAAGAACATCTGTCGATTAGTCAGTGTATGCGAAGAAGACGCTGTGTAGACAGCCAAAAAGCTGTGTTCTCCTCCCCTTCGCAAAATTTTTGAATCCACTCAATGTTTACCACTTCTTCCGTACGATGACAAATCCAAGGTTAACAAAAGATCTCTCTTTCTCTCTTCCCCTGCCTCTCTTTCGTCAACTCCCAAAATTTTGTTGCTAGACTAGCTAATTGACAACATTTTTCTCTCAGCCTCTTTCGAATCCCAGTGTGTCACAAGGTTCTCTTTTCATAGACGCATTACACTTACGCAACACTTATTCTTTTTCGAAAAGTTTGCTTTTTTAGGATGAGCAATGGGAACCAAGCAATTTTTGAGCAAATCTTGCAACAGACTGAGGAATTGATTAGAGGTAACTGGGCTAGAAATTAAAATAAAAATTTTCGACTGGAAAACAGTTTTCTAAAGCCCGTAAACAGGTTGAAAACTTAAAATAAGCACGTTTCCAGGTGGAGCAGTTCCGTACTTGCCGTACCGCCGCCAGATCGACTTGATGAACCGTAATGAGGCACCTGAGGGTGCAGTTGAAGGTAGTTTGTAGCAAAATATGAACTCTGAAATAGAACCAGTGAGGCATTACCAATAGGCTCAGTAATCACATGACATTTTTGACCGAGTAGTCAAAAGGCGAAAAGGCTAAAAAAAAATTGATATTTTCAGAATTCCACGACTATCCCGCCTTGTCACCAGCCCACGAGACAGTCTCAAGGGTGCCGAGTCCGACTGGCAACAACATGAACGAAACGGACACACAACCTCCTACTCTGACTGAGCAGAACGTCATCGACAATGTTGGAAGTGGCGTAACGTCACGAGATACTACGCCGGAAGGATGTTAGTTTTTTTATAGGTTTTGTATCATAAAACTAGGATTCTAATAGAAACACGAGCTAATCGATAAATATCCGAATTCCGACAAAAAATTGAATTTTTTGCAGGTTTTCGACAAAGTGCAAACAGATATCCTCACGCGCTCGTTAAAGAATTGAAGAAGAGATTCCGTGAAGCGACAGCTCGCTGGCCGGACCGACTGCCGGATGGCTGGCTTCAGCAAGTGGCCAACGAGCTCGGTTTGACAAAGACACAAGTAAAGAGCTGGGTCAAGACCGAAAGAAATAGAGCGGTACGGATGAACTGAGATTCGTGTAGTACATGTATGAATGATTACAGAAAATAAGGGCACGTCAACGTGAGAGTCACGAAAGCTCCAGTGACGCAACCAACACTCAGATAGCAAATGGGAATACCGATGAAAGTCCGGGAACAAGTGGAACGAGATGAGGAAACAAAATAAGAAGCAACAAAAAAACACCGTTTTTTGAGCAGGACCGGTCGAATGTTCCGAATTTTTGGTGGTTTTTGTTGCCAGGAACGTTTCGCATTTTGTTCCAACTTTTGATCATTCCGATTTTGAAATTTCGAAATTTCAGAAAAAAAAAATACAATTTTTAAAAATTTTCATTCCGATTTTTTGAAAAAATTCAACTCAAATTTTCAAATTATCGGACCTGATTTTTGAATTTCCAAACAAAAACTTTGTTAGAAATTATGTGAAAAGCAATATTTTTTTTGCCTAAAGGTTCGAAATAACAACAAAAAAGCGAGGCGGATAGGTGGTAGAATCTGGTTCGAAAAATTGTTTTTTTGGCTTTTCGAAAAGTCGAAATAATTTAAAAATTTTCAATGTTCCGCCTTTTCAATCTTCAAATTTTTGAAATTTGAAATAATCCAAATCTTCGAATTTCGGAATTGCGAAATTTCAAAAAAAAATCCTTTTTTGCGTTCCAACTAGAACATCTGGAAATAGGGTTTTCAACTCAAAGTTAATTTAAATTTAAAATGAAAATAATGATTTTCTTGTTTACCGAATTTTCACTACTTTTTTCTTAAATTCTTTTTTTTCTTAAAATCGCTCTCTGAACCAATTTTTGTTTTTTTCCTACTAATTTGTTTTTTACTAACAATAGTGCCTTTCTGATTGTCGTGTCCTTCCAATTTTCAAACTTTTTTTCCTCGAGCCTGTTCTTTCAATGTTTTCGGAGTTAAATTCCCTAACTCTTTATATTTATAACAATCATTGTTGATTTTTAGTGCTTTTCGTTTTTAAGTAAGAGTAAAACAGTTGAATGTTCATCTAGTTCATTCCGTTTTTTATTGCTCACAAAAAAGACGAACTGCACAAACCGGCGGTTTATCGGCCGTATTCCCAAAAACAGCGGACAATAAAACCGCAGTTTCTCATCACGGAAGGAGCAGTCCACTGTTTCCCGCGACGTCATATGCAAATCGGTGAGAAAGCTGTATATAAACGCGGCCAACTGATTCCTTTTCTCTCACTTTTCTTCACCGCCGCTTCTTATTTTTTCTTGCCCCCTTCCGTGTCTTTGGAAATGGAGTATCAATGTGTTCAGTGTGCTAGGGAGTTTGTTTCGGAGGACCACCTTAATTTTCACAATGCCACTGGATGCGGTTTTCCTGCGCCTCACGGTCCGGATTTTTCATACCAACAAACTTACTACCCTGTTTTTGAGGTAAAATGTTGAAAAAATAAATAAAAAATAGGAAACCTAATTTTTTTTCAGATTCCGCCATCTCAGGTTCAATTCTCAGATTTCGCGACGCCTATCGAGCCTCCTCCCAGAAAGGAACCTATTCAAAAAAGCTACTGTCGAAAGTGTGCCGACTGTCAAAAGACGTTCTTTTCTCCGAAATATTACGCCGATCACATCGCAAATGGCTGTCTCATTTGCGAGGTTTGTTTTTTTTTTTGAGACAGTTCATTATTACCGATGCAAATTTTTTTTGCATTTCAGCACTGCCAATTTACGGCGAAAAAAAAGAAGGAGCTCATTTTTCACCAGTCATTCGCTTGTTTCATGACACCTCTCAAATGCTTCTTTTGTTCGGAAACGTTTGCAACGAGCCAACTACTTGAGGCTCACAAGGCGACCCGATGTCACGCTTCCAAATTCATATGCGGGGTATGTATTAGTACTGTACAAAAAAATTATGACTTTGCCAATTTCGGCAAAACGGAATGGTTTTAGGGGAAGAAGTTAGGGTTGTCACGGCCCGGCCCGGAATTTCAGTGATAATTTCAAAGTGCTCATTTTATCGCTGAAATTCATTTTTCAAAATCAAAAAAATTTTTTTAAACCAAAGATGGTAGAAACTGACAAGTAATTGTATTTTCAAAACTTCAACATCGAAATTCTGCCAAATGGGCGAAAACGGTTTTTCGAATTTTCAGTCATTCAAATTTTGGACACAAAAATATATGAATTTTCATACTGCAAATTATGAGTTTTGTACGCATTTTTCTGTTAAAAGTCCCGAAAAAACGGGCAAAAAAATTGAAAAAATAATAAATTTTTTCGTCCGGCCCGGAATTTGAAAATTCTGAAGAAATTTACCAAAAAAAAACAATTTTTGAGCTATGGGAGAATGTGTACATTTTCAATTTCGTCAATTTTTAATTTTCACATGTTATTCAGAGAACTTTTTTTCTGAAAATAAAAATTAAAAGCCTTCTGAACTTTCCAAGGTTTTTTTACGATATTGCGAAATAGCCAAGCTTGCCGAAATTTTTTTTGTTTTGCCACATGACAGGATTGGTTTTTCAGGGTTGTGGCTTCAATTCCCTTTCCAGAACGGGATTCTACAACCATCAGAAAATTTGCCTTAACTGCTTTCCTTGTGAAACTTGTATGAAAGTTTTTGAAAGGCACGATCAATTTACTGTTCACAAATCGGAAGGTTGTCCAGGGATTCAACATCTTTGTGCGGTATGAATACGATTCACTGCAAAATGTGGCCCAATTCACGATGTACATATTTCTAGGGCTGTGGTAAGGAATCAACTACTCAACGAGCGCTAACTGCTCACCAGAAAAGATGCGGTTTTTGTTTTCACTGTCCCAATTGTCATGACGTTTTCTACAACCGGGAACTTTACAAAACTCACCAAGCTAATTGTTTCGTGAAAAGAGACGACGCAGATTATCATCCTTGCACGGTAAGTTTTTTCTTTTACTTGCCTCAAAACAGTTTATTTTTAAATTCAGAAATGCGGAAAAGTGCTGAGAACGAGGACCGCGCTGATGTCTCATGAAAAGATGCATGAAAACGAAATGAACAACAATATCTACTGCCGATTCTGTCGTCTTATAGATGATCATAAGAAGTCGAAGAAGGGGCCGAAAGTGAGGAGTGAGACGATGAAGATGAAAATGACAGGGAAGGAGGTTCCTGTGTTTGTCGAGTATCCGGAAGATGAGAAGTTCAAGTCAAAAAGGAGGAGCTTCAAAAATGAGCTGCGATTGCAACTGCACATTCTTCATTTTCATTCCGCGAGACTGCAGGATGAGCAACTTCAACAACAGAAAGAGGTGTGGGAAAACTCAACCAACAACATCATTCAATTCATTTTTTTTCAGCAGCAAGATATGAAAACGACCGCACGGCTTGATAGTAACGTAGATGAGGTTTACAATGACAAACAAGCATTAAATGCTCCTAGCGAGGAAGCGGAACAAATGACAACGATGCAAGATGAGGAAGAAGATCCGAATCCGATCCTTTCAAACGGACAGCGGATGAATGACTTCTTCCCCGAGTTTGCAGACTGATAACAAAAATCAGATCTTTGATAACTAAAAGTGGGTAGAATTGGGAGGTACACCGTATAATTATTTGTTTATTCACCATTATGGGTGATGCTCTATTTGAAGTCATTTTAATAAAGGGTTCGATGTCAACGACGGTGTTGTACAATGTCCCATTCCCTTCTTCTCGAACTTTCGATCCCTTCCATTGTCTTCCTTTACAACCGAGGAGATATTCTGAGCATCGTACCGCGGCGCTCCAATCCTCCAAGAATTGGGAAACGTTTCCCAACAGGCTGACCTTGCTTTTCTGGATCCTGATGCTAGCAGTCCGCAGCTAGAAACTGCGGGAAGTGGCCGGTGGTGGGGCCGCGGTGGGGCAACGGTGGGGCCGTCCGAGATGTAGAGGGTGAGAGTGTGCGCTATAAGGAGACGGAGAGAATTTTGTGACACTACCGGGGACACTGTCCTACCGCGCACACACGCACACAGGCACACAGGCACCTCCACAACATTGTCCTCGTGTTCTTGGACGGACGTCCTCCTCGTCCGCCTTGGTCGCGGATTATTTTTTTTCTCGCGTTACCAGCGTTCTACCACATTGCGGCCAGCTACGTTGCATGCGAGAAAAAAAGGAGGGTCGTCAAGGTTCAACCATGTTTGGCCTGTTGCAACCACCGTCACTGCCGAACGCCAAGATCCTCGCCCGAGGCGACTCCTGGAGGCTACCGAAGGAGGATCATGGAATCATCTCGAATGCCAAAAGATCGGCAACCAAACCAAGAAAGGAACATACACCTCGAAACTTGGAATGCCCGCTCGATGAAAGACGAACAACCTCTCGTTTCACAAAATCGGCAAACCGCAACTGAACATACTCACATCAGCACGGCCAGACAGAAATCGACTACTTCCAGAATGAAGATGAGGAGGAGCGGCGTTTAGGACCGGACAAACTTCGAAGGGAAGATCAACTACGCTCCCACTCTTGCAACCTTCGACACCTACGATGAATTCATCAGCCAAGACATGACATGGATAACCTGACAGAGAAAAAAGCACTTTTACTAGTAAAATGCCGAAAGCACAAATCTGTCGAGGAACTGGAAAGAGCTGGCGATCGAGAAATATGTATCGCCATCAACTCGCAGCCCTAGCCTCGTCAGACAAACGAGGGCGGGGAAGAAAGCTGCAAAGCTGCACTGTACTGAAAACGGCTGGTTCTAATGAGGTAAGTCTTAAAAATCTTAATCCTACACTCTAGCTCATTTCCAGTGCAGCCCGCTCTGAAAGTCGACAACGAAGTGAAAGAAAGCAGGGGAATACCTCGCGATCCGGCCCGGCAGACCAGCACAAAACTTGAAAACGCTGGCGTGACGGACATTAATGATTTTTTTTTGGAGGTAAGTCACAAAACTCTTATTCCTAGAGACTTTCTTATTTCCGAATCTTAAAGGAAATCAGCGAGCTAGTACGCAACATGTCTCTGAACACCACATCGATTACACTCACCTATTTCGCAAGTTCCAGCATGGGTTCATTTCATTTCCAGACGCTCGTGCCCAGGCGCGCTTCTCCACTCCGCTTCGCACTACAAAATTATCCTAAAAACTAACAAATCTGTTGATATAGTCTTTTTTGATTTCACAAAGGCCTTTGGTCAGGTCAACCACGCTTGTGGCCATTCCTAAATGCTCACCTCAAAGTCTGGAATCACCTGACCATAAAGCTACGCGAACGTCAGTCAAAAGGAAGTTTCATCCGTTTTGTTAAATCGCTCCAACTTCAGTCTCTCATCCCCCCTAACCCTGGGACTGTTGCCGGTCCACGTGGGCTCTCCCATTCATTAGTAGGTTTCTCGTGTCATACCACCTCAATCCAGGTCCCACCTATTTATTGCCGCTTTTGTTCCAAATAAATGAATCAATTATCAAGACTTCGGCCCCCTTGACACTTACATCAACTGGTTCTCGTCGTTCCTCACCGACCGCTCGTTTAATGTTAAAATAGGCAACTACACAGACCCCATCTCTACTCCAACGCCTTCCGGCGTTCCACAGGGTAGTGCATCCGGCCCCCTTCTTAGTCTCCATCAGTTATCTGCTCGAGAAACTCGCCACCATTCCTGATCCCCACCTAGCCGCGTTTGCTGACAACATCAAAATCTTCTTGTCCTCCTCCTCCGCTCTCCAGTCGGGCATAGACTTAGTCGCCGAATGGCCCTCTGTCTATCAGCTCCCTCTTGCACAAAACAAGACTACACTTCTTAGATTGGACAGCGCTAACCCCCGCTCCACATTCACCCTCAACGGCAGGCTTCGTCGGAACCGTTCCGATCGGAACATTCCGACCGGAACTTTTCGGAATTATTCCGACTTGGAACGGTTCCGAATTCCGTTCCGAAAAGATTTTTGAAAATCGGAACAATTTCCGATTCCGTTCCGAAGCGTTTTTTTTTATTTGGAATTGTTCCGAAAATTTCCGAAAAAATTCGGAATTTTCGGAACTAAAAAGTCGGAAATTTTCGGAACTTCGGAACTAAAATTGTCGGAACTTCGGAACCAAAAAGTCGGAAATTTTCGGAACTTCGGAACCAAAAAGTCGGAAATTTTCGGAACTTCGGAACTAAAATTGTCGGAACTTCGGAACCAAAAAGTCGGAAATTTTCGGAACTTCGGAACCAAAAAGTCGGAAATTTTCGGAACTTCGGAACTAAAATTGTCGGAACTTCGGAACCAAAAAGTCGGAAATTTTCGGAACTTCGGAACCAAAAAGTCGGAAATTTTCGGAACTTCGGAACTAAAAATGCCGGAACTTCGGAACCAAAAAGTCGGAAATTTTCGGAACTTCGGAACTAAAATTGTCGGAACTTCGGAACCAAAAAGTCGGAAATTTTCGGAACTTCGGAACCAAAGAGTCGGAACTTTTCGGAACTTCGGAACCGAAAAGTCGGAAATTTTCGGAACTTCGGAACTAAAATTGTCGGAACTTCGGAACCAAAAAGTCGGAAATTTTCGGAACTTCGGAACTAAAATTGTCGGAACTTCGGAACCAAAAAGTCGGAAATTTTCGGAACTTCGGAACTAAAATTGTCGGAACTTCGGAACCAAAAAGTCGGAAATTTTCGGAACTTCGGAACTAAAATTGTCGGAACTTCGGAACCAAAAAGTCGGAAATTTTCGGAACTTCGGAACCAAAAAGTCGGAAATTTTCGGAACTTCGGAACTAAAAATGCCGGAACTTCGGAACCAAAAAGTCGGAAATTTTCGGAACTTCGGAACTAAAATTGTCGGAACTTCGGAACCAAAAAGTCGGAAATTTTCGGAACTTCGGAACCAAAAAGTCGGAAATTTTCGGAACTTCGGAACTAAAAATGCCGGAACTTCGGAACCAAAAAGTCGGAAATTTTCGGAACTTCGGAACTAAAATTGTCGGAACTTCGGAACCAAAAAGTCGGAAATTTTCGGAACTTCGGAACCAAAGAGTCGGAACTTTTCGGAACTTCGGAACCGAAAAGTCGGAAATTTTCGGAACTTCGGAACTAAAATTGTCGGAACTTCGGAACCAAAAAGTCGGAAATTTTCGGAACTTCGGAACTAAAATTGTCGGAACTTCGGAACCAAAAAGTCGGAAATTTTCGGAACTTCGGAACTAAAATTGTCGGAACTTCGGAACCAAAAAGTCGGAAATTTTCGGAACTTCGGAACCAAAAAGTCGGAAATTTTCGGAACTTCGGAACTAAAAATGCCGGAACTTCGGAACCAAAAAGTCGGAAATTTTCGGAACTTCGGAACTAAAATTGTCGGAACTTCGGAACCAAAAAGTCGGAAATTTTCGGAACTTTGGAACTAAAATTGTCGGAACTTCGGAACCAAAAAGTCGGAACTTCTCGGAACTTTGGAACTAAAATTGTCGGAACTTCGGAACCAAAAAGTCGGAAATTTTCGGAACTTCGGAACTAAAAATGCCGGAACTTCGGAACCAAAAAGTCGGAAATTTTCGGAACTTTGGAACTAAAATTGTCGGAACTTCGGAACCAAAAAGTCGGAACTTCTCGGAACTTTGGAACTAAAATTGTCGGAACTTCGGAACCAAAAAGTCGGAACTTCTCGGAACTTTGGAACTAAAAATGCCGGAACTTCGGAACCAAAAAGTCGGAACTTCTCGGAACTTTGGAACTAAAATTGTCGGAACTTCGGAACCAAAAAGTCGGAAATTTTCGGAACTTCGGAACTAAAATTGTCGGAACTTCGGAACCAAAAAGTCGGAAATTTTCGGAACTTCGGAACCAAAGAGTCGGAACTTTTCGGAACTTCGGAACCGAAAAGTCGGAACTTTTCGGAACTTTGGAACTAAAATTGTCGGAACTTCGGAACCAAAAAGTCGGAAATTTTCGGAACTTTGGAACTAAAATTGTCGGAACTTCGGAACCAAAAAGTCGGAAATTTTCGGAACTTCGGAACTAAAATTGTCGGAACTTCGGAACCAAAAAGTCGGAAATTTTCGGAACTTCGGAACCAAAGAGTCGGAACTTTTCGGAACTTCGGAACCGAAGAGTCGGAACTTTTCGGAACTTCGGAACCGAAAAGTCGGAACTTTTCGGAACTTTGGAACTAAAATTGTCGGAACTTCGGAACCAAAAAGTCGGAAATTTTCGGAACTTCGGAACTAAAATTGTCGGAACTTCGGAACCAAAAAGTCGGAAATTTTCGGAACTTCGGAACTAAAATTGTCGGAACTTCGGAACCAAAAAGTCGGAAATTTTCGGAACTTCGGAACCAAAAAGTCGGAAATTTTCGGAACTTCGGAACTAAAAATGCCGGAACTTCGGAACCAAAAAGTCGGAAATTTTCGGAACTTCGGAACTAAAATTGTCGGAACTTCGGAACCAAAAAGTCGGAAATTTTCGGAACTTCGGAACCAAAGAGTCGGAACTTTTCGGAACTTCGGAACCGAAAAGTCGGAAATTTTCGGAACTTCGGAACTAAAATTGTCGGAACATCGGAACCGAAAAGTCGGAAATTTTCGGAACTTTGGAACCAAAGAGTCGGAACTTTTCGGAACTTCGGAACCGAAAAGTCGGAACTTTTCGGAACTTTGGAACTAAAATTGTCGGAACTTCGGAACCAAAGAGTCGGAACTTTTCGGAACTTCGGAACCGAAAAGTCGGAACTTTTCGGAACTTTGGAACTAAAATTGTCGGAGCTTTGGAACCAAAATATCGGAACTTTTCGGAACTTCGGAACTAAAATTGTCGGAACTTCGGAACCAAAAAGTCGGAAATTTTCGGAACTTCGGAACCAAAGAGTCGGAACTTTTCGGAACTTCGGAACCGAAAAGTCGGAACTTTTCGGAACTTTGGAACTAAAATTGTCGGAACTTCGGAACCAAAAAGTCGGAAATTTTCGGAACTTCGGAACTAAAATTGTCGGAACTTCGGAACCAAAAAGTCGGAAATTTTCGGAACTTCGGAACTAAAATTGTCGGAACTTCGGAACCAAAAAGTCGGAACTATTCGGAACATCGGAACCGAAGAGTCGGAACTTTTCGGAACTTTGGAACTAAAATTGTCGGAACTTCGGAACCAAAAAGTCGGAACTTCTCGGAACTTTGGAACTAAAATTGTCGGAACTTCGGAACCAAAAAGTCGGAAATTTTCGGAACTTCGGAACTAAAAATGCCGGAACTTCGGAACCAAAAAGTCGGAAATTTTCGGAACTTTGGAACTAAAATTGTCGGAACTTCGGAACCAAAAAGTCGGAACTTCTCGGAACTTTGGAACTAAAATTGTCGGAACTTCGGAACCAAAAAGTCGGAAATTTTCGGAACTTCGGAACCAAAGAGTCGGAACTTTTCGGAACTTCGGAACCGAAAAGTCGGAACTTTTCGGAACTTTGGAACTAAAATTGTCGGAACTTCGGAACCAAAAAGTCGGAAATTTTCGGAACTTCGGAACTAAAATTTTCGGAACATCGGAACCGAAAAGTCGGAAATTTTCGGAACTTCGGAACTAAAATTGTCGGAACTTCGGAACCAAAAAGTCGGAACTTTTCGGAACATCGGAACCGAAGAGTCGGAACTTCTCGGAACTTCGGAACTAAAATTGTCGGAACTTCGGAACCAAAAAGTCGGAAATTTTCGGAACTTCGGAACTAAAATTTTCGGAACATCGGAACCGAAAAGTCGGAAATTTTCGGAACTTCGGAACTAAAATTGTCGGAACTTCGGAACCAAAAAGTCGGAACTTTTCGGAACATCGGAACCGAAGAGTCGGAACTTTTCGGAACTTTGGAACTAAAATTGTCGGAACTTCGGAACCAAAAAGTCGGAAATTTTCGGAACTTCGGAACTAAAATTTTCGGAACATCGGAACCGAAAAGTCGGAAATTTTCGGAACTTTGGAACTAAAATTGTCGGAACTTCGGAACCAAAAAGTCGGAAATTTTCGGAACTTCGGAACTAAAATTGTCGGAACTTCGGAACCAAAAAGTCGGAAATTTTCGGAACTTCGGAACCGAAAAGTCGGAACTTTTCGGAACTTTGGAACTAAAATTGTCGGAACTTCGGAACCAAAGAGTCGGAACTTTTCGGAACTTCGGAACTAAAATTGTCGGAACTTCGGAACCAAAAAGTCGGAAATTTTCGGAACTTTGGAACTAAAATTGTCGGAACTTCGGAACCAAAAAGTCGGAAATTTTCGGAACTTCGGAACTAAAATTGTCGGAACTTCGGAACCAAAAAGTCGGAAATTTTCGGAACTTCGGAACCGAAAAGTCGGAACTTTTCGGAACTTTGGAACTAAAATTGTCGGAGCTTTGGAACCAAAATATCGGAACTTTTCGGAACTTCGGAACTAAAATTGTCGGAACTTCGGAACCAAAAAGTCGGAAATTTTCGGAACTTCGGAACCAAAGAGTCGGAACTTTTCGGAACTTCGGAACCGAAAAGTCGGAACTTTTCGGAACTTTGGAACTAAAATTGTCGGAACTTCGGAACCAAAAAGTCGGAAATTTTCGGAACTTCGGAACTAAAATTGTCGGAACTTCGGAACCAAAAAGTCGGAAATTTTCGGAACTTCGGAACTAAAATTGTCGGAACTTCGGAACCAAAAAGTCGGAACTATTCGGAACATCGGAACCGAAGAGTCGGAACTTTTCGGAACTTCGGAACCGAAAAGTCGGAACTTTTCGGAACTTTGGAACTAAAATTGTCGGAACTTCGGAACCAAAAAGTCGGAAATTTTCGGAACTTCGGAACTAAAATTGTCGGAACTTCGGAACCAAAAAGTCGGAAATTTTCGGAACTTTGGAACTAAAATTGTCGGAACTTCGGAACCAAAAAGTCGGAAATTTTCGGAACTTCGGAACTAAAATTTTCGGAACATCGGAACCGAAAAGTCGGAAATTTTCGGAACTTCGGAACCAAAAAGTCGGAACTTTTCGGAACATCGGAACCGAAAAGTCGGAAATTTTCGGAACTTTGGAACTAAAATTGTCGGAACTTCGGAACCAAAAAGTCGGAACTTTTCGGAACTTCGGAACTAAAATTGAGTATTTTATCAAGAAAAAGTGTGAATTGGGGCGAGAATGGTTTTAAATGGGCGGTTCCAAAAAGTTCCGAAAGTTCCGAAATTTCCGAGACGAAAAAGTCGGATTACACGAATTGCACGTCGGAACCTCGGAACCGAAGAATTCCGGTTCCGATTAAGCCTGCTGAACGGCTCCCCCTCTTACCGACTCAAACCTAGCTCGCGACCTTGGCCTCCTACCTGACCCTGCTCTAAAGTTCTCCGCCCACATCAAGAAAGTGGTATCAAAGACCCTTCTTATCGCTAAGCAATTACTTCGGTCCTTCAAATCCAAGGATCCTAACTTCTACTCCTCCCTGTTCCACACTAACGCCCGCCCCAACCGATTGCGACCGCCCAACCGATTGGTGGACTTTCAAAGTCAGAGTGCGCCCTAAGAAAAACAACATCCAGATCGATAAAGGACGAAAAAATTGCGGAAGTCGGAAGTCGGAATTCCTCTCATATCTGCTTACAAGGGAATGCTTTAAGTCACCATTACAGTTAGCCTTAACTAACGACACAGCGTGATAGAGGAGGTTTCAAAACCTATATTCCCGTTTTCAAAGTCTGCTTACGAGACCTCTGAAGGGCTGAGATTCCAGTCCGAAGTCTGAAGATTTTACCATTGGATTTCCACTGCCGCGACCGTCGCGTTCGCTCGTTCACTCAAGTTCAATATCACCGCCACCCCCGCGGTGACGTAACTATGGCAGCGTGGTCCAGTGGTAAGCGTGTCGGATATCACCCATGCGTTGCTGGTTCGTATCCTTGCTTTGCTTTTTCGTTTTTTTCTTTTTCTTCACTCTGTTTTTTTGAAGTACTCCTCTTCTGTAAACCTAGGATGAAACTTGGTGTCCGCCAACTTTGCGAAGACATTAGATATGTTTGCCTCATTGGAATGCTCATTGCTGACTTTCACCAAAGACAAAAAAGTTTTTAAAGGCAAAGCTTCCACCGTAGGTTTCTTTTTGAGGAGTAGAAGAGGAGTACTTCAAAAAAACAGAGTGAAGAAACAGAAAAAAACGAAAAAGAATAGCAAGGATACGAACCAGCAACGCATGGGTGATATCCGACACGTTTACCACTGGACCATGCTGCGATGGTTACGTGACCGCGGGGGTGGCGGTGATATTGAACTTGACTGACACTGAATGCGACTGCCGCGGCAGTGAAAATCCAATGGTAAAATCTTCAGACTTCGGACTGGAATTTCAGCCCTTCAGAGGTCTCGTAAGCAGACTTTGAAAACGGGAATATAGGTTTTCAAACCTCCTCTATCACGCTGTGTCGTTAGTTAAGGCTAACTGTAATGGTGACTTAAAGCATTCCCTTGTTAGTAAGCAAGCGACACGGACTCGGCAGATGGATCGAATCCTCGGGATCAGTAGACAGTGAAGTATCCAGACGGATCCAACGGAGCTGGGCGGAATTCAACTCAATGAAGCCTCTTCTAAACGTCTCGTACCGAATGGACGAAACGCAACTCTTTCAACAGAAGGTCCTCCCGGTACTCAAAACCTGAAATGCGACGGCTGAAAACCTGCGGCGAATCCAGAACACGACAAAAAGACTTGTAGAAGCTGCCGGAATTCAGAACTGGCATCTGGGCACTTTGAAGGATATGGCCGCGAGGAAAGCCGCGGGTCACATAACCAGGATGGACAACTCGAGATGGGCAAAACTCGTCACGGAATAGCAGCTCAGAGAACGATCTAGAAGATTAGGCAAATTTTCTAACTGAAAAAACGACCTGGTGAACGGCGGTCAGAAAATATCGACAAATTTGGAAAGATTCCGTCCGCAGCTTACTAAGCTAGTAACTAACGAACATCAAGTGTCAAGTAAGTAAGTAAGGTCTCGATTTCAGTGACGGTGTTGTACAATGTCCCATTCCCTTCTTCTCGAACTTTCGATCCCTTCCATTGTCTTCCTTTACAATCAAGGAGACATTCTAAGCATTGTACCGAGGCGCTCCAATCCGGATCCCCCAAGAGTTGTGGAAACTTTCCCAACAGGCTGATTTTGCGCTTCTCGATTTTGCTGCTTGCAGTCCGCATCTAGAAACTGCGGGAAGTGGCCGGTGGTGGGGCCGCGGTAGGCCCGCGGTGGGGCCGCTGTGGACTGTCCGAGGCGGAGAGGGTGAGAGTGTGCGTTATGAGGAGACGGAGAGAATTTCTCGACGCTCCTGGGCATGCTGCCCCTACACACAGGCACTTCCACAGCGT
The DNA here is from genome assembly GCA_963570955.1 of Caenorhabditis afra. Classification (NCBI taxonomy): domain Eukaryota; kingdom Metazoa; phylum Nematoda; class Chromadorea; order Rhabditida; family Rhabditidae; genus Caenorhabditis; species Caenorhabditis afra. The sequence continues at coordinate 3,916,032 of OY751537.1, read as the reverse complement.
TGGCTTGGTGTCCTCGGACGGACGTCCTCCTCGTCCGCCTTGGTCGCGGACTATTATTTTTCTCGCCCCATCGGGGCTCCATTAGAGGGCAGCTATATTGCATGTGAGAAAAATAGGGAGGGTCGTCAGGGTTCAACCGTGGTTGGCCTGTTGCAACCACCGTCATTCTTCATTCATATTGCCACCGGTTTTAGCGACAGGCGGGTGGATGCGCAGCATCTCGCTATATACTTTTCAACTTTGTTTTTTTTTCGTTTTTCGCTTTACCATTCTATTCCGCAACCTTCATTGTATTAATTTCAGAATAATGGATAAGCAAGTGAAATTGGAAGAACCCGATTATGAAGAAGTGATGGCCGAACCGATCTCGCCGATGATTTGCGATCACGTCGAGGAGTTCCGTTACGAAGATCTCGATATTAAGGCGGAAACTGAAAACGAGCCAGTCCCAACTTGTGAACCTATCTTTGCTCCAGTCATGGATAAAAGACGCTGTGAACCGACTGATTACGAAGTGCAGATTATTTTCCATCTTCTCGAAAACGGATTCACAATGCCGATGTTTGTTGAGCTTATGGAACGGTTTGCGGTTCAAAAGTGCGGCCGAATTGAGCCGACACCCAAGAAGCCGAAAGGATCATCGTGCAATCAACCAGAAGCCCCAAAAAAGGCGACGAAACGAAAAGCAGTCACTCCGGCCATACCCGCCAAAAAAGTGATCGAACCACTTTCTGAAACGAAAACAGTGGATTTGCCAACCGAGCCAACACCACCGAAAAAGTATCGCCGACGAGCTCCCGTCGATTTTCCTACCGACTTGAAGCTCTGCGATTGGAGTCAGGTGGAAGAAATTCGACAGCTCATCATTCGCCGCAGCATTTCAAGATCCATCGTTGTCAAAGGGACAGGTAAATTTGATTTTTGGTAAAGACATAGTGAAATGAATCTGTTTTCAGGAGTGTATTACAAGAAAGTGTTGAACTGGCTCGACATGATTTCCAATGATCTGTCGAATTTGGATGGCCAGAAAATCATCAATTGGTACTTTAGATCAGATGATCGGGCGCTTCTTTTTGATCGTATGCATTCCGCTGGACGGAAATACATTGACCAAGTGTTCATCGAGCGCGATTATGTGAACAATATCATGACAGTGCAAGAATCAGTTGAAATTAGCGAACGGGCAACGGAACTTATCAAAGAAGCCCTTGGTGACTTTTATTTCGAAGATGCAGCCGCCAAACCAACACTTGTTCGGGATATGGTCCGAAAAAAGAGATCAAGAGCGCTGGAAAAGCAAAGGAAAGCAGCGGAACAGCTTCAGAAGACCGGATAATTTTTAAGCATGTTATCTTGTCAGTTTTCATTTTTTATCATTTTGCTTTTTGCTTGCTTCAGTCTGAGATGTTTTATTGCTGCCCTTTGTTGTTTTCAACCCGTATTTCCTTTTTTCCCTTACTAAACTTACATCAGATGTTTTTTTTCTGATCAAAATTGTAGATTTTTTTTGCTATCTACAATTGCTCTTGTTGTTTCATCGCATGAATGTGAATTTTCCGAATGAATCTCTCTGTGAATCAAGTGTGCCAAGAGAAAAACAAAAAAAAACAAAAACAATCTGCGTTCGGGGGGAATCGAACCCCCGTCGAATGCTTGGAAGGCATCCATGCTGACCATTACACCACGAACGCACAGCAGAAGCCCAACACGCGCCCCGGTGAAGTAGAGGCGGTTTCGCCGTTGCGCCATGCGGAAGATGGGAAAACAGAAAAGAGGCAGGCATAGAGAGAAGAGGAGGAAACCCTTCGGTCACAAAAACTTGCGAGGGGAAGAGAGAAAGAGGGGGTATCGCCAGTGAGGCATATACCCGGCTTTCATGATGGAAAACCGAGTTTGACACTGTTTCCGTATATTTGATCTCGAATATTCTTCCGCCACCCTATTTTTTTTCATGCTGATTCGATTAGCGTTGGGCGACCAAACAAGTGTATATATTTTATATGTTCGTGCTATGGCTCCCGACAATAGCACTGTTTTTGAATCGCGGAGAAAAATAGGATATAATGTTGTTTGCGTCGCCGATCCTATACACACTTCGATTAGTGACAGTACTATAAAATCCTTCCTTCTCCCCGTCAGTCTCCAACATCTGACAGTCATGTGCTTCTCACTTGAGGAGCTAGATGCCTTTGTGGAAGTGATTTCTTTCCACCGGAAATACCATGCGCTCTACTATCGTCCCGGTGTTATCGAACACGCAAAGGTGAGTCATAGTCATAGAACATTTTTTTTTAAGTTTCAGTCGCTTTTTTAGAGTCCCGCGGGAGAGAAAGGACGTCCGCGCTCACCGCACTTCTTCGAAAGTTACTCCAACTTCTTCCGTGTCATCCCCGGAGCCATCAATGATCTCTCCCGGACACTCACGGAATTGCGCAAGGACTACGAGAAGGGCAATAGGTTGGGATTTCATAAAAGGGTAATAACCGACATGAACTCGCTACAACTCTTTTTCCATTATATTCAAATTCTTTTCAGAAGTTCTGCAACACCATCCAATTCCTGCGCATCAAGTACGAGTACTTCTTCACGTGCTCCGACTACAAGTTCGACAATGGGATGAACAAGAGAAAGAAGATGTTGCGCAAGACCTACTTCGATCTCGAGTGCCTCAAGCACGACGTCTTGGACATCGCCGCGGGCGGGGAAGGAAACTTCGCCGATCTTCAAAAGCGTATCGAGAAGCAGGCGAAAACAATCGAGAACATGCTCGCCAACTTCCGTCGCTACCACAGAACCTTCGTTCTGGCCTGAACTACCCGTTTTGGCCACACCTGTTAAAACATAGAAAGTCAGTGCTGAAACCTGTGCGAATAGGTTTCAGAGTAGTCACTGCTTCAATCCCATTTTTTTATTATTCATAACGAATAAATCTGTTAACAAAACTTGGCTATAATCACAATTCCAGATGCATAGTAGCAGACCGAGTAATTCAATTATCGCATTTCCATCGACTCCTCGAAAACAACGATTCGTACAGTACTGCGGTATTGTCTGCTATACGAAAACACACACTAATAGGAGCCCCTTTCCCTGAGAGACCGACCCCGCTACCGCGCCAATTAAGCGACATCGATTACCACTAAGAGTTCTCTTGGTCGTGGCAGAGTATAAATTTTGGTGTCTTAGCCGTGCGTACAAATCGCACCCGCTGTTAATGACCTCCGCTTAGGGCCGCTATCTTCTGCTATTAGATCCCAATCGATCTTCTTTGCAGGTGGCGCTCCGGTGCGCATGCCTCAGTACGCGCGATGAACCCTATGCCCACCGTTCCCGTCTTCGGCCCATCTGCTTGCCGTAAATCGGTTTGCCCTTTTGACCTTTCCTTCGTGTCCTGTCCACTTTGGTCACCACACCTCCTTTCCAAATGAGAAAGGTGAACCATCTACATGAAAAAATCAGAGAGGGACCAACATCTAAGAAGAACCAACATGAAACAAAATACAAAGTGGACTTTATTCTGAGACATTTGAAGAAAGATGAGGAAAAGGAATGATATGGGAAACGGTTAGATTTTAGTGTGATGATGCATTCTTACAAAATGACTAGTTTCCAAAATGAGAGATTCAATACAGACAAATACAGAAAAAAAAAGAAAGTTAAGAGTTATTCAAACCTCCGGCTCTTTCGCCTTGATGCACTTTCCTTTCTGACCGAATCGGTTGACGAAAACTGTACGAGCTGGCTTCACGGCCTTCTTTTTTCCCGGCTTCTCAGCATCCAGGATTCTGCACTCCTCACCAGCAAGTTTACGATAGGCCGGCACTGGAAGCTCTTTTTCACAATCCGGACTGCAAATGCAACGAGCGAGCTTTCCGGTTGGAATGAACAAGGTTCCCAGTCCTTTCTTTGGCATCGGCGGGTAGACGTCTTCATGGGGAATGATGGTGCTGTTCTAAAAAAGAAGAGTTATAGGAATGATAATTCGAAATGAATTAAACTAGCCATTTCTTTGATCAACTCTTGGAGTTTCTCGCTCATGACAACCGGCGCAGACATGACGACGCTAAAAGAATAACGGATGTTTGGTACAAACGAAAGGAAGAAGAGAGCGAGGTTAATCTCGGATGGAAATGGACAGAATGCAGTAGATGCATAATGAAAGCATGAAGGAAAGGAGGGTGGGGTTGGAGATTATAGGTTAGGCTGGCACGATGTCCACCTTCTAATTGCTCATAGCTTGTGAAAAGCACGGCAAACGGAAGAGAACGCAGAGAAAATGGAGAAGGCCGACGTACACCAGGCAGACCGATTCGTACAAATGAACTCGTACAGACACACATACACCGCTATCTTGCTTCTTCAGATCTCAGATTGCGCAACCAACTGACCTTCTCTCCGATTGCATTTTTTTCCCCCATCTGCGCTCGATGACGCAACTGTTCAGCAGGCAGAGTGTTTTTCTGCACTTAATGGGATGAAACCGTGAGAAATATAGCAACTCAAACACAATTTGACCTCCGAAACGTGTGAGAACCGAATAGTTCAGACTGTCTACAAAGATAGGAACTGGGTTGCCAATCAAAATTTGTGAAAACCACAGTTCGGATCCCAGTAGCTGCTGAACTATTTTGTGTTAGCCACTGTATCTCGTGGATTACGGGTTTCGTTTAAAAAACGGGAACAAGGAGAACTGAATGCGAAAGAGGTGAGGCTGATTGCACGACGCTGATTGCACGACGGATTCGTCGAACGGAATCCGATCGAGTCGATCCACACTGGCGGAGGGGAGCGGGAACCTCGGCTGACTGAGGACGAGTCGAAGCAGACGAATTGCACGACGGATTCGTCGAACGGAATCCGATCGAGTCGATCCACACTGGCGGAGGGCGGCGGGAAGCGGGGCTGACTGAGGACGAGTCGAAGCAGACGGATTACACGACGGATTCGTCGAACGGAATCCGAATGAGTCGATCCTCCTTGGCGGAAAGCGGCAGGAAGCGGGGCTGACTGAGGACGAGTCGAAGCAGACGGATTACACGACGGATTCGTCGAACGGAATCCGAATGAGTCGATCCTCCTTGGCGGAAAGCGGCAGGAAGCGGGCCTGACTGACGACGAGTCGAAGCAGACGAATTGCACGACGGATTTGTCGAACGGAATCCGATCGAGTCGATCCACACTGGCGGAGGGGAGCGGGAACCTCGGCTGACTGAGGACGAGTCGAAGCAGAAAAATTGCACGACGGATTTGTCGAACGGAATCCGAATGAGTCGATCCACAGTGGCTGAGGGCGGCAGGAAGCGGGGCTGACTAACGACGAGTGGAAGCAGACGAATTGCACGACGGATTCGTCGAACGGAATCCGAATGAGTCGATCCACAGTGGCTGAGGGCGGCGAGTAGCGGGGCTGACTGAGGACGAGTCGAAGCAGACGAGTTGCACGACGGATTTGTCGAACGGAATCCGAATGAGTCGATCCTCCTTGGCGGAGGGCGGCAGGAAGCGGGCCTGACTGACGACGAGTCGAAGCAGACGAGTTGCACGACGGATTTGTCGAACGGAATCCGAATGAGTCGATCCACAGTGGCTGAGGGCGGCAGGAAGCGGGGCTGACTAACGACGAGTGGAAGCAGACGAATTGCACGACGGATTTGTCGAACGGAATCCGAATGAGTCGATCCACAGTGGCTGAGGGCGGCGAGTAGCGGGGCTGACTGAGGACGAGTCGAAACAGACGAGTTGCACGACGGATTTGTCGAACGGAATCCGAATGAGTCGATCCACAGTGACTGAGGGCGGCGGGAAACGGGGCTGACTGAGGACGAGTCGAAGCAGACGAGTTGCACGACGGATTCGTCGAACCGAATCCGAATGAGTCGATCCTCCTTGGCGGAGGGCGGCAGGAAGCGGGCCTGAATGACGACGAGTCGAAGCAGACGAATTGCACGACGGATTCGTCGAACGGAATCCAAATGAGTCGATCCTCCTTGGCGGAGGGCGGCAGGAAGCGGGCCTGAATGACGACGAGTCGAAGCAGACGAGTTGCACGACGGATTTGTCGAACGGAATCCGAATGAGTCGATCCTCCTTGGCGGAGGGCGGCAGGAAACGGGGCTGACTGAGGACGAGTCGAAGCAGACGAGTTGCACGACGGATTCGTCGAACCAAATCCGAATGAGTCGATGCACAGTGACTGAGGGCGGCGGGAAACGGGGCTGACTGAGGACGAGTCGAAGCAGACGAGTTGCATGACGGATTCGTCGAACCAAATCCGAATGAGTCGATCCACAGTGACTGAGGGCGGCGGGAAACGGGGCTGACTGACGACGAGTCGAAGCAGACGAGTTGCACGACGGATTCGTCGAACGGAATCCGAATGAGTCGATCCTCCTTGGCGGAGGGCGGCAGGAAACGGGGCTGACTGAGGACGAGTCGAAGCAGACGAGTTGCACGACGGATTCGTCGAACCAAATCCGAATGAGTCGATGCACAGTGACTGAGGGCGGCGGGAAACGGGGCTGACTGACGACGAGTCGAAGCAGACGAGTTGCACGACGGATTCGTCGAACCAAATCCGAATGAGTCGATCCAAAGTGGCGGAGAGGGGCGGGAAACGGGGCTGACTGAGGACGAGTCTAAGCAGACGAGTTGCACGACGGATTCGTCGAACCAAATCCGAATGAGTCGATCCACAGTGACTGAGGGCGGCGGGAAACGGGGCTGACTGAGGACGAGTTGCACGACGGATTCGTCGAACCAAATCCGAATGAGTCGATCCAAAGTGGCGGAGAGGGGCGGGAAACGGGGCTGGTTGAGGACGAGTCTAAGCAGACGAGTTGCACGACGGATTCGTCGAACCAAATCCGAATGAGTCGATCCAAAGTGGCGGAGAGGGGCGGGAAACGGGGCTGGTTGAGGACGAGTCGAAACAGACGAGTTGCACGACGGATTCGTCGAACCAAATCCGAATGAGTCGATCCAAAGTGGCGGAGAGGGGCGGGAAACGGGGCTGGTTGAGAACGAGTCGAAACAGACGAGTTGCACGACGGATTTGTCGAACGGAATCCGAATGAGTCGATCCACAGTGACTGAGGGCGGCGGGAAACGGGGCTGACTGAGGACGAGTCGAAGCAGACGAGTTGCACGACGGATTCGTCGAACGGAATCCAAATGAGTCGATCCACAGTGACTGAGGGCGGCGGGAAACGGGGCTGACTGAGGACGAGTCGAAGCAGACGAGTTGCACGACGGATTCGTCGAACGGAATCCAAATGAGTCGATCCACAGTGACTGAGGGCGGCGGGAAACGGGGCTGGTTGAGGACGAGTCGAAACAGACGAGTTGCACGACGGATTTGTCGAACGGAATCCGAATGAGTCGATCCACAGTGACTGAGGGCGGCGGGAAACGGGGCTGACAAACGACGAGTGGAAGCAGACGAATTGCACGACGGATTTGTCGAACGGAATCCGAATGAGTTGATCCACAGTGGCTGAGGGCGGCAGGAAGCGGGGCTGACTAACGACGAGTGGAAGCAGACGAATTGCACGACGGATTTGTCGAACGGAATCCGAATGAGTCGATCCACAGTGGCTGAGGGCGGCGAGTAGCGGGCCTGACTGACGACGAGTCGAAGCAGACGAGATGCACGACGAATTCGTCGAACGGAATCCGAATGAGTCGATCCTCCTTGGCGGAGGGCGGCAGGAAGCGGGCCTGACTGACGACGAGTCGAAGCAAACGAATTGCACGACGAATTCGTCGAACGGAATCCGAATGAGTCGATCCTCCTTGGCGGAGGGCGGCAGGAAGCGGGCCTGACTGACGACAAGTCGAAGCAAACGAATTGCACGACGAATTCGTCGAACGGAATCCGAATGAGTCGATCCACAGTGACTGAGTGCGGCAGGAAGCGGGGCTGACTGAGGACGAGTCGAAGCAGACGAGTTGCACGACGGATTCGTCGAACGGGATCCGAATGAGTCGATCCTCCTTGGCGGAGGGCGGCAGGAAGCGGGCCTGACTGACGACGAGTCGAAGCCGACGAATTGCACGACGGATTCGTCGAACGGAATCCGAATGAGTCGATCCTCCTTGGCGGAGGGCGGCAGGAAGCGGGCCTGACTGACGACGAGTCGAAGCAAACGAATTGCACGACGAATTCGTCGAACGGAATCCGAATGAGTCGATCCTCCTTGGCGGAGGGCGGCAGGAAGCGGGCCTGACTGAGGACAAGTCGAAGCAGACGAGTTGCACAACGGATTTGTCGAACGGAATCCGAATGAGTCGATCCTCCTTGGCGGAGGGCGGCAGAAAGCGGGCCTGACTGACGACGAGTCGAAGCAAACGAATTGCACGACGAATTCGTCGAACGGAATCCGAATGAGTCGATCCTCCTTGGCGGAGGGCGGCAGGAAGCGGGCCTGACTGACGACGAGTCGAAGCAAACGAATTGCACGACGGATTCGTCGAACGGAATCCGAATGAGTCGATCCTTCTTGGCGGAGGGCGGCAGAAAGCGGGCCTGACTGACGACGAGTCGAAGCAAACGAATTGCACGACGAATTCGTCGAACGGAATCCGAATGAGTCGATCCTCCTTGGCGGAGGGCGGCAGGAAGCGGGCCTGAATGACGACGAGTCGAAGCAGACGAGTTGCACGACGGATTCGTCGAACGGAATCCGAATGAGTCGATCCACAGTGGCTGAGGGGGGCGAGTAGCGGGCCTGACTGACGACGAGTCGAAGCAAAAGAATTGCATGACGAATTCGTCGAACGAAATCCGAATGAGTCGATCCACAGTGGCTGAGGGCGGCAGGAAGCGGGGCTGACTGAGGACGAGTCGAAGCAGACGAATTGCACGACGGATTTGTCGAACGGAATCCGAATGAGTCGATCCACAGTGGCGAAGGGCGGCGGGAAGCGGGCCTGACTGACGACGAGTCGAAGCAGACGAATTGCACGACGGATTTGTCGAACGGAATCCGAACAAGTCAAAACACAGTGGCGGAGGGCGGCAGGAAGCGGGCCTGACTGACGACGAGTCGAAGCAGACGAATTGCACGACGGATTTGTCGAACGGAATCCGAATGAGTCGATCCACACTGGCGAAGGGCGGCGGGAAGCGGGCCTGACTGACGACGAGTCGAAGCAGACGAATTGCACGACGGATTTGTCGAACGGAATCCGAACAAGTCAAAACACAGTGGCGGAGGGCGGCAGGAAGCGGGCCTGACTGACGACGAGTCGAAGCAGACGAATTGCACGACGGATTCGTCGAACGGAATCCGAACAAGTCGATCCACAGTGGCGGAGGGCGGCAGGAAGCGGGCCTGACTGAGGACGAGTCGAAGCAGACGAATTGCACGACGGATTTGTCGAACGGAATCCGAATGAGTCGATCCACAGTGGCTGAGTGGGGCGAGTAGCGGGCCTGACTGACGACGAGTCGAAGCAAACGAATTGCATGACGAATTCGTCGAACGGAATCCGAATGAGTCGATCCACAGTGACTGAGGGCGGCAGGAAGCGGGGCTGACTGAGGACGAGTCGAAGCAGACGAGTTGCACGACGGATTTGTCAAACGGAATCCGAATGAGTCGATCCTCCTTGGCGGAGGGCGGCAGGAAGCGGGCCTGACTGACGACGAGTCGAAGCAGACGAGTTGCACGACGGATTTGTCGAACGGAATCCGAATGAGTCGATCCTCCTTGGCGGAGGGCGGCAGAAAGCGGGCCTGACTGACGACGAGTCGAAGCAAACGAATTGCACGACGAATTCGTCGAACGGAATCCGAATGAGTCGATCCACAGTGACTGAGGGCGGCAGGAAGCGGGGCTGACTGAGGACGAGTCGAAGCAGACGAGTTGCACGACGAATTCGTCGAACGGAATCCGAATGAGTCGATCCACAGTGACTGAGGGCGGCAGGAAGCGGGGCTGACTGAGGACGAGTCTAAGCAGACGAGTTGCACGACGGATTCGTCGAACCGAATCCGAATGAGTCGATCCAAAGTGACTGAGGGCGGCAGGAAGCGGGGCTGACTGAGGACGAGTCGAAGCAGACGAGTTGCACGACGGATTCGTCGAACCGAATCCGAATGAGTCGATCCACAGTGACTGAGGGCGGCAGGAAGCGGGGCTGACTGAGGACGAGTCGAAGCAGACGAGATGCACGACAAATTCGTCGAACGGAATCCGAATGAGTTGATCCACTGTGGCGGAGTGCGGCGGGAAGCGGGCCTGACTGACGACGAGTCGAAGCAGACGAATTGCACGACGGATTCGTCGAACGGAATCCGAATGAGTCGATCATCCTTGGCGGAGGGCGGCAGGAAGCGGGCCTGACTGACGACGAGTCGCAGACGAATTGCCCGACGGATTCGTCGAACGGAATCCGAATGAGTTGATCCACTGTGGCGGAGTGCGGCGGGAAGCGGGCCTGACTGACGACGAGTCGAAGCAGACGAATTGCACGACGGATTTGTCGAACGGAATCCGAACAAGTCGATCCACAGTGGCGGAGGGCGGCAGGAAGCTGGCCTGACTGACGACGAGTCGAAGCAGACGAATTGCACGACGGATTCGTCGAACGGAATCCGAATGAGTCGATCATCCTTGGCGGAGGGCGGCAGGAAGCGGGCCTGACTGACGACGAGTCGCAGACGAATTGCCCGACGGATTCGTCGAACGGAATCCGAATGAGTCGATCCACACTGGCGGAGGGAGGCGGGAAGCGGGCCTGACTGACGACGAGTCGCAGACGAATTGCACGACGGATTTGTCGAACGGAATCCGAATGAGTCGATCCACACTGGCGAAGGGCGGCGGGAAGCGGGCCTGACTGACGACGAGTCGCAGACGAATTGCACGACGGATTTGTCGAACGGAATCCGAATGAGTCGATCCACACTGGCGGAGGGAGGCGGGAAGCGGGCCTGACTGACGACGAGTCGCAGACGAATTGCACGACGGATTTGTCGAACGGAATCCGAACAAGTCGATCCACAGTGGCGGAGGGCGGCAGGAAGCTGGCCTGACTGACGACGAGTCGAAGCAGACGAATTGCACGACGGATTCGTCGAACGGAATCCGAATGAGTCGATCATCCTTGGCGGAGGGAGGCGGGAAGCGGGCCTGACTGACGACGAGTCGAAGCAGACGAATTGCACGACGGATTTGTCGAACGGAATCCGAATGAGTCGATCCACAGTGGCGGAGGGCGGCAGGAAGCGGGCCTGACTGACGACGAGTCGACGCAGACGAATTGCACGACGGATTTGTCGAACGGAATCCGAATGAGTCGATCCACACTGGCGAAGGGCGGCGGGAAGCGGGCCTGACTGACGACGAGTCGCAGACGAATTGCACGACGGATTTGTCGAACGGAATCCGAACAAGTCGATCCACAGTGGCGGAGGGCGGCAGGAAGCTGGCCTGACTGACGACGAGTCGAAGCAGACGAATTGCACGACGGATTTGTCGAACGGAATCCGAACAAGTCGATCCACAGTGGCGGAGGGCGGCAGGAAGCTGGCCTGACTGACGACGAGTCGAAGCAGACGAATTGCACGACGGATTCGTCGAACGGAATCCGAATGAGTCGATCATCCTTGGCGGAGGGAGGCGGGAAGCGGGCCTGACTGACGACGAGTCGAAGCAGACGAATTGCACGACGGATTTGTCGAACGGAATCCGAATGAGTCAAAACACAGTGGCGGAGGGCGGCAGGAAGCGGGCCTGACTGACGACGAGTCGCAGACGAATTGCCCGACGGATTCGTCGAACGGAATCCGAATGAGTCGATCCACACTGGCGGAGGGAGGCGGGAAGCGGGCCTGACTGACGACGAGTCGCAGACGAATTGCACGACGGATTTGTCGAACGGAATCCGAACAAGTCGATCCACAGTGGCGGAGGGCGGCAGGAAGCTGGCCTGACTGACGACGAGTCGAAGCAGACGAATTGCACGACGGATTCGTCGAACGGAATCCGAATGAGTCGATCATCCTTGGCGGAGGGAGGCGGGAAGCGGGCCTGACTGACGACGAGTCGAAGCAGACGAATTGCACGACGGATTTGTCGAACGGAATCCGAATGAGTCGATCCACAGTGGCGGAGGGCGGCAGGAAGCGGGCCTGACTGACGACGAGTCGACGCAGACGAATTGCACGACGGATTTGTCGAACGGAATCCGAATGAGTCGATCCACACTGGCGAAGGGCGGCGGGAAGCGGGCCTGACTGACGACGAGTCGAAGCAGACGAATTGCACGACGGATTTGTCGAACGGAATCCGAACAAGTCAAAACACAGTGGCGGAGGGCGGCAGGAAGCGGGCCTGACTGACGACGAGTCGAAGCAGACGAATTGCACGACGGATTCGTCGAACGGAATCCGAATGAGTCGATCCACACTGGCGGAGGGCGGCGGGAAACGGGGCTGACTTACGACGAGTCGATGCAGACGAATTGCACGACGGATTCGTCGAACGGAATCCGAATGAGTTGATCCACTGTGGCGGAGTGCGGCGGGAAGCGGGCCTGACTGACGACGAGTCGCAGACGAATTGCACGACGGATTCGTCGAACGGAATCCGAACAAGTCGATCCACAGTGGCGGAGGGCGGCAGGAAGCGGGCCTGACTGACGACGAGTCGAAGCAGACGAATTGCACGACGGATTTGTCGAACGGAATCCGAACAAGTCGATCCACAGTGGCGGAGGGCGGCAGGAAGCGGGCCTGACTGACGACGAGTCGAAGCAGACGAATTGCACGACGGATTCGTCGAACGGAATCCGAATGAGTCGATCCACACTGGCGGAGGGCGGCGGGAAGCGGGCCTGACTGACGACGAGTCGATGCAGATGAATTTCACGACGGATTCGTCGAACGGAATCCGAATGAGTCGATCCACACTGGCGGAGGGAGGCGGGAAGCGGGCCTGACTGACGACGAGTCGCAGACGAATTGCACGACGGATTCGTCGAACGGAATCCGAATGAGTCGATCCTCCTTGGCGGACGGCGACAGGAAACGGGCCTGACTGACGACGAATCGAAGCAGACGAATTGCACGACGCATTTGTCGAACGGAATCCGAATGAGTCGATCCACACTGGCGGAGGGCGGCAGGAAGCGGGCCTGACTGACGACGAGACGAAGCAGACGAATTTCACGACGGATTCGTCGAACGGAATCCGAATGAGTCGATACACACTGGCGGAGGGAGGCAGGAAGCGGGCCTGACTGACGACGAGTCGAAGCAGACGAATTGCACGACGGATTTGTCGAACCAAATCCGAATGAGTCCATCCACTGTGGCGGAGGGCGGCGGGAAGCTGGCCTGACTGACGACGAGTCGAAGCAGACGAATTGCACGACGGATTTGTCGAACGGAATCCGAATGAGTCGATCCACAGTGGCGGAGGGCGGCAGGAAGCGGGCCTGACTGACGACGAGTCGACGCAGACGAATTGCACGACGGATTCGTCGAACGGAATCCGAATGAGTCGATCCACACTGGCGGAGGGCGGCGGGAAACGGGCCTGACTGACGACGAGTCGAAGCAGACGAATTGCACGACGGATTCGTCGAACGGAATCCGAATGAGTCGATACACACTGGCGGAGGGAGGCAGGAAGCGGGGCTGACTGACGACGAGTCGAAGCAGACGAATTGCACGACGGATTTGTCGAACCAAATCCGAATGAGTCCATCCACTGTGGCGGAGGGCGGCGGGAAGCTGGCCTGACTGACGACGAGTCGAAGCAGACGAATTGCACGACGGATTTGTCGAACGGAATCCGAATGAGTCGATCCACAGTGGCGGAGGGCGGCAGGAAGCGGGCCTGACTGACGACGAGTCGACGCAGACGAATTGCACGACGGATTCGTCGAACGGAATCCGAATGAGTCGATCCACACTGGCGGAGGGCGGCGGGAAACGGGCCTGACTGACGACGAGTCGAAGCAGACGAATTGCACGACGGATTCGTCGAACGGAATCCGAATGAGTCGATCCACACTGGCGGAGGGCGGCGGGAAGCGGGCCTGACTGACGACGAGTCGATGCAGATGAATTTCACGACGGATTCGTCGAACGGAATCCGAATGAGTCGATCCACACTGGCGGAGGGAGGCGGGAAGCGGGCCTGACTGACGACGAGTCGCAGACGAATTGCACGACGGATTCGTCGAACGGAATCCGAATGAGTCGATCCTCCTTGGCGGACGGCGACAGGAAACGGGCCTGACTGACGACGAATCGAAGCAGACGAATTGCACGACGCATTTGTCGAACGGAATCCGAATGAGTCGATACACACTGGCGGAGGGAGGCAGGAAGCGGGCCTGACTGACGACGAGTCGAAGCAGACGAATTGCACGACGGATTTGTCGAACCAAATCCGAATGAGTCCATCCACTGTGGCGGAGGGCGGCAGGAAGCGGGCCTGACTGACGACGAGTCGACGCAGACGAATTGCACGACGGATTCGTCGAACGGAATCCGAATGAGTCGATCCACACTGGCGGAGGGCGGCGGGAAACGGGCCTGACTGACGACGAGTCGAAGCAGACGAATTGCACGACGGATTTGTCGAACGGAATCCGAACAAGTCAAACCACAGTGGCGGAGGGCGGCGGGAAGCTGGCCTGACTGACGACGAGTCGAAGCAGACGAATTGCACGACGGATTTGTCGAACGGAATCCGAATGAGTCGATCCACAGTGGCGGAGGGCGGCAGGAAGCGGGCCTGACTGACGACGAGTCGACGCAGACGAATTGCACGACGGATTCGTCGAACGGAATCCGAATGAGTCGATCCACAGTGGCGGAGGGCGGCAGGAAGCGGGCCTGACTGACGACGAGTCGAAGCAGACGAATTGCACGACGGATTCGTCGAACGGAATCCGAATGAGTCGATACACACTGGCGGAGGGAGGCAGGAAGCGGGCCTGACTGACGACGAGTCGAAGCAGACGAATTGCACGACGGATTCGTCGAACGGAATCCGAATGAGTCGATCCACAGTGGCGGAGGGCGGCAGGAAGCGGGCCTGACTGACGACGAGTCGACGCAGACGAATTGCACGACGGATTCGTCGAACGGAATCCGAATGAGTCGATCCACAGTGGCGGAGGGCGGCAGGAAGCGGGCCTGACTGACGACGAGTCGACGCAGACGAATTGCACGACGGATTCGTCGAACGGAATCCGAATGAGTCGATACACACTGGCGGAGGGAGGCAGGAAGCGGGCCTGACTGACGACGAGTCGAAGCAGACGAATTGCACGACGGATTTGTCGAACCAAATCCGTATGAGTCCATCCACTGTGGCGGAGGGCGGCGGGAAGCTGGCCTGACTGACGACGAGTCGAAGCAGACGAATTGCACGACGGATTTGTCGAACGGAATCCGAATGAGTCGATCCACAGTGGCGGAGGGCGGCAGGAAGCGGGCCTGACTGACGACGAGTCGACGCAGACGAATTGCACGACGGATTCGTCGAACGGAATCCGAATGAGTCGATCCACACTGGCGGAGGGCGGCAGGAAGCGGGCCTGACTGACGACGAGTCGAAGCAGACGAATTGCACGACGGATTCGTCGAACGGAATCCGAATGAGTCGATCCACACTGGCGGAGGGCGGCGGGAAACGGGCCTGACTGACGACGAGTCGAAGCAGACGAATTGCACGACGGATTTGTCGAACGGAATCCGAACAAGTCAAACCACAGTGGCGGAGGGCGGCGGGAAGCTGGCCTGACTGACGACGAGTCGAAGCAGACGAATTGCACGACGGATTTGTCGAACGGAATCCGAATGAGTCGATCCACAGTGGCGGAGGGCGGCAGGAAGCGGGCCTGACTGACGACGAGTCGACGCAGACGAATTGCACGACGGATTCGTCGAACGGAATCCGAATGAGTCGATCCACACTGGCGGAGGGCGGCAGGAAGCGGGCCTGACTGACGACGAGTCGAAGCAGACGAATTGCACGACGGATTCGTCGAACGGAATCCGAATGAGTCGATCCACACTGGCGGAGGGCGGCGGGAAACGGGGCTGACTTACGACGAGTCGATGCAGACGAATTGCACGACGGATTCGTCGAACGGAATCCGAATGAGTCGATCCACACTGGCGGAGGGCGGCGGGAAGCGGGCCTGACTGACGACGAGTCGAAGCAGACGAATTGCACGACGGATTCGTCGAACGGAATCCGAATGAGTCGATCCACACTGGCGGAGGGCGGCGGGAAACGAGGCTGACTTACGACGAGTCGATGCAGACGAATTGCACGACGGATTCGTCGAACGGAATCCGAATGAGTTGATCCACTGTGGCGGAGTGCGGCGGGAAGCGGGCCTGACTGACGACGAGTCGCAGACGAATTGCACGACGGATTCGTCGAACGGAATCCGAACAAGTCGATCCACAGTGGCGGAGGGCGGCAGGAAGCGGGCCTGACTGACGACGAGTCGAAGCAGACGAATTGCACGACGGATTTGTCGAACGGAATCCGAACAAGTCGATCCACAGTGGCGGAGGGCGGCAGGAAGCGGGCCTGACTGACGACGAGTCGAAGCAGACGAATTGCACGACGGATTCGTCGAACGGAATCCGAATGAGTCGATCCACACTGGCGGAGGGCGGCGGGAAGCGGGCCTGACTGACGACGAGTCGATGCAGATGAATTTCACGACGGATTCGTCGAACGGAATCCGAATGAGTCGATCCACACTGGCGGAGGGAGGCGGGAAGCGGGCCTGACTGACGACGAGTCGCAGACGAATTGCACGACGGATTCGTCGAACGGAATCCGAATGAGTTGATCCACTGTGGCGGAGTGCGGCGGGAAGCGGGCCTGACTGACGACGAGTCGCAGACGAATTGCACGACGGATTCGTCGAACGGAATCCGAACAAGTCGATCCACAGTGGCGGAGGGCGGCAGGAAGCGGGCCTGACTGACGACGAGTCGAAGCAGACGAATTGCACGACGGATTTGTCGAACGGAATCCGAACAAGTCGATCCACAGTGGCGGAGGGCGGCAGGAAGCGGGCCTGACTGACGACGAGTCGAAGCAGACGAATTGCACGACGGATTCGTCGAACGGAATCCGAATGAGTCGATCCACACTGGCGGAGGGCGGCGGGAAGCGGGCCTGACTGACGACGAGTCGATGCAGATGAATTTCACGACGGATTCGTCGAACGGAATCCGAATGAGTCGATCCACACTGGCGGAGGGCGGCGGGAAGCGGGGCTGACTTACGACGAGTCGATGCAGACGAATTTCACGACGGATTCGTCGAACGGAATCCGAATGAGTCGATCCTCCTTGGCGGAGGGCGGCAGGAAGCGGGCCTGACTGACGACGAGACGAAGCAGACGAATTTCACGACGGATTCGTCGAACGGAATCCGAATGAGTCGATCCACACTGGCGGAGGGAGGCGGGAAGCGGGCCTGACTGACGACGAATCGAAGCAGACGAATTGCACGACGCATTTGTCGAACGGAATCCGAATGAGTCGATCCACACTGGCGGAGGGCGGCAGGAAGCGGGCCTGACTGACGACGAGACGAAGCAGACGAATTTCACGACGGATTCGTCGAACGGAATCCGAATGAGTCGATACACACTGGCGGAGGGAGGCAGGAAGCGGGCCTGACTGACGACGAGTCGAAGCAGACGAATTGCACGACGGATTTGTCGAACCAAATCCGAATGAGTCCATCCAAAGTGACTGAGGGCGGCGGGAAACGGGGCTGACTGAGGACGAGTCTAAGCAGACGAGTTGCACGACGGATTCGTCGAACCAAATCCGAATGAGTCGATCCACAGTGACTGAGGGCGGCGGGAAACGGGGCTGACTGAGGACGAGTCTAAGCAGACGAGTTGCACGACGGATTCGTCGAACCAAATCCGAATGAGTCGATCCAAAGTGGCGGAGAGGGGCGGGAAACGGGGCTGACTGAGGACGAGTCGAAACAGACGAGTTGCACGACGGATTTGTCGAACGGAATCCGAATGAGTCGATCCACAGTGACTGAGGGCGGCGGGAAACGGGGCTGATTGAGGACGAGTCGAAGCAGACGAGTTGCACGACGGATTCGTCGAACGGAATCCAAATGAGTCGATCCACAGTGACTGAGGGCGGCGGGAAACGGGGCTGATTGAGGACGAGTCGAAGCAGACGAGTTGCACGACGGATTCGTCGAACGGAATCCGAATGAGTCGATCCACAGTGACTGAGGGCGGCGGGAAACGGGGCTGATTGAGGACGAGTCGAAGCAGACGAGTTGCACGACGGATTCGTCGAACGGAATCCAAATGAGTCGATCCACAGTGACTGAGGGCGGCGGGAAACGGGGCTGATTGAGGACGAGTCGAAGCAGACGAGTTGCACGACGGATTCGTCGAACGGAATCCAAATGAGTCGATCCACAGTGACTGAGGGCGGCGGGAAACGGGGCTGACTGAGGACGAGTCGAAGCAGACGAATTGCACGACGGATTTGTCGAACGGAATTCGAATGAGTCGATCCACAGTGACTGAGGGCGGCGGGAAACGGGGCTGATTGAGGACGAGTCGAAGCAGACGAGTTGCACGACGGATTCGTCGAACGGAATCCAAATGAGTCGATCCACAGTGACTGAGGGCGGCGGGAAACGGGGCTGACTGAGGACGAGTCGAAGCAGACGAGTTGCA
Source organism: Caenorhabditis afra (assembly GCA_963570955.1). Taxonomy (NCBI): domain Eukaryota; kingdom Metazoa; phylum Nematoda; class Chromadorea; order Rhabditida; family Rhabditidae; genus Caenorhabditis; species Caenorhabditis afra. Next base: position 3,897,315 of record OY751537.1, on the reverse strand, counting down.
CGACGGTTTCGTCGAACCGAATCCAAATGAGTCGATCCACAGTGACTGAGGGCGGCGGGAAACGGGGCTGACTAACGACGAGTGGAAGCAGACGAATTACACGACGGATTTGTCGAACGGAATCCGAATGAGTCGATCCACAGTGGCTGAAGGCGGCAGGAAGCGGGGCTGACTAACGACGAGTGGAAGCAGACGAATTGCACGACGGATTTGTCGAACGGAATCCGAATGAGTCGATCCACAGTGGCGGAGGGCGGCAGGAAGCGGGCCTGACTGACGACGAGTCGACGCAGACGAATTGCACGACGGATTCGTCGAACGGAATCCGAATGAGTCGATCCACACTGGCGGAGGGCGGCAGGAAGCGGGCCTGACTGACGACGAGTCGAAGCAGACGAATTGCACGACGGATTCGTCGAACGGAATCCGAATGAGTCGATACACACTGGCGGAGGGAGGCAGGAAGCGGGCCTGACTGACGACGAGTCGAAGCAGACGAATTGCACGACGGATTCGTCGAACGGAATCCGAATGAGTCGATCCACAGTGGCGGAGGGCGGCAGGAAGCGGGCCTGACTGACGACGAGTCAACGCAGACGAATTGCACGACGGATTCGTCGAACGGAATCCGAATGAGTCGATCCACAGTGGCGGAGGGCGGCAGGAAGCGGGCCTGACTGACGACGAGTCGACGCAGACGAATTGCACGACGGATTCGTCGAACGGAATCCGAATGAGTCGATACACACTGGCGGAGGGAGGCAGGAAGCGGGCCTGACTGACGACGAGTCGAAGCAGACGAATTGCACGACGGATTTGTCGAACCAAATCCGTATGAGTCCATCCACTGTGGCGGAGGGCGGCGGGAAGCTGGCCTGACTGACGACGAGTCGAAGCAGACGAATTGCACGACGGATTTGTCGAACGGAATCCGAATGAGTCGATCCACAGTGGCGGAGGGCGGCAGGAAGCGGGCCTGACTGACGACGAGTCGAAGCAGACGAATTGCACGACGGATTCGTCGAACGGAATCCGAATGAGTCGATCCACACTGGCGGAGGGCGGCGGGAAACGGGGCTGACTTACGACGAGTCGATGCAGACGAATTGCACTACGGATTCGTCGAACGGAATCCGAATGAGTTGATCCACTGTGGCGGAGTGCGGCGGGAAGCGGGCCTGACTGACGACGAGTCGCAGACGAATTGCACGACGGATTCGTCGAACGGAATCCGAACAAGTCGATCCACAGTGGCGGAGGGCGGCAGGAAGCGGGCCTGACTGACGACGAGTCGAAGCAGACGAATTGCACGACGGATTTGTCGAACGGAATCCGAACAAGTCGATCCACAGTGGCGGAGGGCGGCAGGAAGCGGGCCTGACTGACGACGAGTCGAAGCAGACGAATTGCACGACGGATTCGTCGAACGGAATCCGAATGAGTCGATCCACACTGGCGGAGGGCGGCGGGAAGCGGGCCTGACTGACGACGAGTCGATGCGGATGAATTTCACGACGGATTCGTCGAACGGAATCCGAATGAGTCGATCCACACTGGCGGAGGGAGGCGGGAAGCGGGCCTGACTGACGACGAGTCGCAGACGAATTGCACGACGGATTCGTCGAACGGAATCCGAATGAGTCGATCCACACTGGCGGAGGGCGGCGGGAAGCGGGGCTGACTTACGACGAGTCGATGCAGACGAATTTCACGACGGATTCGTCGAACGGAATCCGAATGAGTCGATCCTCCTTGGCGGAGGGCGGCAGGAAGCGGGCCTGACTGACGACGAGACGAAGCAGACGAATTTCACGACGGATTCGTCGAACGGAATCCGAATGAGTCGATCCACACTGGCGGAGGGAGGCGGGAAGCGGGCCTGACTGACGACGAATCGAAGCAGACGAATTGCACGACGCATTTGTCGAACGGAATCCGAATGAGTCGATCCACACTGGCGGAGGGCGGCAGGAAGCGGGCCTGACTGACGACGAGACGAAGCAGACGAATTTCACGACGGATTCGTCGAACGGAATCCGAATGAGTCGATACACACTGGCGGAGGGAGGCAGGAAGCGGGCCTGACTGACGACGAGTCGAAGCAGACGAATTGCACGACGGATTTGTCGAATCAAATCCGAATGAGTCCATCCACAGTGACTGAGGGCGGCGGGAAACGGGGCTGACTGAGGACGAGTCTAAGCAGACGAGTTGCACGACGGATTCGTCGAACCAAATCCGAATGAGTCGATCCACAGTGACTGAGGGCGGCGGGAAACGGGGCTGACTGAGGACGAGTCTAAGCAGACGAGTTGCACGACGGATTCGTCGAACCAAATCCGAATGAGTCGATCCAAAGTGGCGGAGAGGGGCGGGAAACGGGGCTGACTGAGGACGAGTCGAAACAGACGAGTTGCACGACGGATTTGTCGAACGGAATCCGAATGAGTCGATCCACAGTGACTGAGGGCGGCGGGAAACGGGGCTGATTGAGGACGAGTCGAAGCAGACGAGTTGCACGACGGATTCGTCGAACGGAATCCAAATGAGTCGATCCACAGTGACTGAGGGCGGCGGGAAACGGGGCTGATTGAGGACGAGTCGAAGCAGACGAGTTGCACGACGGATTCGTCGAACGGAATCCGAATGAGTCGATCCACAGTGACTGAGGGCGGCGGGAAACGGGGCTGACTGAGGACGAGTCGAAGCAGACGAATTGCACGACGGATTTGTCGAACGGAATCCGAATGAGTCGATCCACAGTGACTGAGGGCGGCGGGAAACGGGGCTGATTGAGGACGAGTCGAAGCAGACGAGTTGCACGACGGATTCGTCGAACGGAATCCAAATGAGTCGATCCACAGTGACTGAGGGCGGCGGGAAACGGGGCTGATTGAGGACGAGTCGAAGCAGACGAGTTGCACGACGGATTCGTCGAACGGAATCCAAATGAGTCGATCCACAGTGACTGAGGGCGGCGGGAAACGGGGCTGACTGAGGACGAGTCGAAGCAGACGAGTTGCACGACGGATTCGTCGAACGGAATCCAAATGAGTCGATCCACAGTGACTGAGGGCGGCGGGAAACGGGGCTGACTAACGACGAGTGGAAGCAGACGAATTACACGACGGATTTGTCGAACGGAATCCGAATGAGTCGATCCACAGTGGCTGAGGGCGGCAGGAAGCGGGGCTGACTAACGACGAGTGGAAGCAGACGAATTACACGACGGATTTGTCGAACGGAATCCGAATGAGTCGATCCACAGTAGCTGAGGGCGGCGAGTAGCGGGCCTGACTGACGACGAGTCGAAGCAGACGAGATGCACGACGGATTCGTCGAACGGAATCCGAATGAGTCGATCCTCCTTGGCGGAGGGCGGCAGGAAGCGGGCCTGACTGACGACGAGTCGAAGCAAACGAATTGCACGACGAATTCGTCGAACGGAATCCGAATGAGTCGATCCACAGTGACTGAGGGCGGCAGGAAGCGGGGCTGACTGAGGACGAGTCTAAGCAGACGAGTTGCACGACGGATTCGTCGAACCGAATCCGAATGAGTCGATCCAAAGTGACTGAGGGCGGCAGGAAGCGGGGCTGACGGAGGACGAGTCGAAGCAGACGAGTTGCACGACGGATTCGTCGAACGGAATCCGAATGAGTCGATCCTCCTTGGCGGAGGGCGGCAGGAAGCGGGCCTGACTGACGACGAGTCGAAGCAGACGAGATGCACGACGGATTCGTCGAACGGAATCCGAATGAGTCGATCCTCCTTGGCGGAGGGCGGCAGGAAGCGGGCCTGACTGACGACGAGTCGAAGCAAACGAATTGCACGACGAATTCGTCGAACGGAATCCGAATGAGTCGATCCACAGTGACTGAGGGCGGCAGGAAGCGGGGCTGACTGAGGACGAGTCGAAGCAGACGAGTTGCACGACGGATTCGTCGAACGGAATCCGAATGAGTCGATCCTCCTTGGCGGAGGGCGGCAGGAAGCGGGCCTGACTGACGACGAGTCGAAGCAAACGAATTGCACGACGAATTCGTCGAACGGAATCCGAATGAGTCGATTCACAGTGACTGAGGGCGGCAGGAAGAGGGGCTGACTGAGGACGAGTCGAAGCAAACGAATTGCACGACGGATTCGTCGAACCGAATCCGAATGAGTCGATCCAAAGTGGCGGAGAGGGGCGGGAAACGGGGCTGACTGAGGACGAGTCTAAGCAGACAAGTTGCACGACGGATTCGTCGAACCAAATCCGAATGAGTCGATCCACAGTGACTGAAGGCGGCGGGAAACGGGGCTGTCTGAGGACGAGTCGAAGCAAACGAATTGCACGACGGATTCGTCGAACGGAATCCGAATGAGTCGATCCTCCTTGGCGGAGGGTGGCAGGAAGCGGGCCTGACTGACGACGAGTCGAAGCAAACGAATTGCACGACGAATTCGTCGAACGGAATCCGAATGAGTCGATTCACAGTGACTGAGGGCGGCAGGAAGAGGGGCTGACTGAGGACGAGTCTAAGCAGACGAGTTGCACGACGGATTCGTCGAACCAAATCCGAATGAGTCGATCCAAAGTGACTGAGGGCGGCAGGAAGCGGGGCTGACTGAGGACGAGTCGAAGCAGACGAGTTGCACGACGGATTCGTCGAACGGGATCCGAATGAGTCGATCCTCCTTGGCGGAGGGCGGCAGGAAACGGGCCTGACTGACGACGAGTCGAAGCAAACGAATTGCACGACGAATTCGTCGAACGGAATCCGAATGAGTCGATTCACAGTGACTGAGGGCGGCAGGAAGAGGGGCTGACTGAGGACGAGTCGAAGCAAACGAATTGCACGACGGATTCGTCGAACCGAATCCGAATGAGTCGATCCAAAGTGGCGGAGAGGGGCGGGAAACGGGGCTGACTGAGGACGAGTCTAAGCAGACGAGTTGCACGACGGATTCGTCGAACCAAATCCGAATGAGTCGATCCAAAGTGACTGAGGGCGGCAGGAAGCGGGGCTGACTGAGGACGAGTCGAAGCAGACGAGTTGCACGACGGATTCGTCGAACGGAATCCGAATGAGTCGATCCTCCTTGGCGGAGGGCGGCAGGAAGCGGGCCTGACTGACGACGAGTCGAAGCAAACGAATTGCACGACGGATTCGTCGAACCAAATCCGAATGAGTCGATCCACAGTGACTGAGGGCGGCGGGAAACGGGGCTGACTGAGGACGAGTCGAAGCAGACGAGTTGCACGACGGATTCGTCGAACCAAATCCGAATGAGTCGATCCACAGTGACTGAGGGCGGCGGGAAACGGGGCTGACTGAGGACGAGTCGAAGCAAACGAATTGCACGACGGATTCGTCGAACGGAATCCGACTGAGTCGATCCTCCTTGGCGGAGGGCGGCAGGAAGCGGGCCTGACTGACGACGAGTCGAAGCCGACGAATTGCACGACGGATTCGTCGAACGGAATCCGACTGAGTCGATCCTCCTTGGCGGAGGGCGGCAGGAAGCGGGCCTGACTGACGACGAGTCGAAGCCGACGAATTGCACGACGGATTCGTCGAACGGAATCCGAATGAGTCGATCCTCCTTGGCGGAGGGCGGCAGGAAGCGGGCCTGAATGACGACGAGTCGAAGCAGACGAGTTGCACGACGGATTCGTCGAACGGAATCCGAATGAGTCGATCCACAGTGGCTGAGGGGGGCGAGTAGCGGGCCTGACTGAGGACGAGTCGAAGCAAACGAATTGCATGACGAATTCGTCGAACGGAATCCGAATGAGTCGATCCACAGTGGCTGAGGGCGGCAGAAAGCGGGGCTGACTGAGGACGAGTCGAAGCAGACGAATTTCACGACGGATTTGTCGAACGGAATCCGAATGAGTCGATTCACTGTGGCGGAGGGCGGCGGGAAGCTGGCCTGACTGACGACGAGTCGAAGCAGACGAATTGCACGACGGATTTGTCGAACGGAATCCGAATGAGTCGATTCACTGTGGCGGAGGGCGGCGGGAAGCTGGCCTGACTGACGACGAGTCGAAGCAGACGAATTGCACGACGGATTTGTCGAACGGAATCCGAATGAGTCGATTCACTGTGGCGGAGGGCGGCGGGAAGCTGGCCTGACTGACGACGAGTCGAAGCAGACGAATTGCACGACGGATTTGTCGAACTGAATCCGAATGAGTCGATTCATTGTGGCGAAGGGCGGCGGGAAGCTGGCCTGACTGACGACGAGTCGAAGCAGACGAATTGCACGACGGATTCGTCGAACGGAATCCGAATGAGTCGGTCCTCCTTGGCGGAGGGCGGCGGGAAGCGGGGCTGACTGACGACGAGTCGAAGCAGACGAATTGCACGACGGATTCGTCGAACGGAATCCGAATGAGTCGATCCACTGTGGCGGAGGGCGGCAGGAAGCTGGCCTGACTGACGACGAGTCGAAGCAGACGAATTGCACGACGAATTCGTCGAACGGAATCCGAATGAGTCGATCCACACTGGCGGAGGGAGGCAGGAAACGGGCCTGACTGACGACGAGTCGAAGCAAACGAATAGCACGACGGATTTGTCGAACGGAATCCGATCGAGTCGATCCACACTGGCGGAGGGCGGCAGGAAGCGGGCCTGACTGACGACGAGTCGAAGCAGACGAATTTCACGACGGATTCGTCGAACGGAATCCGAATGAGTCGATCCACTGTGGCGGAGGGCGGCGGGAAGCTGGCCTGACTGACGACGAGTCGAAGCAGACGAATTGCACGACGAATTCGTCGAACGGAATCCGAATGAGTCGATCCACACTGGCGGAGGGAGGCAGGAAACGGGCCTGACTGACGACGAGTCGAAGCAGACGAATTGCACGACGGATTCGTCGAACGGAATCCGAATGAGTCGATCCTACTTGGCGGAGGGCGGCGGGAAGCGGGCCTGACTGACGACGAGTCGCAGACGAATTGCACGACGGATTCATCGAACGGAATCCGAATGAGTCGATCTTCCTTGGCGGACGGCGGCAGGAAGCGGGCCTGACTGACGACGAGTCGCAGACGAATTGCACGACGGATTCATCGAACGGAATCCGAATGAGTCGATCCACTGTGGCGGAGGGCGGCGGGAAGCGGGGCTGACTGACGACGAGTCGAAGCAGACGAATTGCACGACGGATTCGTCGAACGGAATCCGAATGAGTCGATCCACTGTGGCGGAGGGCGGCGGGAAGCTGGCCTGACTGACGACGAGTCGAAGCAGACGAATTGCACGACGAATTCGTCGAACGGAATCCGAATGAGTCGATCCACACTGGCGGAGGGAGGCAGGAAACGGGCCTGACTTACGACGAGTCGATGCAGACGAATTTCACGACGGATTCGTCGAACGGAATCCGAATGAGTCGATCCTCCTTGGCGGAGGGCGGCGGGAAGCGGGCCTGACTGACGACGAGTCGCAGACGAATTGCACGACGGATTCGTCGAACGGAATCCGAATGAGTCGATCCTCCTTGGCGGAGGGCGGCAGGAAGCGGGCCTGACTGACGACGAGTCGCAGACGAATTGCACGACGGATTCATCGAACGGAATCCGAATGAGTCGATCTTCCTTGGCGGACGGCGACAGGAAACGGGCCTGATTGACGACGAATCGAAACAGACGAATTGCACGACGGATTCGTCGAACGGAATCCGAATGAGTCGATCCACACTGGCGGAGTGCGGCGGGAAGCGGGCCTGACTGACGACGAGTCGAAGCAGACGAATTGCACGACGGATTCGTCGAACGGAATCCGATTGAGTCGATCCTCCTTGGCGGAGGGCTGCGGGAAACGGGCCTGACTGACGACGAATCGAAACAGACGAATTGCACGACGGATTCGTCGAACGGAATCCGAATGAGTCGATCCTCCTTGGCGGAGGGCGGCGGGAAGCGGGGCTGACTGACGGCGAGTCGAAGCAGACGAATTGCACGACGGATTCGTCGAACGGAATCCGAATGAGTCGATCCACTGTGGCGGAGGGCGGCGGGAAGCGGGGCTGGCTGGGGACGAGTCGAAGCAAACGAATTGCACGACGGATTTCTCGAACGGAATCCGAATGAGTCGATCCACACTGGCGGAGGGCGGCAGGAAGCGGGCCTGACTGACGACGAGACGAAGCAGACGAATTGCACGACGAATTCGTCGAACGGAATCCGAATGAGTCGATCCCCTGTGGCGGAGGGCGGCGGGAAGCGGGCCTGACTGACGACGAGACGAAGCAGACGAATTTCACGACGGATTCGTCGAACGGAATCCGAATGAGTCGATCCACTGTGGCGGAGGGCGGCGGGAAGCGGGGCTGGCTGGGGACGAGTCGAAGCAAACGAATTGCACGACGGATTTGTCGAACGGAATCCGAATGAGTCGATCCACACTGGCGGAGGGCGGCAGGAAGCGGGCCTGACTGACGACGAGACGAAGCAGACGAATTGCACGACGAATTCGTCGAACGGAATCCGAATGAGTCGATCCCCTGTGGCGGAGGGCGGCGGGAAGCGGGCCTGACTGACGACGAGACGAAGCAGACGAATTTCACGACGGATTCGTCGAACGGAATCCGAATGAGTCGATACACACTGGCGGAGGGAGGCAGGAAGCGGGCCTGACTGACGACGAGTCGAAGCAGACGAATTGCACGACGGATTTGTCGAACTGAATCCGAATGAGTCGATCCACTGTGGCGGAGGGCGACGGGAAGCTGGCCTGACTGACGACGAGTCGAAGCAGACGAATTGCACGACGGATTCGTCGAATGGAATCCGAATGAGTCGATCCTACTTGGCGGAGGGCGGCAGGAAGCGGGCCTGACTGACGACGAGTCGAAGCAGACGAATTGCACGACGCATTTGTCGAACGGAATCCGAATAAGTCGATCTACAGTGGCGGAGGGCGGCGGGAAGCGGGGCTGACTGACGACGAGTCGAAGCAGACGAGTTGCACGACGGATTCGTCGAACGGAATCCGAATGAGTCGATCCACTGTGGCGGAGGGCGGCAGGAAGCGGGCCTGACTGACGACGAGTCGAAGCAGACGAATTGCACGACGGATTCGTCGAACGGAATCCGAATGAGTCGATCCACAGTGGCTGAGGGCGGCGAGAAGCGGGCCTGACTGACGACGAGACGAGTCGAAACAGACGGATTGCACGACGGATTCGTCGAACGGAATCCGAATGAGTCGATCCTCCTTGGCGGAGGGCGGCAGGAAGCGGGCCTGACTGACGACGAGTCGAAGCAAACGAATTGCACGACGGATTCGTCGAACGGAATCCGAATGAGTCGATCCTCCTTGGCGGACGGCGACAGGAAACGGGCCTGACTGACGACGAATCGAAACAGACGAATTGCACGACGGATTCGTCGAACGGAATCCGAATGAGTCGATCCACTGTGGCGGAGGGCGGCGGGAAGCGGGGCTGGCTGGGGACGAGTCGAAGCAGACGAATTTCACGACGGATTTGTCGAACGGAATCCGAATGAGTCGATCCTTCTTGGCGGAGGGCGGCCGGAAGCGGGCCTGAATGACGACGAGTCGAAGCAGACGAATTTCACGACGGATTTGTCGAACGGAATCCGATCGAGTCGATCCATACTGGCGGAGGGCGGCGGGAAGCGGGCCTGACTGACGACGAGTCGAAGCAGACGAATTGCACGACGAATTCGTCGAACGGAATCCGAATGAGTCGATCCTCCTTGGCGGAGGGCGGCGGGAAGCGGGGCTGACTGACGACGAGTCGAAGCAGACGAATTGCACGACGGATTTGTCGAACGGAATCCGATCGAGTCGATCCATACTGGCGGAGGGCGGCGGGAAGCGGGCCTGACTGACGACGAGTCGAAGCAGACGAATTGCACGACGAATTCGTCGAACGGAATCCGAATGAGTCGATCCTCCTTGGCGGAGGGCGGCGGGAAGCGGGGCTGACTGACGACGAGTCGAAGCAGACGAATTGCACGACGGATTCATCGAACGGAATCCGAATGAGTCGATCTTCCTTGGCGGACGGCGACAGGAAAAGGGCCTGACTGACGACGAGTCGAAACAGACGAATTGCACGACGGATTCGTCGAACGGAATCCGAATGAGTCGATCCACAGTGGCGGAGGGCGGCGGGAAGCGGGGCTGGCTGGGGACGAGTCGAAACAGACGAATTGCACGACGGATTCGTCGAACGGAATCCGAATGAGTCGATCCTCCTTGGCGGAGGGCGGCGGGAAGCGGGGCTGACTGACGACGAGTCGAAGCAGACGAATTGCACGACGGATTCGTCGAACGGAATCCGAATGAGTCGATCCTCCTTGGCGGAGGGCTGCGGGAAACGGGGCTGACTGACGACGAGTCGAAGCAGACGAATTGCACGACGGATTCGTCGAACGGAATCCGAATGAGTCGATCCTCCTTGGCGGAGGGCTGCGGGAAACGGGGCTGACTGACGACGAATCGAAACAGACGAATTGCACGACGGATTCGTCGAACGGAATCCGAATGAGTCGATCCTCCTTGGCGGAGGGCGGCGGGAAGCGGGGCTGACTGACGACGAGTCGAAGCAGACGAATTGCACGACGGATTCGTCGAACGGAATCCGAATGAGTCGATCCACTGTGGCGGAGGGCGGCGGGAAGCGGGGCTGGCTGGGGACGAGTCGAAGCAAACGAATTGCACGACGGATTTGTCGAACGGAATCCGAATGAGTCGATCCACACTGGCGGAGGGCGGCAGGAAGCGGGCCTGACTGACGACGAGACGAAGCAGACGAATTGCACGACGAATTCGTCGAACGGAATCCGAATGAGTCGATCCCCTGTGGCGGAGGGCGGCGGGAAGCGGGCCTGACTGACGACGAGACGAAGCAGACGAATTTCACGACGGATTCGTCGAACGGAATCCGAATGAGTCGATACACACTGGCGGAGGGAGGCAGGAAGCGGGCCTGACTGACGACGAGTCGAAGCAGACGAATTGCACGACGGATTTGTCGAACTGAATCCGAATGAGTCGATCCACTGTGGCGGAGGGCGGCGGGAAGCTGGCCTGACTGACGACGAGTCGAAGCAGACGAATTGCACGACGGATTTGTCGAACGGAATCCGAATGAGTCGATCCACAGTGGCTGAGGGCGGCGAGAAGCGGGCCTGACTGACGACGAGACGAGTCGAAACAGACGAATTGCACGACGGATTCGTCGAACGGAATCCGAATGAGTCGATCCACAGTGGCTGAGGGCGGCGAGAAGCGGGCCTGACTGACGACGAGACGAAGCAGACGAATTGCACGACGGATTTGTCGAACTGAATCCGAATGAGTCGATCCACTGTGGCGGAGGGCGGCGGGAAGCTGGCCTGACTGACGACGAGTCGAAGCAGACGAATTGCACGACGGATTCGTCGAACGGAATCCGAATGAGTCGATCCACAGTGGCTGAGGGCGGCGAGAAGCGGGCCTGACTGACGACGAGACGAGTCGAAACAGACGAATTGCACGACGGATTCGTCGAACGGAATCCGAATGAGTCGATCCACAGTGGCTGAGGGCGGCGAGAAGCGGGCCTGACTGACGACGAGACGAGTCGAAACAGACGGATTGCACGACGGATTCGTCGAACGGAATCCGAATGAGTCGATCCACAGTGGCTGAGGGCGGCGAGAAGCGGGCCTGACTGACGACGAGACGAGTCGAAACAGACGAATTGCACGACGGATTCGTCGAACGGAATCCGAATGAGTCGATCCACAGTGGCTGAGGGCGGCGAGAAGCGGGCCTGACTGACGACGAGACGAAGCAGACGAATTGCACGACGGATTTGTCGAACTGAATCCGAATGAGTCGATCCACAGTGGCTGAGGGCGGCGAGAAGCGGGCCTGACTGACGACGAGACGAGTCGAAACAGACGAATTGCACGACGGATTCGTCAAACGGAATCCGAATGAGTCGATCCACAGTGGCTGAGGGCGGCGAGAAGCGGGCCTGACTGACGACGAGACGAAGCAGACGAATTGCACGACGGATTTGTCGAACTGAATCCGAATGAGTCGATCCACAGTGGCTGAGGGCGGCGAGAAGCGGGCCTGACTGACGACGAGACGAAGCAGACGAATTGCACGACGGATTTGTCGAACTGAATCCGAATGAGTCGATCCACAGTGGCTGAGGGCGGCGAGAAGCGGGCCTGACTGACGACGAGACGAGTCGAAACAGACGAATTGCACGACGGATTCGTCAAACGGAATCCGAATGAGTCGATCCACAGTGGCTGAGGGCGGCGAGAAGCGGGCCTGACTGACGACGAGACGAAGCAGACGAATTGCACGACGGATTTGTCGAACTGAATCCGAATGAGTCGATCCACAGTGGCTGAGGGCGGCGAGAAGCGGGCCTGACTGACGACGAGACGAGTCGAAACAGACGAATTGCACGACGGATTCGTCAAACGGAATCCGAATGAGTCGATCCACAGTGGCTGAGGGCGGCGAGAAGCGGGCCTGACTGACGACGAGACGAGTCGAAACAGACGAATTGCACGACGGATTCGTCAAACGGAATCCGAATGAGTCGATCCACAGTGGCTGAGGGCGGCGAGAAGCGGGCCTGACTGACGACGAGACGAAGCAGACGAATTGCACGACGGATTTGTCGAACTGAATCCGAATGAGTCGATCCACACTGGCGGAGGGCGGCAGGAAGCGGGCCTGACTGACGACGAGACGAGTCGAAACAGACGAATTGCACGACGAATTCGTCGAACGGAATCCGAATGAGTCGATCCACAGTGGCTGAGGGCGGCAGGAAGCGGGCCTGACTGACGACGAGTCGAAGCAGACGAATTTCACTACGGATTCGTCGAACGGAATCCGAATGAGTCGATCCTCCTTGGCGGACGGCGGCAGGAAATGGCCCTGACTGACGACGAGTCGAAGCAGACGAATTTCACTACGGATTCGTCGAACGGAATCCGAATGAGTCGATCCTCCTTGGCGGAGGGCGGCAGGAAGCGGGCCTGACTGACGACGAGACGAGTCGAAACAGACGAATTGCACGACGAATTCGTCGAACGGAATCCGAATGAGTCGATCCACAGTGGCTGAGGGCGGCAGGAAGCGGGCCTGACTGACGACGAGTCGAAGCAGACGAATTTCACTACGGATTCGTCGAACGGAATCCGAATGAGTCGATCCTCCTTGGCGGACGGCGGCAGGAAATGGCCCTGACTGACGACGAGTCGAAACAGACGAATTGCACGACGAATTCGTCGAACGGAATCCGAATGAGTCGATCCTCCTTGGCGGAGGGCGGCAGGAAGCGGGCCTGACTGACGACGAGACGAGTCGAAACAGACGAATTGCACGACGAATTCGTCGAACGGAATCCGAATGAGTCGATCCACAGTGGCTGAGGGCGGCAGGAAGCGGGCCTGACTGACGACGAGTCGAAGCAGACGAATTTCACTACGGATTCGTCGAACGGAATCCGAATGAGTCGATCCTCCTTGGCGGACGGCGGCAGGAAATGGCCCTGACTGACGACGAGTCGAAGCAGACGAATTTCACTACGGATTCGTCGAACGGAATCCGAATGAGTCGATTCACTGTGGCGGAGGGCGGCGGGAAACGGGCCTGACTGACGACGAGTCGAAGCAGACGAATTGCACGACGAATTCGTCGAACGGAATCCGAATGAGTCGATCCACACTGGCGGAGGGAGGCAAGAAACGGGCCTGACTGACGACGAGTCGAAGCAGACGAATTGCACGACGGATTCGTCGAATGGAATCCGAATGAGTCGATCCTACTTGGCGGAGGGCGGCGGGAAGCGGGGCTGACTGACGACGAGTCGCAGACGAATTGCACGACGGATTCGTCGAACGGAATCCGAATGAGTCGATCCTCCTTGGCGGAGGGCGGCAGGAAGCGGGCCTGACTGACGACGAGTCGCAGACGAATTGCACGACGGATTCGTCGACCGGAATCCGAATGAGTCGATCTTCCTTGGCGGACGGCGACAGGAAACGGGCCTGACTGACGACGAATCGAAACAGACGAATTGCATGACGGATTCGTCGAACGGAATCCGAATGAGTCGATCCACACTGGCGGAGTGCGGCGGGAAGCGGGCCTGACTGACGACGAGTCGAAGCAGACGAATTGCACGACGGATTCGTCGAACGGAATCCGAATGAGTCGATCCTCCTTGGCGGAGGGCGGCGGGAAGCGGGCCTGACTGACGACGAGTCGAAGCAGACGAATTTCACGACGGATTCGTCGAACGGAATCCGAATGAGTCGATCCACTGTGGCGGAGGGCGGCGGGAAGCTGGCCTGACTGACGACGAGTCGAAGCAGACGAATTGCACGACGAATTCGTCGCACGGAATCCGAATGAGTCGATCCACACTGGCGGAGGGAGGCAGGAAACGGGCCTGACTGACGACGAGTCGAAGCAGACGAATTGCACGACGGATTTGTCGAACTGAATCCGAATGAGTCGATCCTCCTTGGCGGAGGGCGGCAGGAAGCGGGCCTGACTGACGACGAGTCGCAGACGAATTGCACGACGGATTCGTCGAACGGAATCCGAATGAGTCGATCTTCCTTGGCGGACGGCGACAGGAAACGGGCCTGACTGACGACGAGTCGCAGACGAATTGCACGACGGATTCGTCGAACGGAATCCGAATGAGTCGATCCTCCTTGGCGGAGGGCGGCAGGAAGCGGGCCTGACTGACGACGAGTCGCAGACGAATTGCACGACGGATTCGTCGAACGGAATCCGAATGAGTCGATCTTCCTTGGCGGACGGCGACAGGAAACGGGCCTGACTGACGACGAATCGAAACAGACGAATTGCATGACGGATTCGTCGAACGGAATCCGAATGAGTCGATCCACACTGGCGGAGTGCGGCGGGAAGCGGGCCTGACTGACGACGAGTCGAAGCAGACGAATTGCACGACGGATTTGTCGAACTGAATCCGAATGAGTCGATCCACAGTGGCTGAGGGCGGCGAGAAGCGGGCCTGACTGACGACGAGTCGAAGCAGACGAATTGCACGACGGATTCGTCGAACGGAATCCGAATGAGTCGATCCACACTGGCGGAGTGCGGCGAGAAGCGGGCCTGACTGACGACGAGTCGAAGCAGACGAATTGCACGACGGATTCGTCGAACGGAATCCGAATGAGTCGATCCTCCTCGGCGGAGGGCGGCGGGAAGCTGGGCTGACTGACGACGAGTCGAAGCAGACGAATTGCACGACGGATTCGTCGAACAGAATCCGAATGAGTCGATCCACAGTGGCGGAGGGCTGCGGGAAGCGGGCCTGACTGACGACGAGTCGAAACAGACGAATTGCACGACGGATTCGTCGAACGGAATCCGAATAAGTCGATCCACACTGGCGGAGGGCTGCGGGAAGCGGGCCTGACTGACGACGAGTCGAAGCAGACGAATTGCACGACGGATTCGTCGAACGGAATCCGAATGAGTCGATCCACACTGGCGGAGTGCGGCGGGAAGCGGGCCTGACTGACGACGAGTCGAAGCAGACGAATTGCACGACGGATTCGTCGAACGGAATCCGATTGAGTCGATCCACAGTGGCTGAGGGCGGCGAGAAGCTGGCCTGACTGACGACGAGTCGAAGCAGACGAATTGCACGACGGATTCGTCGAACGGAATCCGAATGAGTCGATCCTCCTTGGCGGAGGGCTGCGGGAAGCGGGGCTGACTGACGACGAGTCGAAGCAGACGAATTGCACGACGGATTCGTCGAACGGAATCCGAATAAGTCGATCTACAGTGGCGGAGGGCGGCGGGAAGCGGGCCTGACTGACGACGAGTCGAAGCAGACGAATTGCACGACGGATTTGTCGAACTGAATCCAAATGAGTCGATCCACTGTGGCGGAGGGCGGCGGGAAGCTGGCCTGACTGACGACGAGTCGAAGCAGACGAGTTGCACGACGGATTTGTCGAACGGAATCCGAATAAGTCGATCCACTGTGGCGGAGGGCGGCAGGAAGCGGGCCTGACTGACGACGAGTCGAAGCAGACGAATTGCACGACGGATTTGTCGAACGGAATCCGAATAAGTCGATCTACAGTGGCGGAGGGCGGCGGGAAGCGGGGCTGACTGACGACGAGTCGAAGCAGACGAGTTGCACGACGGATTCGTCGAACGGAATCCGAATGAGTCGATCCACTGTGGCTGAGGGCGGCAGGAAGCGGGCCTGACTGACGACGAGTCGAAGCAGACGAATTGCACGACGGATTCGTCGAACGGAATCCGAATGAGTCGATCCACAGTGGCTGAGGGCGGCGAGAAGCGGGCCTGACTGACGACGAGACGAGTCGAAACAGACGAATTGCACGACGGATTCGTCGAACGGAATCCGAATGAGTCGATCCACAGTGGCTGAGGGCGGCGAAAAGCGGGCCTGACTGACGACGAGACGAGTCGAAACAGACGAATTGCACGACGGATTCGTCGAACGGAATCCGAATGAGTCGACCCTCCTTGGCGGAGGGCGGCAGGAAGCGGGCCTGACTGACGACGAGACGAGTCGAAACAGACGAATTGCACGACGAATTCGTCGAACGGAATCCGAATGAGTCGATCCACAGTGGCTGAGGGCGGCAGGAAGCGGGCCTGACTGACGACGAGTCGAAACAGACGAATTGCACGACGGATTCGTCGAACGGAATCCGAATGAGTCGATCCTCCTTGGCGGACGGCGGCAGGAAACGGCCCTGACTGACGACGAGTCGAAGCAGACGAATTTCACGACGGATTTGTCGAACGGAATCCGAATAAGTCGATCCACTGTGGCGGAGGGCGGCGGGAAACGGGGCTGACTTACGACGAGTCGATGCAGACGAATTGCACGACGGATTCGTCGAACGGAATCCGAATGAGTCGATCCACACTGGCGGAGTGCGGCGGGAAGCGGGCCTGACTGACGACGAGACGAGTCGAAACAGACGAATTGCACGACGGATTCGTCGAACGGAATCCGAATGAGTCGATCCACTGTGGCGGAGGGCGGCGGGAAGCGGGCCTGACTGACGACGAGTCGAAGCAGACGAATTGCACGACGAATTCGTCGAACGGAATCCGAATGAGTCGATCCACAGTGGCGGAGGGCGGCGGGAAGCGGGCCTGAATGACGACGAGTCGAAGCAGACGAATTGCACGACGAATTCGTCGAACGGAATCCGAATGAGTCGATCCTCCTTGGCGGAGGGCGGCGGGAAGCGGGCCTGAATGACGACGAGTCGAAGCAGACGAATTGCACGACGGATTTGTCGAACTGAATTCGAATGAGTCGATCCACTGTGGCGGAGGGCGGCGGGAAGCTGGCCTGACTGACGACGAGTCGAAGCAGACGAATTGCACGACGGATTTGTCGAACTGAATCCGAATGAGTCGATCCACTGTGGCGGAGGGCGGCGGGAAGCGGGGCTGGCTGGGGACGAGTCGAAGCAAACGAATTGCACGACGAATTCGTCGAACGGAATCCGAATGAGTCGATCCACACTGGCGGAGGGCGGCAGGAAGCGGGCCTGACTGACGACGAGTCGAAGCAGACGAATTGCACGACGAATTCGTCGAACGGAATCCGAATGAGTCGATCCACTGTGGCGGAGGGCGGCGGGAAGCTGGCCTGACTGACGACGAGTCGAAGCAGACGAATTGCACGACGAATTCGTCGAACGGAATCCGAATGAGTCGATCCACACTGGCGGAGGGCGGCGGGAAGCGGGGCTGGCTGGGGACGAGTCGAAGCAAACGAATTGCACGACGAATTCGTCGAATGGAATCCGAATGAGTCGATCCACTGTGGCGGAGGGCGGTGGGAAGCGGGCCTGACTGACGACGAGTTGAAGCAGACGAATTTCACGACGGATTTGTCGAACGGAATCCGAATGAGTCGATCCACTGTGGCGGAGGGCGGCGGGAAGCGGGCCTGACTGACGACGATTCGAAGCAGACGAATTTCACGACGGATTTGTCGAACTGAATCCGATCGAGTCGATCCACACTGGCGGAGGGCGGCAGGAAGCGGGCCTGACTGACGACGAGTCGAAGCAGACGAATTGCACGACGGATTTGTCGAACTGAATCCGAATGAGTCGATCCACTGTGGCGGAGGGCGGCGGGAAGCGGGCCTGACTGACGACGAGTCGAAGCAGACGAATTGCACGACGGATTTGTCGAACTGAATCCGATCGAGTCGATCCTCCTTGGCGGAGGGCGGCGGGAAGCGGGCCTGACTGACGACGATTCGAAGCAGACGAATTTCACGACGGATTTGTCGAACTGAATCCGATCGAGTCGATCCACACTGGCGGAGGGCGGCAGGAAGCGGGCCTGACTGACGACGAGTCGAAGCAGACGAATTGCACGACGGATTTGTCGAACTGAATCCGAATGAGTCGATCCACTGTGGCGGAGGGCGGCGGGAAGCGGGCCTGACTGACGACGAGTCGAAGCAGACGAATTGCACGACGGATTTGTCGAACTGAATCCGATCGAGTCGATTCACACTGGCGGAGGGCGGCAGGAAGCGGGCCTGACTGACGACGAGTCGAAGCAGACGAATTGCACGACGGATTTGTCGAACGGAATCCGAATGAGTCGATCCACTGTGGCGGAGGGCGGCGGGAAGCGGGCCTGACTGACGACGATTCGAAGCAGACGAATTTCACGACGGATTCGTCGAACGGAATCCGTATGAGTCGATCCACTGTGGCGGAGGGAGGCAGGAAGCGGGCCTGACTGACGACGAGTCGAAGCAGACGAATTGCACGACGGATTCGTCGAACGGAATCCGTATGAGTCGATCCACTGTGGCGGAGGGCGGCGGGAAGCGGGCCTGACTGACGACGAGACGAGTCGAAACAGACGAATTGCACGACGAATTCGTCGAACGGAATCCGAATGAGTCGATCCACAGTGGCGGAGGGCGGCAGGAAGCGGGCCTGACTGACGACGAGTCGAAGCAGACGAATTGCCCGACGGATTCGTCGAACGGAATCCGAATGAGTCGATCCACAGTGGCGGAGGGCGGCGGGAAGCGGGCCTGACTGACGACGAGACGAGTCGAAGCAGACGAATTGCACGACGGATTCGTCGAACGGAATCCGAATGAGTCGATCCACAGTGGCGGAGGGCGGCGGGAAACGGGGCTGTCTGGGGACGAGTTAAAGCAGATGTTTACAAGTTTTTGAATTTTTTTCTGAGAAAAACAAGAAAAAAAATCACTTTCCTCTTGATTTCGTGCGAATAAGCATATTTTAGACCGTCCGTTTTCGATTCATAGCAGGAGTTTTGAAAAAGAAGCACGTATTTCGCCGTCGCCGCTGCGCGCGCTCAGCCTACACATTATCGATTTTTCTCCACGTCTCGGCCAACGGCCGCCGACAACAATTCTGCGTCTCTTACGTTTGATCACGCGATGCCCAAGTTCTAAACGCCCGGTGTGCGTGTGTGCCCCGCGGAAAGGGAAGGACACGGTTAACATAAGCAAATAGAAATGAAGCAATGAGTTGACCCTCGGTCGGGTTGGGGTCGCCGGAAACAGTAAATCCACTTTTTGGCGCGCGTAAATCGAAAAAGATAAAAATAATTTGGTTTAAATTGTTTTTAAACTTAAATCTGAAAAAAAAAAACTTTCCTCGGTCCTAAAAGTTGCGAATCAGTTCAAATAAACTGTGCCCCAAATAATATCGGGCGTCGTGTCGGCCCTGGTAAAAAATAGAAAATTCTTTCCAAACAGTTACCATCATTTTTTGCCTGTTTTTTACTTGTAACCTCAATCACAAGTGATTGGTACTGGTAGTCACTCAAATGTTTGAACATTGTTCTCAAAACGGCATATATTTGGCTAAAATGCTCGAAACATGACTATTTCGGCGATTTTTCACAAGAAATAATCGGCCCGGGCTTTTGCAAGTATAGAATAAAGGGATGTCCTGGCGCCGATATTCACGAGCTCGTCGATGAGAAAGAGCGGCTCTCACAGTGTCATTTTTGGTGATGCTCTCAGTCCTTACCAAAAACGCCGACATCGACTTCAGCATGACGGTTAACATCTTCGAAGGTGAAGCTCGCGTAACAGAAAGTTTTTGCGGAAAATTTCAAAACTTCAATTGTTATTTGTCTTCAGTTGAACCATACGATCATGCTCTCCCGACCAATCCCACCTCATTCTTGAAACAAATTAAAATGGATCGTTCCGTTTCTCCGCGTTGTGAGAAGGCTATGTGTGTCGACCGGCGAAACGCTTTGCCATTGCGACATTCTCTGCGTCTCTTGTGTTTACGCTCACAAGACCACGTTTCTCCTCACTCAGCGTGTGAGTGTGAGAAGATTATCGCGGAAAAAAGCTGCTGGAGAGATTGGATGATTTTGTTTTCGCCTCGACATGGGAAAACGAGAAGAAATTGGAGAAAGCGAAAAAAAAAATACTATCTGCGTTCGGGGGGAATCGAACCCCCGTCGAATGCTTGGAAGGCATCCATGCTGACCATTACACCACGAACGCGCAGTGGAGGCAGCGGGGTGTCTGACGGTGAAGAAAAGTAGAGGACTGCGCGCTAGGGAAGAAATTACAAGAGTGACTGATGGAAGAGGGAGGTATGAAGGGTCGAGTGGCGGCAAACAGAAGCGAGTGCGAGAGTGAAGAGAAAGTTGAGTTTTGTAGCACAATAACACAGTAATTAACAGCGAATGGGTGTTCGAATGATTTATTGGCGCATAAACGTTTAGGAGCAGGCAACACTTATTCCGTATAAAATATTTCCCTTCTTCAGATGGTAGTTGGCGTCGAGGGTGATTCCGGGGGAAGTGAGCACGACACGTGCGAAGAACATGTCGCCCTCAATCAAAACTGCGTTGATGACTTCGAAGGAGAAGGTGGTCCCTTTCGGGAATCCGACGAGAAGATTGATGACGTCCTCTGAAAATAGTAGTCTCCAAAAAGTGTCCGTCTGATGACTACCTCACCTCTCTTGAAGACGGAGCCATCGCAGGTTTGGAGATGGAAGCGCTCGGAGAACATGCTCTCAAAAGCCATCCGGTTCTGAGCGTTGATGGCGGTAGTCAGGGAGGCGATGACTTCATGCACGATGTCGTTTGCGTCGGTGGCTGGAGCGAAAGGACGGGACTCGGAATCGGCGGCGATGAAGCGTTTGGTGCAGTCCAAACTACTCCCACTCTGCAGTTTGTACTTTCCTCCGCTGTTCTGCAAGACGAATTTGCCGGTCTTGGCCTTCCCGAAGATGCTGGCCGTCATGCGGAACTCGATGTCGGCGTTGTTGTTGAGGAACTCGGACGACAGCAGTCTGAAGGAGTGCGCATCCGCCTCGGAGAGGCCGGCCAGGAAGGTGACGGTTTTATCTGCAAGATGACGTTAATTGCGAGCACGAATACAACTCTCGCTTACTCTTGTTGTGTTCCCCGGTACATCCGTGGTACTTGAAGTCGTTCAGCAGAAGGTTTCCGATCGCTTGCTTGTCGTGGGTGATGATCCAGTGCTGCATGTTGAACAGGAACCCCTCGGTCATGATCATCGAGTAGTCCCGGGCGAATGATCTCTCCTCCAGAGCTCCCGGACCATGAACGGCACCGTAATGACAGCCGACAAAGCCGAGAAGGCACACCGAAAGAAGCTGAAGAGTAGCAGGAGACATGAAGACCTTATGATGAATTCAAGGCGAAATTCGCTCTCTTTTATACTGAATTTTCAGCTACTTCTCAGCGGGAAACACATAATGCAAAATTGTCTTCTGGCTTCTACATAATATGGCTTTTTAAATTTCGCATAATGTGACTCTCGCTGATATTATGTTCAAAACTGACCGATGAATCAGCCGACAGTCTTCCGTACTATAAACAATTAAATTAGTGTTACGTCGGCTTGAACATGTTTACACTGAGCAAATTTAGGCTGATTCCGTCCGGCGAGGTAAAAAAAGAGACGTTTCTTCGCACCATCACATTTTCGTGGTTTTTTTTCGGTCAGCAACAATAAATATTATCTTTAGACCCAAACTTCAAAAATGTCCGAAATACGGTCAAAAACGGCATCAGAACTCAAAAACGGTCTAAACACATGCCCTCCCCGTTCGTAAATCGGCAATCGTGGCAAGACCCGCGGCAGCAGCGTGCCCTCTAAATTCGAAAGTTATTGACAGCGTTCGGCAACAATTTCGCGTAAATTTCTGGTTTCCCGCACAAATCTCGAGGATTGCGAAATTATTGAAAGGAACTAAATAGAAATCAACAAACAGTTTCACCGATAGAATGAAAAAAAACGAGAACAAAGAAGTGAGAGCAAGGGAAGAAGGGAAAAACAATGTATAATCTGGCAGCTACTCTGTCGGAATTTTGTCGACGTGTCAGAAATACTTGACGTCATCTTCGCCGATGAAGTTGGCAACCTGAAATTGCGAAATGTTTAAAGCCAATAGGAGCAATTGCAATTTCGACTGACATTTATCTTATCGGGCATCAGCTGGACGATGAGACGGTTCTCAACCACGTAAATCCACAGATTCTTGAGGCCTGGCTGAGTGATTCGGTAGGCGTTCTTTCCGCGACGCACAGCTCCCATCTGTTCGATCCTTCTCTCGAAAGTCGAGCTGGGAAACATCATCTCGGGTATTTCATCGTGTAGGATGATTTCGTAGCGTGTACCGACCTCTTGTTCTGTGCCGTTGCGAATCTTCTCGACGAAGAGCAAGAAGCGGTTCATGCACGCGGCCGCCGAGTGCTCGAAGTCTACAAAGTTCTCTTGAAACATATCCTCGGCGACTTCCACTATGACCAGCTTCTTCACATTCAGTTGCAGCAGACCATCCTCATCGTCGAGAAAGCGAGTTCTGATGATCAGCAACTTCACTCCGCTCACTTCTTGCAGCCAGTCGACTCTCATTTTGAAATCATCGTTCGATTCCAAATTGTCGATATTGATTTTTTTGATGGTTCTTCCTTTCAGCAAGTTGAAAAACTCGACGGAAGGGACGTGATCTCTGATGCAGAGGTCGAGCGCATTCGAGTTGTCAAAAATGTGTTTGAGTGCATTGACCGGAAAACAGTTCTAAAATAGGGACAGTATTAATCGGACTGAAAATTGAATGAAAACAAACTCACATCAAACATCAAGGACTGGATTGTTGTTCCATTTCTCGACAGGTACCACTTAGCTTGGGCGTCCATGAACTCGTCGAGAGTAGCATCAAACACGACTTTCTTGTTGCTCGGCAAGCAAACATCGAGCTGCCCGTTATCCAGAACACGGACAACCCAGAGTTGCTCATCAAGCAGATGGAAAAAATGGTCGTCTCTGCACTCGAAATTCACATTCTTGAATGAGTAGGGCGTGTTTTTCTCATACGTCTTCATGTCACAGTTCAACATTCTCGCGAAAGTGGCCGAGCGAACCTCGAATGGAATGTACTTTAGAATTGCAGTCCCACTCGGAAAAGTGGGAAAGCGAGCGGAAGCCATGTGTCCCAAGACGAGAAAAGCCTGCAATTCGATTCATTGAACAATTTAAATCGACATGGAAAAATGAAAAAAAGTCAGAGGGATTTCAGACAAATGTCGGTAATTTATACAAAGAACACACTTGAATACAAATGTTTTTAAAATAAAGTGACGAAATCGGCGTATTTTAAAACGAAATCTGCAAAAAACGAGAAAGTTTAGGAGAATTGTTGCCGAACGCTGTCACTAATGTTCGAATTAGCGGGCACCCTTGCTGCCGCGGGTCTCGGCACGATTGTCGATTTACGAGCGGGTAGACCCTTTTTTTGGACGATATTCACCGTTTTTTTACGGGTTTTATGATAATTCTGATCGAATTTTGCAGATTTTGTTACAAAATTTGGATAAAAAACAATCTAATGTTGCAGACTGAGAAAAATACGTGAAAAACCCGAAGATGAGAGACGATGAGATCCATTATAAGGTCTTCATGTCTCCTGATACTCTTCAGCTTCTTTCGGTGTGCCTTCTCGGCTTTGTCGGCAGTCACTGCCAAAACCGCACAATCTCTCCATCATCTTCTTTCCGCGACAACCTTCTCACACACAAGCACACGCGGAGTGAGGCAAAACCGCGGACTTGTGAGCGTGAACACAAGAGACGCAGAGAACGTCGTGAAGGCAAAACGTTTCGCGGGTCGGAACGCGGGAAGGAACTCGAACGACAGCAGTTTGGAGAAGTGCGAATCCGATTCGGAGAGACTGACTAGGATGGTGATCCAGTGCTGCATTTTGAACAGGAAACCCTCGGTCATGATCATCGAGTAGTCCCGGGCGAACGATCTCTCCTCCAGAGCTTCCGGACCATGAACAGCACCGTAGTGACAGCCGACGAAGCCGAGAAGGCACACCGAAAGAAGCTGAAGAGTAGCAGGAGACATGAAGACCTTATAATGAATCTCATCTTCTCTCATCTTCGGGTTTATCACGTAGTTTTTAGGTCAGCAACATTAGATTTTTTTATCCAAATTTTGTGACAAAATCTGCAAAATTCGATTAGAATTATCAAAAAACCCGTAAAAAACGGTGAATATCGTCCAAAAAAAGGGTCTACCCGCTCGTAAATCGACAATCGTGCCGAGACCCGCGGCAGCAAGGGTGCCCGCTAATTCGAACATTAGTGACAGCGTTCGGCAACAATTCTCCTAAACTTTCTCGTTTTTCGCAGATTTCGTTTTAAAATACGCCGATTTCGTCTTTTTATTTCAAAAACATTTGTATTTAAGTGTGTTCTTTGTATAAAATACCGACATTTGTCTGAAATCCCTCTGACTTTTTTTCATTTTTCCATGTCGATTCAAATTGTTCAATGAATCGAATTGCAGGCTTTTCTCGTCTTGGGACACATGGCTTCCGCTCGCTTTCCCACTTTTCCGAGTGGGACTGCAATTCTAAAGTACATTCCATTCGAGGTTCGCTCGGCCACTTTCGCGAGAATGTTGAACTGTGACATGAAGACGTATGAGAAAAACACGCCCTACTCATTCAAGAATGTGAATTTCGAGTGCAGAGACGACCATTTTTTCCATCTGCTTGATGAGCAACTCTGGGTTGTCCGTGTTCTGGATAACGGGCAGCTCGATGTTTGCTTGCCGAGCAACAAGAAAGTCGTGTTTGATGCTACTCTCGACGAGTTCATGGACGCCCAAGCTAAGTGGTACCTGTCGAGAAATGGAACAACAATCCAGTCCTTGATGTTTGATGTGAGTTTGTTTTCATTCAATTTTCAGTCCGATTAATACTGTCCCTATTTTAGAACTGTTTTCCGGTCAATGCACTCAAACACATTTTTGACAACTCGAATGCGCTCGACCTCTGCATCAGAGATCACGTCCCTTCCGTCGAGTTTTTCAACTTGCTGAAAGGAAGAACCATCAAAAAAATCAATATCGACAATTTGGAATCGAACGATGATTTCAAAATGAGAGTCGACTGGCTGCAAGAAGTGAGCGGAGTGAAGTTGCTGATCATCAGAACTCGCTTTCTCGACGATGAGGATGGTCTGCTGCAACTGAATGTGAAGAAGCTGGTCATAGTGGAAGTCGCCGAGGATATGTTTCAAGAGAACTTTGTAGACTTCGAGCACTCGGCGGCCGCGTGCATGAACCGCTTCTTGCTCTTCGTCGAGAAGATTCGCAACGGCACAGAACAAGAGGTCGGTACACGCTACGAAATCATCCTACACGATGAAATACCCGAGATGATGTTTCCCAGCTCGACTTTCGAGAGAAGGATCGAACAGATGGGAGCTGTGCGTCGCGGAAAGAACGCCTACCGAATCACTCAGCCAGGCCTCAAGAATCTGTGG
The DNA here is from genome assembly GCA_963570955.1 of Caenorhabditis afra. Taxonomy (NCBI): domain Eukaryota; kingdom Metazoa; phylum Nematoda; class Chromadorea; order Rhabditida; family Rhabditidae; genus Caenorhabditis; species Caenorhabditis afra. The sequence continues at coordinate 3,871,432 of OY751537.1, read as the reverse complement.
ATTTACGTGGTTGAGAACCGTCTCATCGTCCAGCTGATGCCCGATAAGATAAATGTCAGTCGAAATTGCAATTGCTCCTATTGGCTTTAAACATTTCGCAATTTCAGGTTGCCAACTTCATCGGCGAAGATGACGTCAAGTATTTCTGACACGTCGACGAAAATCCGACAGAGCAGCTGCCAGATCATACATTGTTTTTCCCTTCTTCCCTTGCTCTCACTTCTTTGTTCTCGTTTTTTTCATTCTATCGGTGAAACTGTTTGTTGATTTAAAATTAGTCCCTCTCAATAATTTCGCAATCCTCGAGATTTGTGCGGGAAACCAGAAATTTACGCGAAATTGTTGCCGAACGCTGTCAGTAACTTTCGAATTTAGTTCTGATGCCGTTTTTGACCGTATTCCGGACATTTTTGATCTAATTATCCATATTTGGGCACAAAGTTTGGGTCTAAAGATAATATTTATTGTTGCTGACCGAAAAAAAACCACGAACATCTGATGGGTGCGAAGAAACGTCTCTTTTTTTACCTCGCCGGACGGAATCAGCCTAAATTTGCTCAGTGTAAACATGTTCAAGCCGACGTAACACTAATTTAATTGTTTATAGTACGGAAGACTGTCGGCTGATCCATCGGTCAGTTTTGAATATCAGCGAGAGTCACATTATGCGAAATTTAAAAAGCCATATTATGTAGAAGCCAGAAGACAATTTTGCATTATGTGTTTCCCGCTGAGAAGTAGCTGAAAATTCAGTATAAAAGAGAGCGAATTTCGCCTTGAATTCATCATAAGGTCTTCATGTCTCCTGCTACTCTTCAGCTTCTTTCGGTGTGCCTTCTCGGCTTTGTCGGCTGTCATTACGGTGCCGTTCATGGTCCGGGAGCTCTGGAGGAGAGATCCTTTGCCCGGGACTACTCGATGATCATGACCGAGGGGTTCCTGTTCAACATGCAGCACTGGATCATCACCCACGACAAGCAAGCGATCGGAAACCTTCTGCTGAACGACTTCAAGTACCACGGATGTACCGGGGAGCACAACAAGAGTAAGCGAGAGTTGTATTCGTGCTCGCAATGAACGTCATCTTGCAGATAAAACCGTCACCTTCCTGGCCGGCCTCTCCGAGGCGGATGCGCACTCATTCAGACTGCTGTCGTCCGAGTTCCTCAACAACAACGCCGACATCGAGTTCCGCATGACGGCCAGCATCTTCGGGAAAGCCAAGACCGGCAAATTCGTCTTGCAGAACAGCGGAGGAAAGTACAAACTGCAGAGTGGGAGTAGTTTGGACTGCACCAAACGCTTCATCGCCGCCGATTCCGAGTCCCGTCCTTTCGCTCCAGCCACCGACGCAAACGACATCGTGCATGAAGTCATCGCCTCCCTGACTACCGCCATCAACGCTCAGAACCGGATGGCTATTGAGAGCATGTTCTCCGAGCGCTTCCATCTCCAAACCTGCAATGGCTCCGTCTTCAAGAGAGGTGATCCGTCTTCAAGAGAGGTGAGGTAGTCATCAGACGGACACTTTTTGGAGACTACTATTTTCAGAGGACGTCGTCAATCTTCTCGTCGGATTCCCGAAAGGGACCACCTTCTCCTTCGAAGTCATCAACGCAGTCCTGATTGAGGGCGACATGTTCTTCGCACGTGTCGTGCTCACTTCCCCCGGAATCACCCTCGACGCCAACTACCATCTGAAGAAGGGAAATATTTTATACGGAATAAGTGTTGCCTGCTCCTAAACGTTTATGCGCCAATAAATCATTCGAAAACCCATTCGCTGTTAATTACTGTGTTATTGTGCTACAAAACTCAACTTGCTCTCCACTCTCGCACTCGCTTCTGTTTTCCGCCACTCGACCCTTCATACCCCTTTTTACACACCTCCATCAATTCACCAGAAAAGTAGGGAAATTCACTTTTATTTTGGAAAAATTATGAGCTTCCTGTGTTGATCGTAAATTCGAGGTATGGGAGCGGAGGTAATTAATGGGTTGCTGATGACGCAGCAAAGTGGGAAAATTGGAGATCGAAAAGTAAAACAAAGATAGTAATGTAAAAGTAGAATAAAATGACGGCGAGGATGAAGGTTTCCTATTAAATTATCGCCTGAAGTTCGATCACTTCATGCTCTCTCAAACGGAGAGATCGAGCCGTGGCATGGTCCGGAATGGCCTGTTCGTTTAGGAAGAGATCGAAGCTGAAAAGCTCTTTCTCTGGTTCAGTGATAGTTTAATTCTGACCCACCGTGAGTCCAATCCGATCGCGTTCATGAACTTCGTCTTGAGAACTCCCATCGGAACGTCGATCTTCACCTTGCACAAAAACACGCGGTCAAGATCCTGAATAATTGGAATCGATAGGACGTTTAGTAAGTAGTTTAGAAACGGTCAATTACCTCGCCTTTGATCTCAATATAGATAAGCGTCTTGTTGTTGCGGTTCTGATCGACGAGTGGGAGTGGGACAGTCATCGTTGTTATTTTCGAACGACGGACGGAAGGAAGGAATATGCACTGAAAGAAAGAGCATATCGACAGTAGTGTGGTTGGAGAGAAATGAGCAAGAGTAAGCGAACGGCTTCGAAAATTCGACAAGAGAGCTGGTGAGAGGGAGGGGTGTGTTGGGATGGCAGTGAGGAGGAGAGGCGGAATGCTCTTTCTGAGAGGAATTAGAGAGATGGAAGGGATGCGCAGAGAGAAAGAGGGGCAGGGGGGGGGGGGGGGGGGGGCAGTAGGACTAAGCTAGAGGATCTTGCACGGCTCACCGGGTGATTTCTAAAGACATGTTGCGTTATGGCAACAAACGCCTCTGCTTGTCGCTAGTTCCCAGAACTTCCACGAAGCTCAGACACCCTCGGGCGCAATTACCAGCTCCCGACGTCATAAGATGAAAGAACCAAGCCACTAAAAAGAAAGTGTGGTCACAAAACGCAAAAAAAGGCAGCGGAATGAGCAAATCTACGAGAAACAACGAAAACAAGGATAATGAGAGAGTAAAGGGCAACATGACAGTGAAACATGAGAGGATTGCCGCCGGATAGGGGTTAATTGGGTGTAGGAGTAATGCATAAAAGCATGGAGGTTGAGTGTCATGTTTTCATCCTTCGCCATGTTATGTCGCACTATACATGTTTTATTCGTCTCGCCAAACTGGAATGAGACCGGAAACTGGATCTAGTCTTGAGAGGACACTGATAAGCTTCGTGCTCTTTTTGTTACCATAGCAACGGCCATTGTTATTCGCATCGCAAGACGCAGAGATGTGCAGCTCCTGCCATCGGAGGGATTGGCACGTGCGGAGGGAGGCACACGCTTCAGTGAGATTCGTGAGAGTGGTAAATAGACAAAAGCTGACAAATAGGTATGTGTATCATGTGATATGCGCAATGCGCGTGTGTCGGTGAATTGGCAAGTCGGAGAAGTGCGCAGCTAGGTTCTGAGACTTGTTGTCATGGGGACCCAGACGAAATCGGAAGGTTTATTAAAATCAAAGGAAGAGAGGACATAGAGAGTAGAAAAGTAATGAAGCTAAGGGAAATTTTGATCCAAAAAAGGTACGATTATTTCAGAATAAAACATGGAGTGTAGGTGAACAACTGAAAATGAGATGAGACTAATCCAATTGACGGATAGGCGACTGCGGTGTCATCCAGTCGATTCCTTTCGGGGTGTTTAGAAAGATTGCCGGAATCTTCCATTGGCTGACTTGAAAAATGTTTCTTCCCGACGAGAAGGCGAGCAGAATCATCACGAGAACCACCTGAAAACGGCGGTTTCAACAGTTCTCTTTCTCCGTCATCAAAATTACCAGAAAGAAGAACCCCACAAGCCAAAGTGTGAGACTTTTCGTTCGTTTTTGACGCTCCGATACTTGCGGACAGGTTTGCGTTTTCTTGTTGCGTTGACTACGACGATTATGAGTCATTTCTGAAAATAAGGGGAATTGTGGACGGGTGGAGGGCTCTCAACATGATTAGAAGAAGGCACAGACAGATGGCAGAGATTAGTTGAACGGATCTACATGTAGTGAGATAAGCCGACTGCCCTGCCTATTTCCTTTCAAACAACGTATACGTAGATGTTATGAAGCCCGGAAAGAGGACATTGAAAGCTCTGGCAGGAAGCCGGCAGAAGCTAAGGTGTGTTGCGTACACCTTCATTATTCATAATTACACAGAGATTAGGCACCCGTTTCATGTTTTCGTGACTAATTGGGGGGATGGCGACAAAGGAAAGGTGTAGACGGTCAGAAATGGATAACATGGTCCTCATTAACAATTACCTATCCTAATCTCACATCCCGATGACTTACCACTCTAACTAGCGGCTCCTCTTGAAGTGGTGAGCTTTCGATTGGTGAGGTGAGCAGTCACTTTACGGATTGTGTGGTGCGATGAGAGGGAGAGGGGGGACGGACTTTCTCGGTGAGAAGAGATTATCCGGGACATTAAAAAGGCTTTTTCTCCCTTTCGCACTCTCTTTGTATTTGTCGAGATAATCCAAAGATAAAAGGGGAAGAAGAAGACGAAGAAGAAGAATATTTTATATTGAAAAGAATAGGGTACGAATCCATTTTTTTCAGTAGTGGTGTCTATCAAGTCGGAAAGGAAAGTGAACCAATATTGAGGACTAGCCACACTAATGTACTTTCAGAGAACTAATACTAACTTTTTTGGGGCAGTGATTTAGATGTAAGGTTTTTGGGGGGAAGAATCAGTCAACTGCTGAGAATCTAGATCGGAATACGTCTGGGAAAGAAATAATCGTCGTAAATGTCATCGATGACGTCTTCTTGAAGTTGAGTTTGTTGTAAGATAGTGCCGAGCACTACCTGAAATGGTCTTCTTGTGACGTCATCCAGAAAGTAAAGAATAAGTTACCACGAGACAGAAGAAACACAAAATGATGCCGAAACCAAGGGATTGTCTCGGACGGCGCAACGGTTGATGGCGACCGCGATTCGCCTGGTTGATGCGGTGACGGTGAGAGCGTGGCATGTCTTGAAACCAAACTGAGTTGAGGCTGAAAAAGAGCACAACGGGAGGTTAGCTTGGAAAGTTTATGTATACATATTCACAAAAAAACGAGCTTGGTGGCGGAAAAAAGTGGTGGTTCTCATGTGCGCACTATGTTATTAGCGCGGGACACATCACCGCACACAAGTGTCTTTTTCCCAATTTCCGTTGTTCGCAACTTGTTATTAGCCTACCAAAAAGGAACCGGGATAGATATCTTCTTGCTTTCTTCTTGAAAACGAAAAACGGTTGTATAGCTCATGGAACTTAAAATGGGTATACCTGAATGGATCTGGGAGTAAGTGGTTCAAAGCGGAAGAGATTAGTCGCGTAAAGTAGAGTAGATCAAATGAGCCGCCGGGCTTTTGTTCCTCCTCGGTTCTTCCCGCGAAAAAAATCCGACTACGTTTATTGGATCCGATTTACGCGCAGCATCTTATTAGAACAGAAAACCCGAAAACCCGAAATCCCGACACAAATACCGCACATTGGAGCCAATGCTGAAAATTTCAGCAGAAACACAGTCACACGATGATTTCTTCTGTTATTTTTTGTGTCAACCTGTTTTTAATGAACAGTTGTAATTTGGTTGGTACTTTATTTTCCGGTAAGTTAATTTGTATATTATGTTTCAATTCCAATTATTTTTAGGTCTTTTTCAGGAGGAATAAATAAGGACAGGCATCATAAGCATTGGGTCAAAAAAATAATGTTCTTTTTTTGCGTCCTGGTGTAGGGAAAATACGAGAAAAAAGAAGAGAAAGGGGGAGCAAGAATAATAAAACGGGTATGAGGGCACTACTCATGTTGAGCTTTGAAAATGAGAGCAGGAATCAAACAAATGCGACCGACGAGAGTCTGAGATTGAGGAATCGGGAAGTGGAGTTCATGAACCGACTAAAAGGGAGAGAGACGAAATGTTTTTTTTTCAAATCGACCGGGAATCTGACTACTTTGGTTGTTGAGAACTATCAGCTTGTGTGGTTTCTGGTGATGGTTCTCTCGATCTTTCCTTCGACCCCTCTCTTGAAACGTCCCCGCTCGACTCCCGAAGCTCCATCTCCTCTCCTTCCTCGATTCCGAGACCGTGCGCCGTTGCTTCATCGGCGATGCGTACCCCTTCGAAGAAGAGCCTGTAAAAGTTGGTCTCACACTTTTGTCTGAAAGCCTGACAGATCTCACCGATGAGTCTTGGGCTCGACTAATGCTTTCTTGGCGATGTAGAGCTTCACCAGATCCATTCTCGATGTGAGGTTCACACGGCAATACATCACCTTTTTGTCCTGAGAATAAAGTGATCTATGACCATTTCTAGGATTATGACATACATTCACAGTGACCTTGACACGGATGTATCCCGCTCTTGTCGGTCTGATAGGACGGGTTCTGATCGGTTCGGTGGTGGAATCGGACATCGTTTGATGGTTCGAACTAAAAAAAGCGCACAAGTGTATAGTGCAGGAAGGGCGAGATTGAGTCGGAAGAAGAGAAGGGGAAGGCGTCAAGAAGAAAAAACGAGAATAATGAAGTGAAAGAGAAGTCCGCGAATGAATGGAATGGCATCCAGAGGATCGATGAGAACATGTGGAGAAGAAGAAGAAGAAGAAGAGGTGCACTTCTTGGGGGGCGGGCGGGAAACGGGAAAGAAAGAAAAAGGGGCGCTGCTCTCTTTTCTCCGCTCCGCTTGGAAGAAGAAAAGGAGCGAGTGGCGGGAAAAGGAAATTGGATGAGACGTCCGGGTGACGGGCGAAGAGAAATGACTCCAGGATTGAGAAGGCACCGGATGGAAATTGAAGGGGTCGTGTGCTTTCTTTACTACATCCCCTTCTCCCTTTACCTTCTTTTCCGTGTTTCTTCTCACCACAGCAACTCTCTCCAGAGCCCATTCTCATATTCTATTTCTGACTTTGTACTTGATACATTATGGTGTCATGAAGTCAGAAAACCAAAAACCAAAACCGAAGACAAAACGAGGTGAGACAGAAAACAATAATTGCACAACGCCACGAGGCAGCAATTGAGAAACAATAAAAACGACCATAAAATCAGTGTACACTCTTTTTATGAGATTTTCCCGTTCTATCCCCATAGCTACCAATTGAAGGTCGGATCACATGTGCACGCTCCCACAGCCAGGATCTCGAGTCCAGTGGCACTAGCCAAAAATCCAATCAAGTGTCAAAGGAAAAAGTGTGGGAATGTATGTGAAAACTGGAGTGGTAACATGCGCAAAGGCATATTTCACAATGTTCATTTTCCCATCGCTACACAATTCGTAGGACCCCAAACTCGATAAATCTTGTCTCGCTGAGCTCGGAAACCCCGAATGGCCACAATCATTTTGAGCCGAGTCACGGTCTCTAACCATCCCCTGAGTAGGTTGCCTTCACCACAAATCCACCAAAAAAGTTTATAAAACAACAACAAAAAACATTTAACCGGAGTGAGGAGGCGAAGTGGTGACGATGCTGCCACAGTTGGGTCTGGTGCTGTGGTTGGTGTTCGAACGGGAGATCGAACTCCAAAAGTTCAATCCTCGTGTCCATCTCGTCAATCTCCTCCTTTTGTTCTGCAATTTTTGTGTGCGCCCACCTCAAGTCGGCAAGCGCTAGTTGAGGAGGGCCTCCTTCTCCTTCCGACTCACCGTTCCACTTTCCAGTTCCTTCTCCATTTCGATTCACTCTTCAGCTGTTGTTTCACGATAGCCGTCAATTTCTGTGTATGCTGTGTCCGTTTATATTTTATTTTTTTTCGCATAAACTGCTGTATCTCGAGCTCAACTCCTTCAATGTCGAGCTCGATCAGCAACCATACTGAAGTTGATTTTACTTCTTTCAACATGGTTGGTATTGTTTATTAAGAAGAGCAGAACGGAATGTTGACCGCAAAGACGCAAGGTGTGGTTAATTGACAGTCTGCTGGTCAGAAGACCACCTGTGCATGATCGCAATTAGGCGGAACCTGTTCACGGAAGAATTTATGACTTGTGACTCAGCTGGTCTGCACATTAGCTCTAGACATGACGCCTCAGCGAAAATTGCGATTAGTAAGCGAGAAAAGAGGGAAAGGACCTCTTGGGAGTACTACGAAAAACAGAAATGTCGTCATAATTTTGAGAATTCCCGTCGTTTCACACCTCAAGAGCCGTCCACATGCCTTGAATGCTACCCAAACATCGCATATTCATATGACCGAACGACAATTGGAGCAATATATTAGTGATGTATCAAATAAGAGTATGACTAGTTTGAAATGTGTCCGTATACCCATCCAGAGTCTTTCAAAGACAATTAATACAAATTGGTGAAGCCGACCTCGTTTGATTTTATGAGCTTTCTCCATCCGAGCCGGCTCCCCGTCCTACATTTATTTCCGCTGCCTCCCGTCTTCTCCAATTCTCCTCTTCCGTTCACGTCATTTTTTATTCCCTTCTCCTCCCCATCTTCATGCTTGTCTCCCTTCAAATTGAGATTCGTTTTCGATTTTTGACATTTCCCTTCTAATTTCCTTTCCAAGGCAACATGAAAGGAGCTGACGCCTTCCGCCGACGGCTTTCAGTCACACGCAAACAGCCACTGCCACCGTAGACAAATTAAGGGTCTCGCAGCGAAAATGCCGTATCGCATTCATCTGTATACTAACAGATTGATGAAGGTAGCGCTCATTTCACGGGGTTTGAAAGTAACGTGTGAAACTTGTGTTGTTGGGCGTGATTTGATGCCTGAGAACGTTCTAATGAAACGGCCCCTTTTCCCCTCCCAGCCTTCTCTTGTCGCGAAGATTTCGCGAGGGAGAGGGAAAGAACTGTGGCTCTCCTCGAAAGAAGGAATTTAATAGACTATTGTCAGTCGAATTCGGTCGGTGCGAGAATCGCGTCAAAGGAGGCTTGGCGCAAAGTCGGTGTTGGCGCCGCGGGCGACGCGCCGCAGCCGTTCTTTTTCAAATATTCGGGGGAATTTTGACGTTTTTCCGCCCTTTTTGGGCGCATTTTTGTCATTAACCCTTCCATTCGTTTGTTATTTAATCTGCCTCGCTTTTCTGTGCAATCTCGCCCATTTCCTTGCACATTCCACTCAGTGTTCTATACTTTTGCATAATTTCCCCGTATTATTCCTTGCTAGAATTTCTTAGAACAAGCCTCTATTTGTTTTTTACAATAGTTCTCGTGTGTTCACTAATAAATTGTAGAATTCCAAATAGTTCGTGGACTCCAACGAAGGAGAACCTCGGGCGCTAGAAATCTACGTCATATCTCTCTCTCTCTCTCTCTGCCTGCAATGTGCTCTTTTGGTTTAATTCATTCATCACCCCCCCCCCCCCCCCCTCTCTTCTCTTCTTTTACGCGAGAGGGCCATCCGCTGCTCCCCTGAAGCTCCTCTCGATTTCCCTGCCCTCTTGACACTTTCTCTGCGCCTCTTCATCAAGACGCTCTTCTAACGTCTGCAGCTGCTCTCGTCGTCCTCTTTTTGGCTCGCGTTCTCCTCCTCGCGCTCACCCCTTCATTATCCTCCCTTCGGTTTTATGGGCACTGCTTTCGACTCGACTCGCCTTCACACTCAATCTTGACCATTTTCTACTATACACTTTTCTGATTCGCCATTATTCCCAATTTCTTGACACCTACTCCTTTTGCTTTGTTTTCAGCACCTCCGTTCTAAACAACCATGTCCGACGTCGCGCAACCAGTGGCCGAACCGCCAAAGAGCATCAAGATCAAAGTCGTCGGACAGGTAACGGGCATTGTAAAATTGTTTGTTTGGTCTATATGTTCACGAACGTTTTGCAGAATATGGAGTGCATCGGCTGCTCTGTAAATATGACGACGCCGATCCTGAAAATCAAGACAGCTTACGTTACGAAGTTCGGGTTCAAGGTGGCGGAGTGTCGGTAAGTCCAAACTGAAAAATAGCTCAGGGAACGAAAATAGAGATTGTGTTTCAGTTTCGTGTTCGACGGCAAGCATGCGAACGATGATGCGACTCCGGCGAGCCTCGGAATGGAGGACGGCGACGAGTTGGAGGTCTATCGTCATACTCTCGGAGGAGGACCGGACAACTGATTGTGGATGATAACTGTGTGTCTCTCTCTCTCTTGTCCCCTTGCTCTGGATTTCCATGTCGATTCTTTGAAAACTCGTTCATTGTCATTTCCCCCCCCCCCCCCGTAAGCTTCCCACTCACCATTTTATCCCCTCTCTGCTGATCATCGTATACCCAATACATTTCCAGTAATCAATGCAACTTTCAAATTTGATCTACTTCCGCCGACGGTGTCCAGTCACACGCAGAGCACGTCGTCAATCTTCTCGTCGTATTCCCGAAAAGCTCAGCCATGTTCTTCGATGTCATCGGCGCAGTTCCGCTTAACCATATCAGCTCCGTCTTCAAACGCGTCATCATACCTCCTTCTTCCCTCAGTCTCTCTTTTAATTTCTTCCCCAGCGCGCTGTTCTCTTCTTTTCTTCACCGGCCGACGCCCTGCTGCCTCCACTGCGCGTTCGTGGTGTAATGGTCAGCATGGATGCCTTCCAAGCATTCGACGGGGGTTCGATTCCCCCCGAACGCAGATAGTATTTTTTTTCCTTTCCTCCAATTCCGTCGCGTTGTCTATGACGAGGTGAGAACAACACCACACACAATCTCTCCATCATCTTCTGTTCGCGACAACCTTCTCACACACACACGCGGAGTGAGGAGAAACCGCGGTCTTGTGAGCGTAAACACAAGAGACGCAGAGAACGTCGTGAAGGCAAAGCGTTTCGCGGGTCGAAAAAATGAATTTCGCACAAAAAACACGCTAAAAAAAACAAAACACGAAGAAACACGATTTTTTGTACGGAAACATTGTTTGCTGGTTCATCGGTCCGTTCTGAGAATAATATCAACAACAGTCACATTATGCGAAATTTAAAAAGCCATATTATGTAGAAGATAGAAGAAACGTTTGTATAACGTGATTCCCGCTGAGAAGAATCTGAAAATCCAGTATAAAAGACGGCGAATTTTGCCTCGAATTCATCATAAGGTCTTCATGTCTCCTGCTACTCTTCAGCTTCTTTCGGTGTGCCTTCTCGGCTTTGTCGGCTGTCATTACGGTGCCGTTCATGGTCCGGGAGCTCTGGAAGAGAGATCCTTTGCTCGGGACTACTCGATGATCATGACCGAGGGGTTTCTGTTCAACATGCAGCACTGGATCATCACCCACGACAAGCAAGCGATCGGAAACCTTCTGCTGAACGACTTCAAGTACCACGGATGTACCGGGGAGCACAACAAGAGTAAGCGAGAGTTGTATTCGTGCTCGCAATGAACGTCATCTTGCAGATAAAACCGTCACCTTCCTGGTCGGCCTCTCCGAGGCGGATGCGCACTCCTTCAGACTTCTGTCGTCCGAGTTCCTCAACAACAACGCCGACATCGAGTTCCGCATGACGGCCAGCATCTTCGGGAAGGCCAAGACCGGCAAATTCGTCTTGCAGAACAGCGGAGGAAAGTACAAACTGCAGAGTGGGAGTAGTTTGGACTGCACCAAACGCTTCATCGCCGCCGATTCCGAGTCCCGTCCTTTCGCTCCAGCCACCGACGCAAACGACATCGTGCATGAAGTCATCGCCTCCCTGACTACCGCCATCAACGCTCAGAATCGGATGGCTATTGAGAGCATGTTCTCCGAGCGCTTCCATCTCCAAACCTGCGATGGCTCCGTCTTCAAGAGAGGTGAGGTAGTCATCAGACGGACACTTTTTGGAGACTACTATTTTCAGAGGACGTCGTAAATCTTCTCGTCGGATTCCCGAAAGGGACCACCTTCTCCTTCGAAGTCATCAACGCAGTCCTGATTGAGGGCGACATGTTCTTCGCACGTGTCGTGCTCACTTCCCCCGGAATCACCCTCGACGCCAACTACCATCTGAAGAAGGGAAATATTTTATACGGAATAAGTGTTGCCTGCTCCTAAACGTTTATGCGCCAATAAATCATTCAAAAACCCATTCGCTGTTAATGACTGTGTTACTGTGCTACAAAACTCAACTTCCTCTCCACTCTCGCACTCGCTTCTGTTTGCCGCCACTCGACCCTTCATACCTCCCTCTTCCATCGGTCTATCTTTTTATTTCTTTGCCAATTCTTTTCTTTTCTTCACCGGCCGACGCCCTGCTGCCTCCACTGCGCGTTCGTGGTGTAATGGTCAGCATGGATGCCTTCCAAGCATTCGACGGGGGTTCGATTCCCCCCGAACGCAGATAGTATTTTTTTCCTTTCCTCCAATTCCGTCGCGTTGTCCATGACGAGGTGAGAACAACACCACACACAATCTCTCCATCATCTTCTGTTCGCGACAACCTTCTCACACACACACGCGGAGTGAGGAGAAACCGCGGTCTTGTGAGCGTAAACACAAGAGACGCAGAGAACGTCGTGAAGGCAAAGCGTTTCGCGGGTCGAAAAAATGAATTTCGCACAAAAAACACGCTAAAAAAAACAAAACACGAAGAAACACGATTTTTTGTACGGAAACATTGTTTGCTGGTTCATCGGTCCGTTCTGAGAATAATATCAACAACAGTCACATTATGCGAAATTTAAAAAGCCATATTATGTAGAAGATAGAAGAAACGTTTGTATAACGTGATTCCCGCTGAGAAGAATCTGAAAATCCAGTATAAAAGACGGCGAATTTTGCCTCGAATTCATCATAAGGTCTTCATGTCTCCTGCTACTCTTCAGCTTCTTTCGGTGTGCCTTCTCGGCTTTGTCGGCTGTCATTACGGTGCCGTTCATGGTCCGGGAGCTCTGGAAGAGAGATCCTTTGCTCGGGACTACTCGATGATCATGACCGAGGGGTTTCTGTTCAACATGCAGCACTGGATCATCACCCACGACAAGCAAGCGATCGGAAACCTTCTGCTGAACGACTTCAAGTACCACGGATGTACCGGGGAGCACAACAAGAGTAAGCGAGAGTTGTATTCGTGCTCGCAATGAACGTCATCTTGCAGATAAAACCGTCACCTTCCTGGTCGGCCTCTCCGAGGCGGATGCGCACTCCTTCAGACTTCTGTCGTCCGAGTTCCTCAACAACAACGCCGACATCGAGTTCCGCATGACGGCCAGCATCTTCGGGAAGGCCAAGACCGGCAAATTCGTCTTGCAGAACAGCGGAGGAAAGTACAAACTGCAGAGTGGGAGTAGTTTGGACTGCACCAAACGCTTCATCGCCGCCGATTCCGAGTCCCGTCCTTTCGCTCCAGCCACCGACGCAAACGACATCGTGCATGAAGTCATCGCCTCCCTGACTACCGCCATCAACGCTCAGAATCGGATGGCTATTGAGAGCATGTTCTCCGAGCGCTTCCATCTCCAAACCTGCGATGGCTCCGTCTTCAAGAGAGGTGAGGTAGTCATCAGACGGACACTTTTTGGAGACTACTATTTTCAGAGGACGTCGTAAATCTTCTCGTCGGATTCCCGAAAGGGACCACCTTCTCCTTCGAAGTCATCAACGCAGTCCTGATTGAGGGCGACATGTTCTTCGCACGTGTCGTGCTCACTTCCCCCGGAATCACCCTCGACGCCAACTACCATCTGAAGAAGGGAAATATTTTATACGGAATAAGTGTTGCCTGCTCCTAAACGTTTATGCGCCAATAAATCATTCAAAAACCCATTCGCTGTTAATGACTGTGTTACTGTGCTACAAAACTCAACTTCCTCTCCACTCTCGCACTCGCTTCTGTTTGCCGCCACTCGACCCTTCATACCTCCCTCTTCCATCGGTCTATCTTTTTATTTCTTTGCCAATTCTTTTCTTTTCTTCACCGGCCGACGCCCTGCTGCCTCCACTGCGCGTTCGTGGTGTAATGGTCAGCATGGATGCCTTCCAAGCATTCGACGGGGGTTCGATTCCCCCCGAACGCAGATCGCTTTTTTTCATTTTCTCCAATTCCGTCGCGTTGTCCATGACGAGGTGAGAACAACACCGCACAATCTCTCCTTCATCTTTTTTTCGCGACAACCTTCTCACACGCACACACACGCGGAGTGAGGAGAAACGTGGTCTTGTGAGCGTAAACACAAGAGACGCAGAGAACGTCGTGACGACAAAACGTTTCGCGTGTCGGAACACATAGTCGTCTGACAATGCGGCGGGTAGAAGAAGAACGAGTCATGAAGTCTCCGAAGGTCTCCCTGCTGCGTTCAACAGAGCGCGTTTGCATTTCCCGTTGAAACAGGTGGTGTGACGCTGTGAAACATCGCAATTCTGGGCTTGAAGTTCAAAAGAGTATTAGTGAAAGGTTCGGAGACAGGTGTTCGGAAACAACCGTGAGAGCCGCTCTTTCTCATCGATGAGCTCGTGAATATCGGAAGCAAGACAGCTCTTATTTCCTTTGTCGACGTTTTTCTTAGATTTTTATTTGAATACTTGTGGCAAAAGAAAAAAGTGAAAGAAATAAACATGTTAACCGTCATCATTCTCACTATCGCTCGAGATTTCGTACACCCGTCGGAGATCCGCTCCTTGCCGTCCTCTCGCCATACTGGCCACCTTTTTGCAAGCGCAATCGTGAAGTCTCGGGATGTCGAGAAAGTTGGCAGCGCAAACCAGATCGAAAAGCTGTTTCCCGTCCATATCCCAAAAAAAATTGTATACGTCCGAATAATTGTCTTCGTTTTCAGTCTTGATGGCATGTCTCTCGCACCACAAGATGACCAACCGAAGAGTTTCACTGTTGACGTTTCGGATTGGGACCACTTCCTTGCTGGTGTCGATAGACGGGTTCTTGTTGATGCCTCCGATGAGCATCGAAAGGACACTCGAATGACGGGCAGCTTTCTTTGAAATAAACATTACATCCTTTTCGCTCGATTCAAGTTTGTAACGAATCCTTGCTTCGTCTTCCACTTTTTCTTGAGCCATGGGAACAACGCCTTGCCGATCAGCCATGATTGAAGACTGAAACAAGGTTATATGGAGGTAGAGACAAAGGAATGAAGGATTGATGACGGGACAGTGATAATGGAAGGTTGCGAACTGCGAACCCGGAGTTCGATTCCTTCCGGCCTTTTCTGTTTTTTTTTTTAATTAAAAAAATCAGGTCTCCTCTAATGTATGAGAATCAAGAGAGAGCAAAGGGTTCCTCCTCACACAATTTCACCGTGTCCACCTTTTTATTTCTCGGGGCACACACGCACACCGGGCGTTTAGAACTTGGGCCTCGCGTGATCAAACGCAAGAGACACAGAAAAGTTGTCGACGGCAGTTGGAAAAGAAGTGACGAAAAGTCGATAATGTGTAGGCTACGCGATAAAACAATCGCTGCGGCGGCGAAAAACGTGCGTCCTTTTCCTCACAACGCAAAAACTATCATCTACTGTTTTCTGTTGCGTGCCCTAGAGCGCGTTTGAAACTAATGCTATGAACAAGCGTCGAAAGGTCTAATATCTGGTTATTCAGACTAAATCGAAGAGAAAAGTTAGTTTTTCTCGCGTTTTTCTCAGAAAAAAATTCAAAAATTTGAAAACGTCTGTTTTTGGCACCGTCCAACTCATTTTCCATGTTTCTCCATCAAATTTGAGAAGAAAGGAATGTTGACTGCAAAGACGCGCGCTGTGGCCAATTGACAGTCTGCTGGTCAGCGGACCACCTGTGCATGATCGCAATTAGGCGGGACCTGTTTACGGGAGAGTATATGAAACGTGACTCAGCTGGTCTGCACATTAGTCCTAAGCATGACACCTCAGCTACACCACGTGCAACTGAACAAAATTTGCGATTAGTAGGCGAGAAACGAGAGAAAGGACCTCTTGGGAGTACTACGAAAAACAAAAGTGTCGTCATCATTTTGAGAATTCCCGTCGTTTCACACCTCAAAGGCCGTCCACACGCTTTGAATGATACCCAAACATCACATATTCATTTTACCGAACGACAATTGGAGCAACATTTTAGTGACGTATCAAATCAAGAGTATGACTAGTTTGAAATGTGTCCGTATACCCATCCAGAGTCTTTCAAAGACAATTAGTACAAATTGGTGAAGCCGACCTCGTTTGATTTTATGAGCTTTCTCCATCCGAACCAGCTCCCCGTCCTACATTTATTTCCGCTGTCTCCCGTCTTCTCCAATTCTCTCCTTTTCCATTTACGTCACTTTTCCCTTTTCCTCCCCATCTTCATGCTGTTCTCTTTTCATATTGAGTTTCGTTTTCTATATTCGACAATTTCTCTTGTAATTTCGTTTCCAAGACAACATGAAAGGAGCTGACGCGTTTCACCGACGGCGTCCAGTCACACGCAATCAGCCACTGCCACCGTAGACAAATTATGGGTCTCGCAGCGAAAATGCCGTATCGCACTCATTCGTATACTAACAGATTGATGTAGGTAGCGCTCATTTCACGGGGTTTTGAGAGTCACGTGGGAAACTTGTGTTGTTGGGCGTGATTTGATGCCTGAGAACCTTCTAATGAAGCGGCCTCTTTCCCCCTCCCAGCCTTCGCGCGCGCTCTCTCTCTGTCTGCCTGTCATGTGCTCTTTTGGTTTAGTCATTCATCACCCTCTTCTTTCTCTTTTTTCTACGCGAGAAGGCTGTGCGCTGCTCCCTGAAGCTCCGCTCGACTTCCCTGCCCTCTTGACATTTTCTCTGCTCCTCTTCATCGACACGCTCTTTTTGCTGCTGCTCTCGCCGTCCTTCCTTTTTTGGCTCGCGTTTTCCTTCTCGCATTCACTCGTTCTCTCCTTCACATTCAATGTTTCCTATTTTATACTAGACACATCTCTGATCCGTCGTTTTTCTGAATTTCTTGAACCTGACTTCTTTTGCTTTGTTTTCAGCACTTCATTTCAAACGAGCCATGACTGACGCTGAGAAACCAATCGCTGAGGAGCCGAAAACCATTCGGATCAACGTCGTTGGACATGGGCTGGACATGGAGAGCACCGCCTTCAGAGGCAAGATGACGACTCCCATGATCAAACTGATGAACGCCTACTGCAAGAAGTACGATAAGGAGCTGATCGAGTGCCAGTAAGACCAAACTGAAAAATCGCTCAGGGAACGAAAAATAGAGATTGTTTCAGTTTCGTGTTCGACAGGAAGTTTGTGTTCCACGATTCGACTCCGGCGAGCCTCGGGATGGAGGACGGCGACGAGTTGGACGTTTTCAGTTACAATTTCGGAGGATGACCGGACAACTGATTGTGGATGATAACTGTGTGTGTTTCTTGCTTGCTCTACTGCTCTTGCTCTTCCTGACGATTCTTCGATAACCCGTTCACTGTCATTTCGCCCCCCCCCCCCTTCGCCCGTAAGTTTCGCACTCATCTTCATATCCCCCCCCCTTTACTGATTTTCTGATCATTCCAAGTATTCAATGCAACTTTCACATTTGATCTACCTGAAAACATGTATGACACCGGCCTGTCCATTCAATACCAGGTTTTTTTGGTAATTTTCATTGTGCATCCACTTTTTTATCGTGCGACAGTAATAAAAACAGAGAGCAAGCCAACTTTCACTTGGTTTTCTAAGAAAATCTCACGCTTTGGAAGCGATTATTCGACCAGCGGATATCCAGAGATGTGTTTTTCAACACTTTATTTTGACGAAAAGAAAACAGGAATGAACAACAAACAGTAAAGTGCGCACACTTTGATGTTTCTAAAAAAAGTTAAGGATGTCATACCATGGGATGGCTGGGTCCCGCATGGGAGCAACCATGTCATTTTCGCAAGGATACGGCTCTTGGAAGGGAACACTTGCCATTTGTAGCGATGAGGAAGGACATTGTGGAGGGATAGGTGAGGAGAGTGTGTCTGGGAGGAGGGTCGACACATTTGTCATCGGGGACTGGTGTTGGTCAGAAGATGACGTGGGCATGAGAGCAAGAGAAGACGATTGACGCAAGTGGTCGACGGGGGGAACCGGCTGGATCAGGTGGTGAGCATCCACCTGAAATTGAACACTTTCTATTGATGAAACACTTTGTGGTTCCTCATTTCTCACCTGCAACACCTCGGCGATAGTTCTCACAGTAACTAGCGAGAGATCTTGACAGAGGGTTCGACCGAACTCAACAGGAGTTGGCTCTCGATTCGTCTCCAACATGTTTTGAAGTGCGGTGATGTAGTTTCTGAAAGCAGGTAGTCAGAAAAAGTGAAACCAATAAAAAACAAAATAACAACCTGGCAAGAGTGAGACAATCTTGTTTCGAAAGATGCACGTGCTCCTTAGTGATGGGTAGGTGGTCTCGAAGCTCGCTGAACGCTTCGTTTTCTTTCAGGCGCCTTATTTGGTAACGCGAAAGAAGAGGTTCCGGCTGAGAAGACATTGTGGTTGCAAGGAACACTGCTATGCAGCTTCTTCCGCGTTTTGGTTTGTTGAGTGGGTTGAGTAGAGATATGCGCGCATTCAACAGACGATCAAGGTCGTAAACCAAAAAGCTAATTGTCACAAGTGACACCGCTTCTTTCCGCGGCAGGGTGTGTACTCGAGACGGCTGCCAGCAGCGCGCTGTCTGGAGAGAGGAGAGAGTGACCGAGAACAAGTGTCTGGGTAGATCAAACTTTTTGATTGATAATATTGATATTGGTAGAGATGAGAAAAGTTTATTATAAAAAGAAGAAACAAAAAACACACTCCACATTGAAAATCAGGAAATTTGATTGGTTTTCATCAAAAAGAAAGTAATTATGAGGGGTAGGAGCTATTGGGGAGGAGAAATTGACCGAATCGAGGAAGACGAGCTGGATTGAATTGACGACGTGGAGGAGGTGCTGGCGCCGTCAGTTTCCTTGTTTTCAGCTGGATTTGTCTGTTCTTCTTGTGCCTGCAACAAAGAAACAATGTTGGATAAGATCTGACTAGGAAATTTACTTGAAGTGCAACGCAAATGAAAGCTGAGGTGTTAAGCGAAAGCTCGTTGGTGAGAGAATGGATGTTGACGTCTTTTGGCTCCAGTTTTTGCGGCAATTTCTTTTGAAGAGCGTCAATGTAGATACTGAAACAAAACAGTGAAAAATTGACTCAGAAGAGAACAAGTAACAAACCAAGCGAGTTCGAGAACCTTGGACTTGTTTAGGTTCGACGCTCCCGTCTCGATGGGAAGGCAGTCCTTAAGGTTATCAACGGCACCTTTTTCAGTCTTAGAATGCACGCGCTGCTTCATTAGACGTGTTTTCTTTTTCTCTGTCGAGAGATCACGAGAGGAGGATCGTTTCGTCGGAGGCATTGTGACGAGCAATGTGATAGTGGGGTGAATGAGACTGAAGAATAAGGACCTGGTGATGTTTGGGAGAAAGGGGTGGGGTCAGTGTGGCGATGGTCGGGGAGAAGGAGGAAGGGGGTGGGGCTCGAAGTGTGAGTTGGCAAGCGCACAGGTACAGTGGAGGAAGGGTAAGTGTGAGGAGGGGGTTTCTGCGAGTGCTACACCGCCGGACGCATTCTCTCCGCTCACACCTATAGTTGTAAAAGGATCAAGAGGATCCCCTCTCTTTCCTATAATCAGAAACCAAAAGGCACAAATGTCGACATCTGTCGATAATTAGTGAAGGCTAACAAAGACACTAATCCTCAGGTTAACACACAACTGATCAGTAGAGAGAACGAACGGGTCTCAATTGCCAAGAGAGCGGCCGCGAACTGAGCGAAAGTAATAAAAAGCGAAGAGACTCAATAGAGGGGGGCGTCTTGATGTTTTGCGACAGAAGACTGGGGAGTGGCGTGAAGTCGGCCGAATCCGCAATGCGACGTCGCCGCGCCAAGCGCTCCATACTTTTCCGATCATAGTAAGACCTACCGAGGGATACGGTAGGGAGCCGTGGCGCCTGTAAATCGTAAACGACGTTTTTCATCCGTTTTCCTTTCTTTTCAGCTTCATATCAATAAACAGCAGCAATTAAGTGGTTCAGAAAATGTCGCCGCTCACAAGTCTTCAGCTTTTCGTTGCGAGACCCACGCGGAAGAATACGTTAAGGTAGACCCCCTGAATCCGCATCAACATCAAGGGACAATTGAGTAAAAAGGACAGTTTTATTATTGTCTGGAGGAGAATAACGAAACGAAAAATGTATAAAAACAAGAAGACATCAAATAATTGGGTATTATGCAGGCTTTTGGATTTGAATAAAATTTTAAGAAAAAAATGAGGATGATAAGAAGCATAAAACAGAAAAGCAATAGTTATCTATCAGAATCGAGACTGCATATTGTAATAGTCCGTGTTTGTGAGAGAGATCGGACAATCATAAATGAAAGATTCATCGAGATCCTCAGAATCAGACGAAGAGCAGTTATCAGAATCAGACGATGAAGCTTCTTCCGAATACGACGACGAGTTGGAGCCCTCCGACGCAGACACATCGTTAGGAGTCTCCGTGGCCGAGACCTGATCTTGCTGAAGTGGCTGGGTGACTTCCATGTGATTGTTGAAGTTCTCAGCTGTCGGAGCATTGTACCCTTGATACATCATGTGCTGATGGTGGAGGAAGGTCGCATCAACATGGGGGTTTTGCTGGGCAGACGACTGAATGTTAGCCGGGTAAGGGGCGGCGACAGGCATGGCAGGGTCAAAGGTCTGATAGTTTGTGTTGTAGTAATTGAAATGGTGATGGAAAGCGGCATACTCCTGACCAGGATAGTAGTGGTTCTGCTCTGCAGGTGGAGGAACCGCAAATGGAGTCGCAGAAGGTTGGGGTGGTCGCATGCCGGTTTCCGTCGAGTTGTTGGAGTTATCACCAGCCGACGAAGGAGCGACAGGAGTAGACGGTCTTGTGACCTGAGTCGCTTTATCTGCGGTGGGCTTTGAGCTGCTGGAGTCGCCTTCAGTTTGAGTGGAGATTGAGCTGTTTGTTGAAGTGGGCGGCGTCTAAAAGTAAGAAATGGGTTAATGAAATGTGAACAGAAGAGGGGGGGGGGGCAGATTGTTAGATAATTACTAACCAGTGTTCCGTGAGAGGGAGTCGTCTTGGCTCTATTCGGCTTGAGTTCGTCACTGAGAATCTGGGCGAAATCAACAGGAAGTGGCCCCTCGTTTTCCTGCACCTTCTCCTCGAGACATTTGATGAAATTTCTGAAACAAGACTCTCATTAGAACACTTGAGTAAGGCAAAGAGTAAACTAGAAACGAACCTTGATAAAATGAGCATTTCGTGGACTGTCAGTTGCTTTTTGAGGTTCGGAATCTGCACGCGGCTTCGCAGACCATTCACCGCGCTCCTCTTCTTCTGATAACGGGCTCGCTCTCTGATATTGTGTTTTTCATTTCTTGTGAGCATTGCTTCCTCTTCTGTTGAGAGCTGAGATGGAGAGACTTGAATGGTGTCCATGACATCATCGATCTGCATCTCGTCGTCTGAGTGAATAGAAGGCACGATATTGGAAGAATCGTTGCTCGTATCCATGGTCACAAGACGGAGAAGACGAATGAGAAATGAGGATCGTGTTTCTGATTCTCGGTTAAGGAGACAGGTGGCTGGAGGAACACCCAAAGGCTCCTCCCACTTCACCGAACGACAGCCCCGCCCCTTCTGGGCTCCCCTTTATGACGTGTTGCGAGGATCAATGGTCGTAAAGTCGGAAAAGATCACATCGAGCTGAGAATTGGCAGCTCTCGCTGGAGGGGCACGCCTGTCATAAGTGTGAATAGGCGTGCAACGGGTACAATGTCGAACGAACAAACGTTCATCATATTAGCTCCAAAAACTGAAAAATGAAAGTGGTCAACTATGAAAAAAAATACTAAAGAGAAAAAACTCCGCTTTGCATAAAAATGTTTTTTTTTCCGAAAAAAACTTTGGATTGAACTTTCTCGCCTCTAACTTTCGATGAAAATGTGCAATATTGGGACTTTTCGTGCCGTATTAACAGTAATCCTACAGTAATCCAACTCACCAACGTTGCTCGTATGAAGATTATCTTGGACTCCTGCCAAGTCCCGACCCAATTCTTGCAAATTTCCGATCTTATCATAATTGGTTACCAGCACGAACGACAACGCTGTCGATGTCTTTAAACACAGGTTTTTCGGAAACTTCAGGGTTTTCTTTCCCATTCTTTTACTTTACTTTGAGAGAAACACGCAATCTGGTTTCCGTTCTCCTTAGTTCTCCCACAATAACTTCGAACTGTTCATTTTCATATTGACAGTTGGATCTCCGTTCAAAACTGGCATTCTTTCTTCAGTTGTTCTTTCTCTCTCCTCCTCCTCCTGATTTTTCGCCAGATGGCAAGAATAAGGACGACCAAAAGAACGGGTGGCTGGCGGGAGGGACGAGAGAGGGCGGTTGCATCAATGGCATTGTCCGACATTGTTTGCTCGTCTTCAGATCTCGTGTATTAGTTGCCTTAACACGAGGTGAGAATCTGAATCTTTCTAATTTCAACGCGAGAGCAATTAGTTGCGCAGAAGAACATGACTGCTTCTGGGACGCCGATACAACATGAGAGAGCGGTGTACGCCGTTCTGCGCGGAATCCAAATTTTGAACAGGGACCAGTTAGTTGAAAAGTGTTTTCAGTTCTTCTTTTGGGGTTGGAATGGCTAGAGACTCTCTTTGGTTAGGGCTCATGATAAAAAAACAGTTTTTGAAACACTTTCACATGAAAAAAAAACATTACTGATCAAAGGCCGTTCAGGTTAGAACTTGGCTTTGAAATCGCGGGCGGAGGGGCCGGGCCGGTGAGCAGTAAGTTTGCCTAGGCTTGCTTAGAAAAAAACCGGCGAGTCAAACCGAAGAATTGCAATAATGTGAACTTCCAACTGTAAAGCTCACTGAAAAACAGAGTTGCAAGATTGAGAGCCGGAGAATTTGACATCGGCACAGCCCGCTCGAAAAAGTTGTTAATTTCCTACTTTCAGGAAGTCGATTGTTTGTAAATGGTTGCAAAACTTCATTTTTTAACAGTTTGTTAGATCTTACAAAGAATATCCTTTTCGGTCGATTCAAAGTCATTTCGATCTCCGGTGTCCAGTCTGTGCACTGAAATTGACTGGAATTGCTCGAAAATCGTTCAGGAAGAGCGCCTTTGGGTGAAAGATTTGTTTCCCAAAGTTTCAGAGGTTTGAGTAAGTCAAAAGTGACAATAACTTGTTTCTCGATGAACTTCTACGATATTGGTTTGGTTCGGTACAATATCTTCAAGAATGGATATCCGCCGTAGCACATCAGTTTACGACTCGAAATATGAGTTTATCGGGTCATAAACAGCTACCGTTTCTCGGCCACCCCGCGACACACCGCACGCTGAGATACACCACAGCCAGGAAACGAAGGCGGAAGGCGGTAGGAGGTTCGGCCCCGATATCTCCAATGGTGTGCTTCGGCTCCGCAAAAAACGAAAATTCGTTTTGCGTTTTCACAAACTGTCAAGTCATTTGAAGAAAAGTATGATTGATTCGAGCCCATTCAAAGAAAAAAAGTAGAACAAACATTTATTTCTCACTACTCGAGTAAAAAGAGTTTAACTATGGATGGAATTCACCAGAGTTGCAAGATCAAGAACCAGCTCGGGCCGGCCCGCTAGCTTTTTGGGCGGACCGAGCCGGGCCGGAGAATTTGAAATCGGCCCGACACTGTCAAAAAAGTTTTTCACAATCGTGCATTTCGTTCAAATTATTGTAATAGTTTGTTGACTCATCATAATTGTTCAACAGCAGAAGCGAGAGCAGGTTTGGCTTCCCTTCCTTAAGTTCTCTCTTCCTGATTTCTCGCCAGATGGCAAGAATAAGGGCGACCAAAAGAACGGGTGTCTTGTGGGAGGGACGAGAGGGCGGTTGCATCAATGGCATTGTCCGCCAATGTTTGCTCGTCTTCAGATCTCTTGAATCAGTTGCCTTAACACGAGGTGAGAATCTGAATCTTCCTAATTTCAACGCGAGAGCAATTAGTTGCGCAGAAGAACATGACTGCTTCTGGGACGCCGATACAACATGAGAGAGCGGTGTACGCCGTTCTGCGCGGAATCCAAATTTTGAACAGGGACCAGTTAGTTGAAAAGTGTTTTCAGTTCTTCTTTTGGGGTTGGAATGGCTAGACACTCTCTTTGGTTAGGGCTCATGATAAACAAACAGTTTTTGAAACACCTTCACATGAAAAGAAAAAATCTTTTGATCAAATGTCGTTCGGCTTTCAACTTGTTTTTGAAACCACGGGCGGACTGGCCGGGGCCGGCGAGCAGTATTTTCCCAATTGTGAAGCATCCAGAAAAACAGAGTTTCAAGATAGAGGGCCCGGCTCGGGCCCGCTCGAAAAAGTTGCTAATTTCCTACTTTCAGGAAGTCGATTGTATGTAAATGGATGCAATACTTCATTTTTCAACAGTTTTTTGGATCTTACAATGAATATGTCCTTTTCGATCGATTCAAAGTCATTTTGGCCTCGGGTGTCCATTTTGTGTACTGAAATTGACTGGAATTGCTTGAAAATCGTTGAGGAACGAGCTTCTTTAGGTGGAAGTTTTGTTTTCCGAAGTTCCAGAGGTTTGAGTGAGCCAGAAGTGACAGAAACTTGTTCTTCGATGAACTTCTCCGATATTGGTTTTGTTCCGTATAATATCTTCGAGAATGGATATCCGCCGTACCACATCAGTTTACGACTCGAACCATGAGTCTCTCGGGTTATAAACAACCTACGTTTCTTTCTCGGCCACCCCGCGACACACCGCACGCTGCGACACACCACAGCCAGGAAACGAAGGCGGAAGGCGGTAGGAGGTTCGGCCCCGATATCTCCAATGGTGTGCCTCGGCCCCACAAAAAACGAAAATTCGTTTTGCGTTTTCACAAACTGTCAAGTCACTTGAAGAAAAGTATGATCGATTCGAGTCAATTCAAAGAACAAAAGTAGAACAGGTTTTGGGTCTAAGATATGAAAACATTTATTTCTCACTACTCGAGTAAAAAGGGTTTAACTATGGATGGAATTCACCAGAGTTGCAAGACTCAGAATCAGCCCGGGCCGCTAGCTTTTTGGGCGGACCGAGCTGTGCCGGAGAATTTGAAATCGGCCCGGCCCGCTCAAAAAAGTTTTTCACAATCGTGTTTTTTTTCAAATTATTGTAATAGTTTGTTATCTTACCATAATTGTTCAACAGCAGGGGCGAGAACAGGGGTGGCCTCCCTTTCTTAAGTTCTCTCTTCCTGATTTTTCGCCAGATGGCAAGAATAAGGGCGACCAAAGAACGGGTGTCTTGCGAGAGGGAAGAGAGGGCGGTTGCATCAATGGCATGGTCCGCCAATGTTTGCTCGTCTTCAGATCTCTTGAATTAGTTGCCTTAACACGAGGTGAGAATCTGAATCTTCCTAATTTCAATGCGAGAGCAATTAGTTGCGCAGAATATCATGACTGCTTCTGGGACGCCGATACAACATGAGAGAGCGGTGTACGCCGTTCTGCGCGGAATCCAAATTTTGAACAGGGACCATTTAGTGAACCGAACTAAAAAAAAATATTTCAAGAACATGACTCCTTCTGGGACGCTGCTCCAACATAAGAGCGCGGTGTACGAGCTTTTTCGCGAGATCCAAATTTTGGACTGGGATAGTTCAGTTTCCAGCAGTTTTGAACCATAGAACAAATTATTAAAAATAAAAACGTTGTTTGCAGTCATTAAAAACAAGAGGACAAATTCATCACAAACTGATCTAATGTCGTCCACTTTTTATGTTGTCTGTCCCGCCAAAAAGGTCCTCCCCAACAAATTTCAAACTCCCGCCAGTTACATTCGATAGGGCCCTCTCTAACTCCGTTTCTGGAACATTCCGTCAGTTAGTGGGAGATTCCAATTTGACATGCCCTCCCTAATGGAGTCAATTGGTTCAGTACGAAAAAGTGTCAAAAATGACCGTTTCTACTGTACCACTTTCGATTCTCTACTACAGTTCTGGCCATAATTCTATAAAATCGGTTTCTCGGGCGTAACTTTTTTGAAAAGTATCTTATCGACCTGAAATTTATTCCGACTACAAGAATGTGAAAAAAATTCCATGCTCAGCTTTGACCTGAAATTTCAGACTTTCAGGTAAACCTGTTTTGCACTCAGGCCTAGCTTTCAGCCAGAAATTGTACCTACATTTCTGAATCTGAAAAGTCGCAACCACTAATTTTCAGACGGTTACCACGCGGAGTATATTTGTACTTGGACTGAAACCTGTTCGTCTACCTTTGTCTGAATAAATTGTTGTGCATCTGACAATTCGATGAAGAAACACATCCAATTCTGAGTTCCTATTCTAACTGGTCGTTAGCACTTGTGCAAACGGCCGCAATAGGTAGATTTTAGATCCATATCATATACATATTTGTATTAATATTATTCATCTTTTAATTCATGAACGTTTCGAAATATTGAAAAACATCTAAATATGTGTTCAATTATTCATAGAAAATAAGTATTGATGGAACGTGCGTGTAACCAGATGAGGGCGATTCTTCAGGGGCCCTCTCATCTACGCGGACCCTCCCTACCTTATATTTTGCCGTACATCTCGGCTAACCACCGCCCGGTGTGGCGGGCTGGTGTGTGCTGGGTGGTACCCTTCCGTTCGAAGAGAGTCTACGGTGAAGGGGTGGACAGTGTACGGCCTGTGTGCCGGCGTCCACCGCATCCATCATTATCAGCAACACCAACAGCTGAAAAAGAAGAAAAAGAATATCACTTTTTGAAATAATTATGCTCAAATTTAATCTAATTAATGGAAGAAAACAAAAACACAAAATAGGAATCAAAACTGATCCACAGAAAACCCTGTTTTGAAGATGAACAAACATTAACCGTAGTCTTAAAATAAAATTTTATGGCTGGAAGATCAGTCAACTTACTCACCCTAGCCCCGCACAAAACTGTTCACTTAAACTAGGACCGCGGTCCCATTCCCGTCCCTCTGCTGCCTCTCACCCCATCTCTCCATCTTCTTCAACTGGCGATCATTTTTTCCGATATTTTCTGAACAAATCGCTTTTTGAGTTAGAACATCTGCTCTTCTTTTTCCGTTCACGATCATTCCTTGGGAAGCCAGATGGTTGATGAACGCTTTATGGCTTTTTGTTAGGTTGTCACTATCCCTTTTCAGAAGTCTCTATGCTCTTCTGAATCCTTCTCTGGGTTTCCATTACGTGACGATTTTCGCTCATTTCGAGTTTTCCATCCTCCCAAGGTGACCCGCAAACCGAACTTTCCTCGCGGCCCTTTCCTTCGATGTGTCCAGATGGCAGTTCTGAATTTCTGAGATGAATAGGTTTAAAACTGTGCGATGTCGTCTTAACACACCAACTTCTACGGAGTAGGCGCCTTAGAACAGGCAACACTAGTAACCTCAAAAGACTATGATTCATCAGTAACCTTCCTCCTTGCGCCGAAACACGCGTAACAGCTGTTAGGACTGGCACCCATAACTGTTACAGGAGTAAACTATCTGGAACCTTGCGGCCATCACGCTCAACCTTCGGTCTTGCGACTTCCGGATGTGGTTGACCCGTACGACTGATCAAGTATTCCTCCGTTCCAGGGAGCTCCAACAGTGTATGTTTGTGGACACGGGTTCGGCTCGTCCCTTCTGACTAGTGTTCCAATACTTACTTGCAGCCGCACATCAACTATAGGTAACTGGGCGAATATTTGCGTCATTGTCGTCTGGAGGACATCCCAATACATCGATGTATTCAGAGTATTCCGCGTCTGAAAATGAGAATTGTCAGCATCATTGATTTCAGATTAAAATGCTGAATAATAACTGTCAAGTTGGGCAAACACCAATTATCTATGAAATGAAACGAATTTTATTTATTTCAAACTTATTTTTAATTGATGTATGTATGTTTTTGTTAATATTATTTCTCTTCTAATCTACACATGATTCGAAAAATGAAAAAAATAGCAAGTAATGTGTTCAATTCAAAATCTGAAATAAATATTGATGAAACGTGCGCACAATCAAATGGGGGCGATTCTTGAAAGGTCCTCCCATCTACGCGGATCCTCCCTACCTCATATAAGGCCGCACATCTCGGCTAACCACCGCCCGGTGTGGCGGGCGATTGTGTGCTGGGTGGCAGCCTTCCGTTCCCAGCAAGAACGGTGAAGGGGTGGACAGTGTACGGCCTGTGTGCCGGCGTCCACCGCGTCGATGAACAGCAGCAGCGCTGAAAAAGAGAAAAAAAAGAATATCACTTTTTGAAACGATGTGCTCAAATTTAAAGTACATGGTTTATGAAAAAAAGAAAAAGAAAAAAGAAAGAAAAATAACGTCTGCACAAAAAAAACCCTCCTAAATCTTAAAAAAAAAACATTTATTGCTGGAAAAACAATGATAGTTTCAAAAAACAAGTCACCTGCTCTCAGCTTATAATTTTGAATACAAACAGTCACATTGGACCTAATTTGATGAACTTTTGCTCTGAAGGCTCCTGAATGGCATCTGGATAGATCGACGCCTGCCGAGTATGATGTACAATCTGAGAATGGTTCACACCACTGAATTCAAATTAGAATTCTGTTTTTTTTCTGACTGTGGTTTTTATCCCTCTGTCACCATACAAACACCATTTCTAGGCCCCCCCCCCCCCCCCCTCCCTCTTAACAGGTCAAAAATCGAAATAATTAAATGTTTCACAATTTTCAATTTGTATATGAATTCACGCAGAATTCCATAGCAAAAACAAATTAAGTTGACGGAACAGCTAAAAACTCTATTTGAAAAGTCATTTGAAAAAGTGAAATTTAAAATTTGAAAAATATTTTGCCAGTTTCATTTCTAAACCCAATGTTAATTTGTTTATCTGGTTTATCTGATTCCAATAGCGAGAAAACCAACAGTAGCACGTTAAAATGTTTTTAGTTTATGCGGTGTCTTTCCTGCTAAACGCGTTGGTTGTTAGTGCAAATTTGAGCGGGTTGAAAAAAAAAACAGTACCCGGAAAACATTTTTTTTTCCAATGAAACCCCTTTCCGGCGATGGTATCCTGTAATCTTTTTCAATGAAGATTCGATTTTTTATGGCACTCGATCGTTTTGCACAGAGGGGGTATGTGAACGCGCTCCATTGAGACACGGGGCGTCCGCATTTGTCTATGCCTTAATTTGACCTACCCTTCTCGCCACACCGCCTGTTGCCCCATTTTTCCCAGGGTTCTCTGATTCTCATCATTCTCCCTGGCAGTCTTCTTACGGATGGTGACCCCTTTTAGCGAGTCCCCCTCTGCGACAGAGGTATGCAAGCGCGCTCCATTGAGGCAGTTGTCTCCGCCCTTGTTTGACCTACCCTTTCCGCCACACCACCCGCCACATCATTTGTCACGGAATGTCCGGGATCTTGCCATTTTCCCTTGCCGTCTCCTTACGGACGGTGACCGTTTTGTCTTCTTCCCCGTCTATTGATTTTTTACACGTTTTCCTCCAACTTTTTTTTTGCACTCTTCTTTGCATTTTTTGCTGATTTGATGGTTTAATGCCATTTTCAGGTAGTACGCGATGAACAACGATAACGCGAACCAGGCTGAATTGGCGCCACAGGGAAATGCCAACTTCCCGACGAACCCTCCACCGGTTGTGGCCAACCCTCAATATCAGTACAGAGTTCATCCCATGCCAAATCCCCCGCAAGCCCATCAAGGACAGTTTTACCATCAGCCTCAATACGTTCCGATGATTGCGCCACCGATGCCACAACTTTGGCCCCTCGGACAGCAGCAGGAGGTGATGCAGCAGATCACGCAAATGCAGCGACAAATGCAGCAGATGCAACAGCAGATGCAGCAATTGCAGCAACAAGTGAACCAAATGCAGCATCAGATGCAGCAAATCACTCCGTGGAACCAAAACATGCCGATGGCTCAGATGGTCCCAGTGACGCATCAGGATCCGCAACATATGGTTCATCAATGGCCGTACGGTCAACAACCGACAAACGCTGATGGCCAACAAGGTCAATCCCCACAAACTCAAGGTGGACATTTGGCGCCAGAGAATGCCCTGCAACCGCAGAACTACAACAACGTGCAGCAGCAGGTTCAGGAACCACTCGTGCCGATGCAGGAAGCCCATGCGCCTCTGGTGGCTTCGCCGACGCAGCAGCAAGAAGCTGAGCGCCAGCTAAATCCGCAGTGGAATGTCGATGCTCCGGAGTTCCTTCCCCGACATGTTCCTGATGAAGCTCTCTCTAGTAGTTCCAGTGGGACTGGATCTGAAGAAGACGAAGCTTCGACTACGGAGCCGAGATCTCAAATCGAGATGAAGACGATGACGCCGCCACCGGCCGAACTCGAGGAGTTGACCGTGGAGGCATCGCCAGAAATGCTCCAGGACGTCATTTCCCTGGGAGCCCCGGCAAGCGAGAAGTCTGTTTCGAGCGAGGAGAAGGCTGGATTAGCCTTGGGAAGGTAAGAATCTGAGATTTTTTTTTTCTGAAAAACAAAATTGTTGCAGGAGCCCATTGCCAGAAACGACTCCGGTTGCGGAAGACGTGCTTGTAGAGCACATCGACAACCGAGTAGACGCTCTTGCTCTTGAGGACGTTGATGATGTGGAAGACGTGACGGCCGAGACCTCGAACAAGGATGAACCGTCCACTTCTGCGACGCCATCGGAGACAAAGCAGGTCCACTGTTCCGCAGAGAGGTGAGCTCCTTTTTATCAAATTAATATATTATGTTTGGTTTTTCAGTCGAAAGAAGCAGAAAAAAGAGGCGCAGAAGAAGAAGAAGGAGGCCGAGAAGCTTGCCAAGAAGTTGAAGGAGGAGAAAGAGAGAGAAGATGCCGCCGCTTTGGAAGAGGCTTTTTCCTCTAATGCCAGCCACCACAACGAAAAAAGTATCTTCAAGGCCCAGTTGATCGAGTACGTGAAATCAGAGAAGAAGCGACGACGCGAGTTCCAGAATAACGGTTTCAAGCTGCCGTCGGGCACAGGTACTTGGTGTGATCTATTGAACTGGCTATCTGTACTGTTTTCAGACATGCAATGGATGTCTGCGGACATTTACTTGTACCGAAAAATGCCAGACAATCGACCGAAAATTTATGATCAGCGTTTCCATGACAGAATGATGGCCGATTGGGTGAAGGTCTGCGAGAGAGACCAGCGTGAAGCTACATTGGCGTCGTGTATTGAGGCTCTTCGAGAATTTAACGACAATGTCACCAACAACGATCTTTTCTATCTTATGGAGATGATGATCGCCTTCCGCCCATACTCGCGACCGTTGAGAGGCGGACTCTTGGGCCTGATTTTCAACATGGCAACCTTGCCTCCGATCGTCGCGCTTGACAGGGACGAAAACAGCACCATCATGAAGTATCTCAACCGACACGCTGTACTTCGAATGTACACGAATGGAGAGGGTAAGTTGAAGCTAACGTGTTAAACAGGAAATTATTGTTGTGTTTTTCAGTTACGGACCCGGTGACCGATGAGGAAAAGAGCTGCGTTGCCGCCTTCAAGAACAACCGCTGGGACGGAATGTGTGTTCTCGCTGCACAAAACTTCTTCCAAAAAGTTGCTTCTGTCTACTGGAATCATAAGGAACGAGAGCTGAGGCCGTTTATCAAACGCAACGCTGCGGTGTTCCGCTACCTCTCCACCATCCCGTCTCCCATCTTGGCCTTTGATGCCTCTTTCTGGTTCACCAACAAGTTGGACTTGGAAGCCAATACCAGATACGCCATTCTGGTGATGGGCAACGACGAGGTGCCGCCGTACGAGGAGTGATCTGTGGTCACTGAGTTGCTGTAACACACACCTATCTTGCCTCCATCTTCATGAAACATAAGTACCCTGTTTTTTTCTTGTTTCTAATGCCTCTTGTTCCTGACTCCAATGCTCACCTGATATGCCGCTGTATCTAATACAGCGAAGACCCTACTATCGTTATACTAATAAAGTATTTAAAGGGTAAACGCAGTTTAATTGTTCACACTACAATCTGCAGAAAATCAGAGTCCACACAATTGTTTTTCTTATTGTGGTATTCGTGAAACATCACGTCTCAGAAATAAGCATCAGCAAAATGGTAAAAGCTAATGTGCATTACGGTGATAAGATTGCTTCCCAATTAGGCCATATCAAAAGAACCAGCAGTCAGATCTCGAAGTACTGCTACTTATGCGCGCGTCTAGGTCCTAGAGTGATTTTGAAAGAAATCGGAAGAGTTTCCAAGGCGGCGGAGCTCCGGCTCAAAATGCGCCCAAGTCCTATCCTCAGTGAGACATTCATTTGCCTGTGAGTTGAGGAGAAAGTTACCAACTATGCCTTGTAACATCTTACATACAAACCGAAAATGGGGACAGCAACCAGGAGCATCAGGTACTGCGACCAAGAGCTGAAATGGACATGACGACGGATCGAACGTGAGTTGTATAGCTAAATAATACTTGTTCCAACTAATAACTCGCAGACGAGCAGACGACAATGATCAGAACAACAGTAGACTTCTTATCTCGCTCCAGACTCCATGATTCTTCCGCTTAGTCGTCCCGCCTTGGAATGGCATTTTCATAACTCATCCCACTTTATTTCCCCTAGCCAATTCTCCAAACCCCCTCTCCACCCATCTCATCGCTTTTTCTCGTGTGTTTTCATCTCGTCTCCTCTCATTCTTTCTCCTCCCCTCCTTCTTTTCCTTTCCCTCGTATACCCTTCCGCTCCTACCGACATACGTAACTATCTCCCTATCTTCCTGTCCCATCCCTTCTCCTCCCTTTCTTGTGATCTCTACACAGCCTGCTCTTTATCCTCGGTTCTTCGCGTTTCTACCGGGTTGCTTCCCGGTGGCGTGATCCAACCTGGTACCCTCGTCACGTCCCTATCGATTTCACCCGGTGGCGTCAATCCTCAGAACTCATCGCTCCTTTCTCCTTCCAACCCCTACGCTTGAGAATTTCTTGTGAGGGGTCGTCTCTTCCAATATCCTTATCTTCACCCCTCTCTCTTCCCTCTGCCTGTATTGCAAGTAAACAGCAAAAAAAAACAGCTGGTAAAACATTTTCAATGTTTCTGTACTTATGTTCACTTCACCCTTATAAAAAATGAAAAAATAATCTATTGACGTCTCGAAATGTGTTCAAAATGATAAAGAGGAGCTACTTCATGAACCTGGGATACCTTTACTTGTTTGACTGCTCTTCATGCATCAACCAAACGAAAAGAGGAAATGGGCAGCTGCAACTGCAAGGTATGCAAACCCGCTCCACCGAAAAACGTTCGTGGCTTATGAATTTGCGTTCGTCACCGTTTCGCCTTTTTTCTTTCGTTTTGTCGCGAATGGCTCACTTCCTAACTTATTTTTTGTCGTCGAAATTTCTTTTCCCAGAGCTTGTGCCACAAAACAGTGAATTCAAAACTTCCGGCAGCGATTCACTA
This sequence comes from Caenorhabditis afra, assembly GCA_963570955.1. Lineage (NCBI taxonomy): Eukaryota > Metazoa > Nematoda > Chromadorea > Rhabditida > Rhabditidae > Caenorhabditis > Caenorhabditis afra. The sequence goes on along the minus strand of OY751537.1, from coordinate 3,838,065 downwards.
TAATGTGCGACCTTTAAACATCTTCCCTGGAGAAACGGCACACAATCACCGACCTTGCGCTAACTTTTTGCGATACTCTGAAAATGATTTCATTTGTGCGCCTTCCGAAGAAAGCCAGGACAGAGGAAGGACACTGAGGTACAACGTAGATTCTCTTGATTTGTTTTCATTAGTGACCTATTTCCAGATCGTCCCGCTTTGCGGTGTCCAGTGCTTTGATGGTGACAATCAGTTGACATTTGAAAACACAACTATTCTTCTGAAACACATCGTCTACACCCATGGTACGTATGAAGATCGAAAGCTGTTCGTTCGATCAGGAGTCGGTAGCTAAGTCGGTAGTGGTGGCCGCTGGCGGTCGAGAGGTCACGAGTTCAAGTCCGTCCTCAACCCCCAGGTTTACCTAGCCTCCAAATAGGAAGTAGAGCAATCTACGAACATTAATCGGTCACTATCCCCAGCCCGGAAGTGACTTGAACCAGGCTCAGCGGGACCACCACCGGAGGTGCTCCGAACTCTGAAATCCCGGATCCGCAGTGCGTTCGCACTTGAAGAACGGATCAATCGTTAATCTTTCATCTTTGAAAGTCATCCCACCGTCAATTATCTGAAACCGCAATCATCAAGTATGAAGTAATAATATTTTTTGCTCTGACCGATTTGAAGATCTACCTTGACACGCCGAAAAACGAGAAGGAGAAAATGGTGACGATGAGCTTGAATAAGGAAGGTGACACTACGATTCATTCGATCTTCTTCTCCTATGAGGAGATCGACAACAACATTCGAGAGAAATGCCGGAACTGTTGGAGAAATGTGAAATGGTCGGTGCGGATGCTCAAGAAATCCTCAAGAAGGCGGTCAGGACGAATGACGAGAACACCCAACTGGCACAGGCTCTTGGAATGACAAAAGCGACCACTTCCAAGATGGACAAGATTGTCACGGCCTACAACAAAAAACTGAGAGCGTGAGTTGAATTCGAAATAAAAATTATTGCTTCTACTAATTGATTGTAATGTTTAGGATGAGGAAACAAAGTCGTCTGCTGAAAGAATTGAACATGGGGATTTCGGGCGCTTCTCCAGAAATTGTGGGCACAATACGGACCAGAACCCGCCCTACGTTTAATTTTTTTTAAAATATCAAACGTCAAACTGTTTTTTTTTTTTTCAAAATAAATGTTCCTGACCGTCTTCAGACCATCATATGCAAGAGAGAAAATGGTAGTACAGTTTCCCATAACATGAAGTGAACGACCTGATTTGCATATTGAAAGTGTATAAAAGGAAAATGAAAGAACGGAAAATGATATTTGGCGGGTCCCTACAATGTCGAAAACTGTTTTTATTCTCTTTCTCGGCTTGCTGGGCTTCTCTCACCTCTGTCGTCGTTCTGAAAGCGACGGTGAATCTGAGGCGGTGTTGAAGCCGATTCTGAAATCCCTGATGGCTGCGATTCGGGCGAGAGATGAGGCGGGAATTTCGAAGTTCGTTGCCCACGACGTCAGATACCACGGCTGTCAAGGAGAATACATGGTCTCAAGACGTACGTTTAACAATATCGCAACATGGATCGAAGATTTTCAAAAATGATAATGGTTTTAGAGGAACTACTGGCGCTTCTGAGACTTTTGCCGGATGACGCCGCCTGAACGCTTTATGGCTTTTTGTTAGGTTGTCACTATCCCTTTTCAGAAGTCTCTATGCTCTTCTGGATCCTTCTCTGGGTTTCCATTACGTGACGATTTTCGCTCATTTCGAGTTTTCCATCCTGCCGAGGTAACCCGCAAACCGAACTTTCCTCGCGGCCCTTTCCTTCGATGTGTCCAGATGGCAGTTCTGAATTTCTGAGATTAATAGGTTTAAAACTGTGCGATGTCGTCTTAACACACCAACTTCTACGGAGTAGGCGCCTTAGAAAAGGCAACACTAGTAACCTCAAAAGACTATGATTCATCAGGAACCTTCCTCCTTGCGCCGAAACACGCGTAACAGCTGTTAGGACTGACACCCATAACTGTTACAGGAGTTAACCATCTGGAACCTTGCGGCCATCACCCTCAACCTTCGGTCTTGCGACTTCCGGATGTGGTTGACCCGTACGACTGCTCAAGTATTCCTCCGTTCCAGGGAGCTCCAACAGTGTATGTTTGTGGACACGGGTTCGACTCGTCCCTTCTGACTAGTGTTCCAATACTTACTTGCAGCCGCACATCAACTATAGGTAACTGGGCGAATATTTGCGTCATTGTCGTCTGGAGGACATCCCAATACATCGATGTATTCAGAGTATTCCGCGTCTGAAAATGAAAATTGTCAGCATCATTGATTTCAGATTAAAATGCTGAATAATAACTGTCAAGTTGGGCAAACACCAATTATCTATGAAATGAAACGAATTTTATTTATTTCAAACTTATTTTTAATTGATGTATGTATGTTTTTGTTAATATTATTTCTCTTCTAATCTACACATGTTTCGAAAAATGAAAAAAATAGCAAGTAATGTGTTCAATTCAAAATCGGAAATAAATATTGATGAAACGTGCGCACAATCAAATGGGGGCGATTCTTGAAAGGTCCTCCCATCTACGCGGATCCTCCCTACCTCATATAGGGCCGCACATCTCGGCTAACCACCGCCCGGTGTGGCGGGCGATTGTGTGCTTGGTGGCAGCCTTCCGTTCCAAGCGAGAACGGTGAAGGGGTGGACAGTGTACGGCCTGTGTGCCGGCGTCCACCGCGTCGATGAACAGCAGCAGCGCTGAAAAAGAGAAAAAAAAGAATATCACTTTTTGAAACGATGTGCTCAAATTTAAAGTACGTGGTTTATGAAAAAAAGAAAAAGAAAAAAGAAAGAAAAATAACGTCTGCACAAAAAAAACCCTCCTAAATCTTAAAAAAAAAACATTTATTGCTGGAAAAACAATGATAGTTTCAAAAAACAAGTCACCTGCTCTCAGCTTATAATTTTGAATACAAACAGTCACATTGGACCTAATTTGATGAACTTTTGCTCTGAAGGCTCCTGAATGGCATCTGGATAGATCGACGCCTGCCGAGTATGATGTACAATCTGAGAATGGTTCACACCACTGAATTCAAATTAGAATTCTGTTTTTTTTTTCTGACTGTGGTTTTTATCCCTCTGTCACCATACAAACACCATTTCTAGACCCTCCCCCCCCTCTTAACAGGTCAAAAATCGAAATAATTAAATGTTTCACAGTTTTCAATTTGTATATGAATTCACGCAGAATTCCATAGCAAAAACAAATTAAGTTGACCGAACAGTTGAAAACTCTATTTGGAAAGTCATTTGCAAAAGTGAAATTTGAATTTTGAAAAAGATTGTACCAGTTTCATTTCTAAACCCAATGTTAATTTGTTTATCTGGTTTATCTGATTCCGATAGCGGGAAAACCAACAGTAGCACGTTCTAATGTTTTAGTTTATGCGGAGTCTTTCCTGCTAAGCGCGTTGGTTGTTAGTGCAAATCTGAGCAAGTTGAAAAAAAAAACACTACCCGAAAAAAATTTTTTTTAAATGAAACCACTCTTTTTCAGTTTTACGGCGACGATATCCTGTAATCTTTTTTATTGAAAATTCGATTTTTATGCACATGAGGGGTATGTGAACGCGCTAAATTGAGACACAGGACCTTCCCAGTGGTCTCCGCCTTCATTTGACCTACCCTTCTCGCCACACCGCCTGTTGCCCCATTTTTCCCAGGATTCTCTGATTCTCATCATTCTCCGTGGCAGTCTTCTTACGGATGGTGACCCCTTTTGGGTAGTCCCCCTCTGCGACAGAGGTATGCAAGCGCGCTCCATTGAGACGCGGGGCATCGGCGATTGTCTCCGCCCTCTTTTGACCTACCCTTTCCGCCACACCACCCGCCACACTATTTGTCACGGAATGTCCGGGATCTTGTCATTTTCTCTTGCCGTCTCCTTATGGATGGTGACCGTTTTTTCTTTTCCCCCGTCTATTGATTTTTTACCCGTTTTCTTTCACCTACAATTTTTTGCTGATTTGATGATTAATAATAAGCGTTATTTTCAGGTAGTACGCGATGAACAACAATAACGCGAACCAGGCTGAATTGGCGCCACAGGGAAATGCCAACTTCCCGACGAACCCTCCACCGGTTGTGGCTCCTCAATATCAGTACGGAGTTCATCCCATGCCAAATCCTCCGCAAGCCCATCAAGGCCAGTTTTACCATCAGCCTCAATACGTTCCGATGATTGCGCCACCGATGCCACAACTTTGGCCCCTCGGACAGCAGCAGAAGGTGATGCAGCAGATCACGCAGATGCAGCAACAAATGCAGCAGATGCAACATCAGATGCAGCAATTGCAGCAACAAGTGAACCATATGCAGCATCAGATGCAGCAAATCACTCCGTGGAACCAGAACATGCCGATGGCTCAGATGGTCCCAGTGATGCATCCGAATCCGCAACAGATGATTCATCAATGGCCGTACGGTCAACAACCGACAAACGCTGATGGTCAGCAAGGTCAATCCCCACAAGCTCAAGGTGGACATTTGGCGCCAGAGAATGCCCTGCAACCGCAGAACTACAACAACGTGCAGCAGCAGGTTCAGGAACCACTCGTGCCGATGCAGGAATCCCATGCGCCTCTGATGGCTTCGCCGACGCAGCAGCAAGAAGTTGAGCGCCAGCAGCATCCGCAGTGGAATGTCGATGCTCCGGAATTCCTCCCCCGACATGTTCCAGATGAAGCTCTTTCTACTGCTTCCAGTGGGAATGGATCTGAAGAAGAAGCTTCGACTCCGGAGCTGAGCTCTCAAAACGAGATAAAGACGACGACACCGCCACCGGCCGAACTCGAGGAGTTGGCCGTGGAGGCATCGCCAGAAAGGCTCCAGGACGTCATTTCCCTGGGAGCCCCGGCGAGCGAGACGTCTGTTTCGAGCGGAGAGAAGGCTGGAATAGCCTTGGGAAGGTAAGAATCTGAGATTTTTTTTCTGAAAAACAAAATTGTTGCAGGGTCCCATCGCCGGAAACCACTCCGGTTGCGAAAGAAGTGCTTGTAGAGCACATCGACAACCGAGTAGGTGCTCTTGCTCTTGAGGACGTTGATGTTGTGGAAAACGTGATGGTAGAGACGTCGAACAAGGATGAACCGTCCACTTCTGCGACGCCATCAGAGATGAAGCAGGTCCACTGTTCCGCTGAGAGGTGAGCTCCTTTTTATCAAATTGATCAATTATGTTTGGTTTTTCAGTCGAAAGAAGCAGAAAAAAGAGGCGCAGAAGAAGAAGAAGGAGGCCGAGAAGCTTGCCAAGAAGTTGAAGGAGGAGAAAGAGATGGAAGATGCCGCCGCTTTGGAAGAGGCTTTTTCCTCTAATGCCAGCCACCACAACGAAAAAAGTATCTTCAAGGCCCAGTTGATCGAATACGTGAAATCGGAGAAGAAGCGTAGACGCCAGTTCCAGGCTAAAGGTTTCAAGCTTCCGTCGGGCACAGGTACTTGGTGTGATCTATTGAACTGGCTATCTGTGCTGTTTTCAGACATGCACTGGATATCTGCGGACATTTACTTGTGGCGAAAAATGCCGGACAATCGACCAAAAATTTATGATCAGCGTTTCCATGACAGAATGATGGCCGATTGGGTGAAGATCTGCGAGAGAGATCAGCGTGAAGCTACATTGGCCTCGTGTATTGAGGCTCTTCGAGAATTTAACGACGATGTCACCAACAACGATCTTTTCTATCTCATGGAGATGATGATTGCCTTCCGCCCATACTCGCGACCGTTGAGAGGCGGACTCTTGGGCCTGATTTTCAACATGGCAACCTTGCCTCCGATCGTCGCGCTTGACAGGGACGAGAACAGTACCATCATCAAGTACCTCAACCGACACGCTGTACTTCGAATGTACACGAAGGGAGAGGGTAAGTTGAAGCTAACGTGTTAAACAGGAAATTATTGTTGTGTTTTTCAGTTACGGACCCGCTGACCGATGAGGAAAAGAGCAGCATTGCCGCCTTCAAGAACAACCGCTGGGACGGAATGTGTGTTCTCGCTGCACAAAACTTCTTCCAAAAAGTTGCTACTGTCTACTGGAATCATAAGGAACGAGAGCTGAAGCCGTTCATCAAACGCAACGCTGCGGTGTACCGCTACCTCTCCACCATCCCGTCTCCCATCTTGGCCTTTGATGCCTCTTTCTGGTTCACCAACAAGATGGACTTGGAAGCCAATACCAGATACGCCATCCTGGTGATGGGCAACGACGAGGTGCCGCCGTACGAGGAGTGATCTGTGGTTACTGAGTTGCTGTAACACACATCTATCTTGCCTCCATCTGCATGAGACATAACTACCCTGTTTTTTTCTTGTTTCTAATGCCTCCTGTTCCTGACTCCAATGCTCACCTGAAATGCCGCTGTATCTAATACAGCGAAGACCCTACTATCGTTACACTAATAAAGTATTTAAAGGGTATACGCAGTTTGATTGTTCACACCACAAGCTGAAAGTAATCAGAGTCCACACAATTGTTTTTCTTATTGTGGTATTCGTGAAACATCACGTCTCAGAAATAAGCATCAGCAAAATGGTGAAAGCTAACGTGCATTACGGTGATAAAATCGCATTTTCCCAATTAGGCGATATCAAAAGAACCATCAGTCAGATCTCGAAGTACTGCTACTAATTTGCGCTTGTGTAGGTCCTAGAGTGATTTTGAAAGAAATCGGAAGAGTTTCCAACGCGGCGGAGCTCCGGCTCAAAATGCACCCAAGGCCTATCCTCAGTGAGATATTCATTTGCCTGTGAGTTAATGGGAAAGTTACCAACTATGCCTACTTACATCTTACAGACAAGCCGACAATGGGGACAGCAACCAGGAGCACCAGGTACTGCGACCAGGAGCTGAAATGTACATGACGACGGATCGAACGTGAGTTGTATAGCTAAATAATACTTGTTCCAACTAATAACTTGCAGACAAGCAGAGGACAACGATCAGAACAACAGTAGACTTCTCATCTTGCCTCAGACTCCAGGATTCTTCCGCTCAGTCGTCTCGCCTTGGAATGGCATTTTCAATAACTCATCTCACGTTCTTTCCATGAAAACGTTGTTTGCAGTTATCAAAAAACAAGAGGACAATGTCATCACAAACTGATCTAATGTTGTCCACTTTTCAATGTTGTAAACTCCCGCCAAAAGGGACCTTCCCAACAAATTTGAATCTCCCGCCAGTTCCATTCGATAGCCCGCTTTCCCACTCCTTTTCTGGAACATTCCATGAGTTAGTGGGAGATACCAATTTGACATGCCCTCACTAATGGAGTCAATCGGTTCAGTACCAAAAAGTGTCAAAAATTACTGTTTCTATTGTACCAGTTTCGATTCGCTACTTCAGTTCTGACTTAATTTTACTATTAAAAAAACAGTTTCTCGGGTGAAATTTTTCAAAAGTATCTTATCGACCTTTAATTTTTTCACTGTATTTGTAAATTCCGACTACAAGAATGTGAAAAAAATCCCATGCTCAATTTTGATCTGAAATTTCAGACTTTTAGTAAAACCTGTTTTTGCTCAGGCCTAGCTTTTAACCATTTTGTACCAACATTTCTGAATCTGAAAAGTCACAAAAACCAATTTTAGGTTGGTTACAACGCGGAGTATATTTGTACTTGGGCTGAAACCTGTTCGTCTACCCTTGTCTGAATAAATTGTTGTGCATCTGACAATTCGATGAAGAAACACATCCAATTCTGAGTTCCTATTCTAACTGGTCGTTAGCACTTGTGCAAACGGCCGCAATAGGTAGATTTCAGAAATTAATCATATACATATTTGTATTAATATTATTCATCTTTTAATTCATGAACGTTTCGAAATATTGAAAAACATCTAAATATGTGTTCAATTATTCATAGAAAATAAGTATTGATGGAACGTGCGTGTAACCAGATGAGGGCGATTCTTCAGGGGCCCTCTCATCTACGCGGACCCTCCCTACCTTATATTTCGCCGTACATCTCGGCTAACCACCGCCCGGTGTGGCGGGCGATTGTGTGCTGGATGGTACCCTTCCGTTCGAAGAGAGTCTACGGTGAAGGGGTGGACAGTGTACGGCCTGTGTGCCGGCGTCCACCGCATCCATCATTATCAGCAACATCAACAGCTGAAAAAGAAGAAAAAAGAATATCACTTTTTGAAATAATTATGCTCAAACTTAATCTGCTTGAGCAAAAACAGGCCTGAGCAAAAACAGGTTTTCCTAAAAGTCTGAAATTTCAGATCAAAATTGAGCATGGGATTTTTTTCACATTCTTGTAGTCGGAATTTACAAATACAGTGAAAAAATTAAAGGTCGATAAGATACTTTTGAAAAATTTCACCCGAGAAACTGTTTTTTTAATAGTAAAATTAAGTCAGAACTGAAGTAGCGAATCGAAACTGGTACAATAGAAACAGTAATTTTTGACACTTTTTCGTACTGAACCGATTGACTCCATTAGTGAGGGCATGTCAAATTGGTATCTCCCACTAACTCATGGAATGTTCCAGAAAAGGAGTGGGAAAGCGGGCTATCGAATGGAACTGGCGGGAGATTCAAATTTGTTGGGAAGGTCCCTTTTGGCGGGAGTTTACAACATTGAAAAGTGGACAACATTAGATCAGTTTGTGATGACATTGTCCTCTTGTTTTTTAATAACTGCAAACAACGTTTTCATGGAAAGAACGTGAGATGAGTTATTGAAAGTGCCATTCCAAGGCGGGACAACTGAGCGGAAGAATCCTGGAGTCTGAGGCAAGATGAAAAGTCTACTGTTGTTCTGATCGTTGTCCTCTGCTTGTCTGCAAGTTATTAGTTGGAACAAGTATTATTTAGCTATACAACTCACGTTCGATCCGTCGTCATGTCCATTTCAGCTCCTGGTCGCAGTACCTGGTGCTCCTGGTTGCTGTCCCCATTTGTTTCGGTAGGGTGTAGCAGGGGGTGGTGAGTCCGCCCTACCGAGGTTTAACCTGAAAGAGCCCAAGCCTAGGCGAAGCATTGTCTTGTGATGTGAGATAACAACGAATACAACCGACAAGGTTTATTATAAACGACACCGGGGTGGACCCCCAAGTTTCATAGAAAATAAGTATTGATGAAACGTGCGTGTAACCAGATGAAGGCGATTTTTCAGGGGTCCTCTCATCTACGCGGACCCTCCATACCTTATATTTTGCCGCACACCTCGGCTAACCACCGCCCGGTGTGGCGGGCGATTGTGTGCTGGATGGTACCCTTCCGTTCGAAGAGAGTCTACGGTGAAGGGGCGGACAGTGTACGGCCTGTGTGCCGGCGTCCACCGCATCCATCATTATCAGCAACATCAACAGCTGAAAAAGAAGAAAAAAGAATATCACTTTTTGAAATAATTATGCTCAAATTTAATCTAATTAATGAAAGAAAACAAAAACACAAAATAGGAAGCAAAACTTATCCACAGAAAACCCCGTTTTACAAATGAAAGAACATTAACCGTAGTCTTAAAATAACATTGTATGGCTGGAAGATCAGTGAACTCACTCACCCTAGCCCCGCACAAAACTAATCACTTAAACTTGGGCCGCGGTCCCATTCCCGTCCCTCTGCTGCCTCTCACCCCATCTCCCCATCTTCTTCAACTGGCGATCATTTTTTCCGATATTTTCTGAACAAGTCGCTTTTTGAGTTAGAACACCTGCTCTTCTTCGTCCGTTCACGATCTTTCCTTGGAGAGCCAGATGGTTGATGAACGCTTTATGGCTTTTTGTTAGGTTGTCACTATACCTCTTCAGAGGTCTTTATGCTCTTCTGGATACTTCTCTGGGTTTCCATTACGTGACGATTTTCGCTCATTTCGAGTTTTCCATCCTGCCGAGGCGACCCGCAAACCGAACTTTCCTCGCGGCCCTTTCCTTCGAAGTGTCCAGATGGAAGTTCTGAATTCCTGAGATGAATAGGTTTAAAACTGTGCGATGTCGTCTTAACGCACCAACTTCTACGGAGTAGGCGCCTTAGAAAAGGCAACACTAGTAACCTCAAAAGACTATAATTCATCAGGAACCTACCTCCTCGTGCCGAAGCAAGCGTAACGGCTGAAAGGACTGGCTGGCACCCATAACTGTTACAGGAGTTAACCATCTGGAACCTTGCGGCCATCACCCTCCCCCTTCGGTCTTGCGACTTCCGGATGTGGTGGACCTGTACAACTATTGGAGTATTCCTCCGTTCCAGGGGCTCCATCAGTGTATGTTTGTGGACACAGATTCGGCTCGTCCCTTCTGACTAGTGTTCCAATACTTACTTGCAGCCGCACATCAACTATAGGTAACTGGGCGAATATTTGCGTCATCGACGTCTGGAGGACATCCCAATACATCGATGTATTCAGAATATTCCACGTCTGCAAATGAAAATTGTCAACACCATTGATTTCAGATTAAAATGCTGAATAATAACTGTCAAGTTGAGCTCTGACGTCTCCTAAATGGCATCTGGATACATCGCCGTCTTCTGAGTATTATGATTCTGAAAAAAAACACCAATTATCTATGAAATGAGACGAATTTCATTTATTTCTAACTTATTTTTAATTGATGTATGTATGTTTTTGTTAATATTATTTCTCTTCTAATCTACTAATAATTCGAAAAATGAAAAGATAGCAAGTAATGTGTTCAGTTCATAATCTGAAATAAATAGTGATGAAACGTGCGCACAATCAAATGGGGGCGATGGACGTCCACCACGACATGGTTACTTACTTAGTTACTTAGACGATCCGTTCTTCGCTATAGGTTAGCGCGGATCACAGCACGCCATTGATTTCGGTCCTTTGCTTGAGTTGACCACGGAGCCAGCACTTTTCCTGTCGACGTTCTTATCGTCACATCTTTCCGGAGCGAGTCGGTCCATCTCGTTGGTGGTCTTCCGACTGGCCTTGTGTAGTCGTACGGCCTCCAATCGAGCATTGTCGTCGTCCACCGATTATCCGTCCTTCTTGCGACGTGTCCGGCCCATCTCAGCTTCATCTTCTTGATGTGGAGTAGAGGATCTTGAACTTTTGAGATTTTTCGAACGTCCTCGCGGTGCATGTTCTTCTCCCGTTGTTCTGTTAGTGTCAGTCCAATGAGTCGTCGTTCGAGCGCTGCGTGTGTGATCCTGACTCTTTCCGCCAGGGCCTTGGTGAACGTCCATGCTTCACATCCGTAGGTCAGGGCTGGTAGAACGGTGGAGTCGAAGAGTTCTGCGCGTCGTTTCTGGCATTTGATGGCGTCCGTGGTGTTCTGTATGCTGTTGAAGGATGCCCACGCTGCCCTTCTTCTTCGGTGGATCTCTTTTTCTAGCTCGTTCCTTGCGTTGATCTGACGTCCGAGATAGATGTATTCTGCTACGTCATCGATGACGGTTACTGTGGTCGAGGTGGTGAGTTTGATCGGTTCGCTGCTGGCGAAGGCATTCCGGAGAGCTTTTGTCTTTCCGCTGTTCATCTCGAGTCCTACCTCGTGGCACTTCTGCATCAGTTCCGTTAGCATCTCGCTCGCTGCTTCGGGGCTTTTTGATATCAATACGATGTCGTCCGCGAAGCGGAGGTGCGTCAGGTTGCGCCCATTGATTCTCACTCCTGGGTTGGTGTCGTAGTCGTTCTCGTCGTCTTTCAGGGAACTCCAAGAGAGCTTTTGGAACACCATTTCGAGGCAGGCCGAGAAGAGATTTGGTGATATGGGGTCCCCTTGGCGTACTCCTTTTTGCACTGGAATGTGCACTGGTTTGTGGAATGGTGTGATGGTTGTGGTGCACTGATGGTAGCATTGTTGCAGCATGTGGACATAGGCCGGCTCGATTCCTTGTTGATCCAGGCTCTTCCAGACCGACTTCGCTTCGATGCTATCGAAAGCCTTCTTGTAGTCGACGAAGACGAGTACCAGTGGAATCCGGTATTCACGTCCGGCTTCGAGGAGTCGCTGGAGAGAATGGATGTGGTCGACTGTCGAGAACGATCTTCTGAAGCCTGCTTGTTCGACTGGCTGCGCCGCATCGAGTGTTTTCCTGATCCGGTTGAGTATGCACTTGGTGAAGGTCTTGTATAGAACCGGTAGCAGACAGATTGGCCTGTAGTTCTCCAGGCTTTCTCGGTCTCCTTTTTTGAAGATCAGAGTCGTTCTTGATGTGCTCCACTCCCGGGGGATGACTCCGCGATTCATGTAGATGTTGAATCTTGCCGTGATCATTTGCATAACGTTGTCACTGCATGCTTTGAGGAAGTCAGCGGTGATTCGGTCGTTGCCTGCGGCTTTTCCTGGTGGGAAGGATTTGATCGCTGAGCGGATTTCGTCTGATAGAAAGGGTGGTGGTCGCTCTGGTCCACTTGGCGATGTTGGAGCCGGCGGTGGGGACGAGCTGCTCGCGAATAGTCTGGTGTAGAATAGCTCTATCTCCTTCTCCATACCGCTTCTCGAGGTGATCCTCTCTCCGTTCGTAGAGGATTTTAAGCAGGGGATGTAGGCCTTGTACTCGTTGATGTCGCGGGCGACTCTTTTGAGGCTTTTCCTCGCACCTGCGGCTGCTAGAAGGCGCGATTTGGCAAACTCTTCGTGATCTCGTTTTACTGCTTCTCGGCACTCTTCAGAAAGTATTTTGAAGTTGGGGTCCGTCCTGTTCATGAAGCGTCGAGTTGTGAGCAGCTTCCGAGTTGCGTCGGTTAGCCTATTCGTTGAGTGGTTCGACGGTTTTGTTGCGGCCTGGTCTTGTATTGCTTTTAGCATCGCGACAAGCTCTTTGTAGTCCTCGTCAATGCTGGCACGCATTGGGAGTGTTGCGGTGGTGCTGGTCGTCGATGCGATAGCTGTATCAAGTACTCGTTTGGGCTGCTTTCTCCTTTTCAACTGATCCAACTTTGCGTAGTTTATATCAAAGTGAAGGTTGCTGCGGAGTAGGCGGTGGTCGCTGCCAGTCACGAAAGATGGTAGAACCGAGGTGTCGGTTACAAATTTATCGTTAGCCAGAATGTGGTCGAGCTCGTGTTTGTGGCGGCCGTCTGGGCTTATGAATGTCCATCTCTTGTGGAGTGGCTTGAGAAACTGCGAGTTGGTGTGCCACAATCTATTTGTTTCGCAGAATGTCGCCAGAAGCTCGCCCGTGTCGTTGCGCGGTTCGAAGGCATGGGTGCCGACGTGCCGCTCCGTGTCGTTTCTTCGGTTCCCGATTCGTGCGTTGAAGTCGCCGATGACTAGTTTGTACTTGCTTTTGCAAGCTCTGTAGACGTCTTCGACACGTTCATAGAAGTCGTATATTTCCTCTGGATCGGAGTCGGCGGTCGGCGCGTACACTTGGATGACTGTGCACTTGAGCCTTTTACCCACTTTGAATGTGAGCGTGCCTATCCGATGGTCGAGTATCTTGACTTCGTCGATTCGGGGTAGGAAGGCGCTTTGAACTATGAAGCCGATTCCTCCAGATATCGAAGATTTGTTCCGTTGTCCTAGAAAGATTCCGGTGCCGTCCGAGCTGACGATGTGCTCCTCTACTTCTCTTTTTGTCTCGCTCAAGCCGATGATATCGAACTTGATTCTCTTTGCTTCTTCGAGAAGTGTCGCTAGTCGATCGTTTGTGGCGATCGAGCGACAGTTAAAGGTGCAGATCCTCGCGTCGGTTCTTCGTGTTTTTGGCCGGTCGTTCCTGTGCCGTACCGTATGACAGAATCGTTCAGCTCCGAGATTTGATCGCCTCTCCTGGTGTGCGCGTGTGTCTGTCGTCACAGTTGCAGTGGCCAGGTGCGGAGGACTGAGGCAGGGGTATGTGCTGTTAAGAGCAAAGGTGTTTCCTCTGGGGTACTTTGGAACGATTAGCTGGACCGAACCAAAGCCGCCCGGTCAAAGAGCATGCGACACTGCCTAGGACCTGCGTGAGGGGTGTACTTATTGGCCGGATAGCTCCTCCTGAGGTGTCGATCTCCTCAGGTTGTAGAAGGAACTATCCGTTGATCCCTATCGCCGCGGAGAGGCTAAGTACTGATAGAGTACCATCAACGCTGAAAAAGAAAAAAAAAAGAATATCACTTTTTGAAACAATTATGCTCAAATTTGACGTACACAATTTATTAAAGAAAGATAAAGAGAAAAAAAACGTCTGCACAAAAAACACGCTTCTAAATCTTAAAAAAAAATCGTCTTCTGAATGGCATCTGGATACATCGACGCCTTCCGAGTTTGATGTACAATCTGAGAAAAATTTACACCACTGAATTCCGATCAGAATTCTGTTTTTTTTTCTGACTGTGGTTTTGGTTCCTCTGTCACCATACAAACACCATTTCAAGATCCCCCCCTTAACAGGTCGAAAATCGAAATAATTAAATGTTTCACAATATCCAATTTGTATTTGAATTCATGCGGAATTCCATAGCAAAAACAAATTAAGTTGACCGAACAGTTGAAAACTCTATTTGGAAAGTCATTTGCAAAAGTGAAATTTGAATTTTGAAAAAGATTGTACCAGTTTCATTTCTAAACCCAATGTTAATTTGTTTATCTGGTTTATCTGATTCCGATAGCGAGAAAACCAACAGTAGCACGTTCAACTGTTTTCAGTTTATGCGGTGTCTTTCCTGCTAAGCGCGTTGGTTGTTAGTGCAAATCTGAGCAAGTTGAAAAAAAAAAACAGTACCCGGGAAAAAAATTGTTTTAAATGAAACCCCTCTTTTTCAGTTTTCCGGCGACGATATCCAGATATCTTTGTATTTAGGATCAAATTTTTTTATTACCATCGATCGTTTTGCACATGAGAGGTATGTGAACGCGCTCCATTGAGACACGGGGCGTCCGCAATTGTCTCCGCCTTCATTTGACCTACCCTTCTCGCCACACAGCCTGTTGCCCCATTTTTCCCAGGATTCTCTGATTCTCATCGTTCTCCCTGGCAGTCTTCTTACGGATGGTGACCTCTTTTAGCGAGTCCCTCTCTGCGTCAGCGGTATGCAAGCGCGCTCCATTGAGGCAGTTGTCTCCGCCCTTGTTTGACCTACCCTTTCCGCCACACCACCCGCCACATCATTTGTCACGGAATGTCCGGGGTCTTGTCATTTTCCCTTGCCGTCTCCTTACGGACGGTGACCGTTTTGTCTTCTTCCCCGTCTATTGATTTTTTACACGTTTTCTTTCACCTTCAACTTTTTGCTGATTTGATGATTCATAATAAGCGTTGTTTTCAGGTAGTACGCGATGAACAACGATAACGCGAACCAGGCTGAATTGGCGCCACAGGGAAATGCCAACTTCCCGACGAA
Organism: Caenorhabditis afra; assembly: GCA_963570955.1. Lineage (NCBI taxonomy): Eukaryota > Metazoa > Nematoda > Chromadorea > Rhabditida > Rhabditidae > Caenorhabditis > Caenorhabditis afra. Next base: position 3,822,746 of record OY751537.1, on the reverse strand, counting down.
CCCTCCACCGGTTGTGGCCAACCCTCAATATCAGTACAGAGTTCATCCCATGCCAAATCCTCCGCAAGCCCATCAAGGACAGTTTTACCATCAGCCTCAATACGTTCCGATGATTGCGCCACCGATGCCACAACTTTGGCCCCTCGGACAGCAGCAGGAGGTGATGCAGCAGATCACGCAAATGCAGCGACAAATGCAGCAACTGCAACATCAGATGCAGCAATTGCAGCAACAAGTGAACCAAATGCAGCATCAGATGTCTCCGTGGAACCAAAACATGCCGATGGCTCAGATGGTCCCAGTGACGCATCAGGATCCGCAACATATGGTTCATCAATGGCCGTACGGTCAACAACCGACACACGCTGATGGCCAACAAGGTCAATCCCCACAAACTCAAGGTGGACATTTGGCGCCAGAGAATGCCCTGCAACCGCAGAACTACAACAACGTGCAGCAGCAGGTTCAGGAACCACTCGTGCCGATGCAGGAATCCCATGCGCCTCTGATGGCTTCGCCGACGCAGCAGCAAGAAGTTGAGCGCCAGCAGCATCCGCAGTGGAATGTCGATGCTCCGGAATTTCTCCCCCGACATGTTCCAGATGAAGCTCTTTCTACTGCTTCCAGTGGGAATGGATCTGAAGAAGAAGCTTCGACTCCGGAGCAGAGCTCTCAAAACGAGATTAAGACGATGACGCCGCCACCGGCCGAACTCGAGGAGTTGGTCGTGGAGGCATCGCCAGAAAGGCTCCAGGACGTCATTTCCCTGGGAGCCCCGGCGAGCGAGACGTCTGTTTCGAGCGGAGAGAAGGCTGGAATAGCCTTGGGAAGGTAAGAATCTGAGATTTTTTTCTGAAAAACAAAATTGTTGCAGGGTCCCATCGCCGGAAACCACTCCGGTTGCGAAAGAAGTGCTTGTAGAGCACATCGACAACCGAGTAGGTGCTCTTGCTCTTGAGGACGTTGATGTTGTGGAAGACGTGATGGTAGAGACGTCGAACAAGGATGAACCGTCCACTTCTGCGACGCCATCAGAGATAAAGCAGGTCCACTGTTCCGCTGAGAGGTGAGCTCCTTTTTATCAAATTAATCAATTATGTTTGGTTTTTCAGTCGAAAGAAGCAGAAAAAAGAGGCGCAGAAGAAGAAGAAGGAGGCCGAGAAGCTTGCCAAGAAGTTGAAGGAGGAGAAAGAGATGGAAGATGCCGCCGCTTTGGAAGAGGCTTTTTCCTCTAATGCCAGCCACCACAACGAAAAAAGTATCTTCAAGGCCCAGTTGATCGAATACGTGAAATCGGAGAAGAAGCGTAGACGCCAGTTCCAGGCTAAAGGTTTCAAGCTTCCGTCGGGCACAGGTACTTGGTGTGATCTATTGAACTGGCTATCTGTGCTGTTTTCAGACATGCACTGGATATCTGCGGACATTTACTTGTGGCGAAAAATGCCGGACAATCGACCAAAAATTTATGATCAGCGTTTCCATGACAGAATGATGGCCGATTGGGTGAAGATCTGCGAGAGAGACCAGCGTGAAGCTACATTGGCGTCGTGTATTGAGGCTCTTCGAGAATTTAACGACAATGTCACCAACAACGATCTTTTCTATCTCATGGAGATGATGATCGCCTTCCGCCCATACTCGCGACCGTTGAGAGGCGGACTCTTGGGCCTGATTTTCAACATGGCAACCTTGCCTCCGATCGTCGCGCTTGACAGGGACGAGAACAGTACCATCATCAAGTACCTCAACCGACACGCTGTACTTCGAATGTACACGAAGGGAGAGGGTAAGTTGAAGCTAACGTGTTAAACATGAATTTATTATTGTGTTTTCAGTTACGGACCCGCTGACCGATGAGGAAAAGAGCAGCATTGCCGCCTTCAAGAACAACCGCTGGGACGGAATGTGTGTTCTTGCTGCACAAAACTTCTTCCAAAAAGTTGCTACTGTCTACTGGAATCATAAGGAACGAGAGCTGAAGCCGTTCATCAAACGCAACGCTGCTGTGTACCGCTACCTCTCCACCATCCCGTCTCCCATCTTGGCCTTTGATGCCTCTTTCTGGTTCACCAACAAGATGGACTTGGAAGCCAATACCAGATACGCCATTCTGGTGATGGGCAACGACGAGGTGCCGCCGTACGAGGAGTGATCTGTGGTCACTGAGTTGCTGTAACACTCATCTATCTTGCCTCCATCTTCATGATACATAACTACCCTGTTTTTTTCTTGTTTCTAATGCCTCCTGTTCCTGACTCCAATGCTCACCTGAAATGCCGCTGTATCTAATACAGCGAAGACCCTACTATCGTTATACTAATAAAGTATTTAAAGGGTATACGCAGTTTGATTGTTCACACCACAAGCTGAAAGTAATCAGAGTCCACACAATTGCCTTTCTTATTGTGGTAATCGCGAAATATCACGTCTCAAAAATAAGTATCAGCAAAATGGTAAAAGCTAACGTGCATTACGGTGATGAAATCGCATTTTCCGAATTAGGCCATATCAAACGAACCATCAGTCAGATCTTGAAGTACTGCTACTAATTCGCGCGTGTCTAGGTCCGAGAGTGATTTTGAAAGAAATCGGAAGAATTTCCAACGCGGCGGAGCTCCGGCTCAAAATGCACCCAATGCCTATCCTTTGTGAGATATTCAATTGCCTGTGAGTTGATGGTAAAGTTACCACCTATGCCTACTAACATCTTACAGGCAAGCCGTTAATGGGGACAGCAACCAGGAGCACCAGGTACTGCGACCAGGAGCTGAAATGTACATTGGGACGGATTTTTTAGAATCCCCATCGACTACCATCACAGTTTTAGCTCCTCCCAACACGGTTTCTTAGGCAAACGTTCCTGATCTGGTGCTCTCCTACACTCCTCCACCATATATCACCACCTCCTCCGCTCTCACAAGTCTCTGGATATCATCTTTTTTGATTTTAAGAAAGTTTTCGATAGAGTAGATCACACCATCCTTGCACACAAGCTTACCCTGTTCGGCATCCCCCAGCTCTACTCCAAGTGGTTTTCAGCTTTCCTCTCTGGTCGGTCTTTTATAATTAAGTTTGGCGATTACATCCACCCCCACTCGTCCCCCACTCCTTCGGGTGTCCCCCAGGGTAGCGTCTCCGGTCCCCTGCTCTTCATTATTTTTATAAACGATCTCCTCGAGAAACTAGCCACCATCAAAAATTTGCATCTTGCCGCTTTTGCTGATGACATTAAAATTTTTTTCCGCTGTCCCTTCAGCCCTTCAGTCTGCTTTTAATGTCGTTAATTCCTGGTCCACTTCCAACCACCTCCCCCTGGCACACAACAAAACTACCCTACTTAGAATGGGTCATTCCAACCCCAATACCATCGACACACTTAATGACTCTCCTATTGTCGAATCCTGCAGGGCTCGGGACCTAGGCCTTATCACCGATTCTGATCTCATGTTTTCCTCCTACATTCACCAAGGTGCCGCTAACTCTCTCCTTCTCTCCAAACAGATTCTTTGATCTTTTAGATCTAACGACCCCAAATTTTATGCATTCTTCTTGAATACGTACGCTCTTCCCGCACTTGAATACTCTTCGATAATCTATTCCCCTCCCGCTAACTCACAACTAAGCCGCATTCTCGAATCCCCCCTTAGGTACTTCTCTAGAAAGATACTAGAACGCACAAATACCCCCTTCTCTTCTTATTCTGATCGTCTCCACATTCTCAATCTCTTCTCAATTTGTCATCGTAGGCTCGGGGCTCAATTAACCTTCTTATACAACGCATTGACTACAAGAATGTGAAAAAAATCCCATGCTCAATTTTGATCTGAAATTTCAGACTTTTAGGAAAACCTGTTTTTGCTCAGGCCTAGCTTTCAGCCATTTTGAACCAACATTTCTGAATCTGAAAAGTCACAAAAACCAGTTTTAGGTTGGTTACAACGCGGAGTATATTTGTACTTGGGCTGAAACCTGTTTGTCTACTTTTGTCTGAATAAACTGTTGTGCAGCTGACAATTCGATGAAGAAACACATCCAATACTGAGTTCCTATTATAACTGGCCGTTAGCACTTGTGCAAACGGCCGCAATAGGTAGATTTCAGATCTTTATCATATACATATTTGTATTAAAATTATTAAAAAGATTAAAGATGATCCGTTTGTTGCAAGCACCAATGCACTGCGGATTCGGGATTTCGAAATGCGGAGCACCTCCGGTGGTGGTCCCGCTTGGCCTGATTTAAGTCATGTCCGTGCCAGGGATTGTGACCGATTAATCTTCGTAGATTGATCTACTTCCTATTTAGAGGCTGAGTGAATCTGAGGGTTGAGGACGGGCTTGAACTCGTGACCTCTCGATCGCCAGCGGCCACCACTACCGACTTAGCTATCGACCCCCAAGTTTCATAGAAAATAAGTATTGATGAAACGTGCGTGTAACCAGATGAAGGCGATTTTTCAGGGGTCCTCTCATCTACGCGGACCCTCCCTACCTTATATTTTGCCGCACACCTCGGCTAACCACCGCCCGGTGTGGCGGGCGATTGTGTGCTGGATGGTACCCTTCCGTTCGAAGAGAGTCTACGGTGAAGGGGTGGACAGTGTACGGCCTGTGTGCCGGCGTCCACCACATCCATCATTATCAGCAACATCAAAAGCTGAAAAAGAAGAAATAAGAAAATCACTTTTTGAAATAATTATGCTCAAATTTAATCTAATTAATGGAAGAAAATAAAAACACAAAATAGGAATCAAAACTTATCCACAGAAAACCCTGTTTTAAATATGAAGGAACATTAACCGTAGTCCTAAAATAACATTGTATGCTTGGAAGATCCGTAAAATTACTCACCCTAGCCCCGGACAAAATTAATCACTTAAACTTGGGCCGCGGTCCCATTCCCGTCCCTCTGCTGCCTCTCACCCCATCTCCCCATCTTCTTCAACTGGCGATCATTTTTTCCGATATTTTCTGAACAAGTCGCTTTTTGAGTTAGAACACCTGCTCTTCTTCGTCCGTTCACGATCTTTCCTTGGAGAGCCAGATGGTTGATGAACGCTTTATGGCTTTTTGTTAGGTTGTCACTATACCTCTTCAGAGGTCTTTATGCTCTTCTGGATCCTTCTCTGGGTTTCCATTACGTGACGATTTTCGCTCATTTCGAGTTTTCCATCCTCCCAAGGTGACCCGCAAACCGAACTTTCCTCGCGGCCCTTTCCTTCGAAGTGTCCAGATGGAAGTTCTGAATTCCTGAGATGAATAGGTTTAAAACTGTGCGATGTCGTCTTAACGCACCAACTTCTACGGAGTAGGCGCCTTAGAAAAGGCAACACTAGTAACCTCAAAAGACTATAATTCATCAGGAACCTACCTCCTCGTGCCGAAGCAAGCGTAACGGCTGAAAGGACTGGCTGGCACCCATAACTGTTACATGAGTTAACCATCTGGAACCTTGCGGCCATCACCCTCAACCTTCGGTCTTGCGACTTCCGGATGTGGTTGACCCGTACGACTGCTCAAGTATTCCTCCGTTCCAGGGAGCTCCAACAGTGTATGTTTGTGGACACGGGTTCGGCTCGTCCCTTCTGACTAGTGTTCCAATACTTACTTGCAGCCGCACATCAACTATAGGTAACTGGGCGAATATTTGCGTCATTGTCGTCTGGAGGACATCCCAATACATCGATGTATTCAGAGTATTCCGCGTCTGCAAATGAAAATTGTCAGCATCATTGATTTCCGATTAAAATGCTGAATAATAACTGTCAAGTTGGGCAAACACCAATTATCTATGAAATGAAACGAATTTTATTTATTTCAAACTTATTTTTAATTGATGTATGTATGTTTTTGTTAATATTATTTCTCTTCTAATCTACACATGATTCGAAAAATGAAGAAAATAGCAAGTAATGTGTTCAATTCAAAATCGGAAATAAATATTGATGAAACGTGCGCACAATCAAATGGGGGCGATTCTTGAAAGGTCCTCCCATCTACGCGGATCCTCCCTACCTTATATAGGGCCGCACATCTCGGCTAACCACCGCCCGGTGTGGCGGGCGATTGTGTGCTGGGTGGCAGCCTTCCGTTCCCAGCGAGAGCGGTGAAGGGGTGGACAGTGTACGGCCTGTGTGTCGGCGTCCACCACGTCGATGAACAGCAGCAACGCTGAAAAAGAGAAAAAAAAGAATATCACTTTTTGAAACGATGTGCTCAAATTTAAAGTACGTGGTTTATGAAAAAAAGAAAAAGAAAAAAGAAAGAAAAATAACGTCTGCACAAAAAAAACCCTCCTAAATCTTAAAAAAAAAAAACATTTATTGCTGGAAAAACAATGATAGTTTCAAAAAACAAGTCACCTGCTCTCAGCTTATAATTTTGAATACAAACTGTCACATTGGACCTAATTTGATGAACTTTTGCTCTGAAGGCTCCTGAATGGCATCTGGATACATCGACGCCTTCCGAGTATGATGTACAATCTGAGAATGGTTCACACCACTGAATCCAGATCAGGATTCTGTTTTTTCCTGACTGTGGTTTTTATCCCTCTGTCACCATACAAACACCATTTCTAGACCCCCCCCCCCCCTCTTAACAGGTCAAAAATCGAAATAATTAAATGTTTCACAATTTTCAATTTGTATATGAATTCACGCAGAATTCCATAGCAAAAACAAATTAAGTTGACGGAACAGCTAAAAACTCTATTTGAAAAGTCATTTGAAAAAGTGAAATTTAAAATTTGAAAAATATTTTGCCAGTTTCATTTCTAAACCCAATGTTAATTTGTTTATCTGGTTTATCTGATTCCAATAGCGAGAAAACCAACAGTAGCACGTTAAAATGTTTTTAGTTTATGCGGTGTCTTTCCTGCTAAACGCGTTGGTTGTTAGTGCAAATTTGAGCGGGTTGAAAAAAAAAACAGTACCCGGAAAACATTTTTTTTTCCAATGAAACCCCTCTTTTTCAGTTTTCCGGCGATGGTATCCTGTAATCTTTTTCAATGAAGATTCGATTTTTTATGGCACTCGATCGTTTTGCACAGAGGGGGTATGTGAACGCGCTCCATTGAGACACGGGGCGTCCGCAATTGTCTCCGCCTTCATTTGACCTACCCTTCTCGCCACACAGCCTGTTGCCCCATTTTTCCCAGGATTCTCTGATTCTCATCGTTCTCCCTGGCAGTCTTCTTACGGATGGTGACCTCTTTTAGCGAGTCCCTCTCTGCGTCAGCGGTATGCAAGCGCGCTCCATTGAGGCAGTTGTCTCCGCCCTTGTTTGACCTACCCTTTCCGCCACACCACCCGCCACATCATTTGTCACGGAATGTCCGGGGTCTTGTCATTTTCCCTTGCCGTCTCCTTACGGACGGTGACCGTTTTGTCTTCTTCCCCGTCTATTGATTTTTTACACGTTTTCCTCCAACTTTTTTTTTGCACTCTTCTTTGCATTTTTTGCTGATTTGATGGTTTAATGCCATTTTCAGGTAGTACGCGATGAACAACGATAACGCGAACCAGGCTGAATTGGCGCCACAGGGAAATGCCAACTTCCCGACGAACCCTCCACCGGTTGTGGCCAACCCTCAATATCAGTACAGAGTTCATCCCATGCCAAATCCTCCGCAAGCCCATCAAGGACAGTTTTACCATCAGCCTCAATACGTTCCGATGATTGCGCCACCGATGCCACAACTTTGGCCCCTCGGACAGCAGCAGGAGGTGATGCAGCAGATCACGCAAATGCAGCGACAAATGCAGCAGATGCAACAGCAGATGCAGCAATTGCAGCAACAAGTGAACCAAATGCAGCATCAGATGCAGCAAATCACTCCGTGGAACCAAAACATGCCGATGGCTCAGATGGTCCCAGTGACGCATCAGGATCCGCAACATATGGTTCATCAATGGCCGTACGGTCAACAACCGACACACGCTGATGGCCAACAAGGTCAATCCCCACAAACTCAAGGTGGACATTTGGCGCCAGAGAATGCCCTGCAACCGCAGAACTACAACAACGTGCAGCAGCAGGTTCAGGAACCACTCGTGCCGATGCAGGAATCCCATGCGCCTCTGATGGCTTCGCCGACGCAGCAGCAAGAAGCTGAGCGCCAGCTAAATCCGCAGTGGAATGTCGATGCTCCGGAGTTCCTTCCCCGACATGTTCCTGATGAAGCTCTCTCTAGTAGTTCCAGTGGGACTGGATCTGAAGAAGACGAAGCTTCGACTACGGAGCCGAGATCTCAAATCGAGATGAAGACGATGACGCCGCCACCGGCCGAACTCGAGGAGTTGACCGTGGAGGCATCGCCAGAAATGCTCCAGGACGTCATTTCCCTGGGAGCCCCGGCAAGCGAGAAGTCTGTTTCGAGCGAGGAGAAGGCTGGATTAGCCTTGGGAAGGTAAGAATCTGAGATTTTTTTTTTCTGAAAAACAAAATTGTTGCAGGAGCCCATTGCCAGAAACGACTCCGGTTGCGGAAGACGTGCTTGTAGAGCACATCGACAACCGAGTAGACGCTCTTGCTCTTGAGGACGTTGATGATGTGGAAGACGTGACGGCCGAGACCTCGAACAAGGATGAACCGTCCACTTCTGCGACGCCATCGGAGACAAAGCAGGTCCACTGTTCCGCAGAGAGGTGAGCTCCTTTTTATCAAATTAATATATTATGTTTGGTTTTTCAGTCGAAAGAAGCAGAAAAAAGAGGCGCAGAAGAAGAAGAAGGAGGCCGAGAAGCTTGCCAAGAAGTTGAAGGAGGAGAAAGAGATGGAAGATGCCGCCGCTTTGGAAGAGGCTTTTTCCTCTAATGCCAGCCACCACAACGAGAAAGGCGCCTTCAAGGCCCGGTTGATCGAGTACGTGAAATCAGAGAAGAAGCGACGACGCGAGTTCCAGAATAACGGTTTCAAGCTGCCGTCGGGCACAGGTACTTGGTGTGATCTATTGAATTGGCTATCAATGTTGTTTTCAGACATGCAATGGATGTCTGCGGACATTTACTTGTACCGAAAAATGCCAGACAATCGACCGAAAATTTATGATCAGCGTTTCCATGACAGAATGATGGCCGATTGGGTGAAGGTCTGCGAGAGAGACCAGCGTGAAGCTACATTGGCGTCGTGTATTGAGGCTCTTCGAGAATTTAACGACAATGTCACCAACAACGATCTTTTCTATCTCATGGAGATGATGATCGCCTTCCGCCCATACTCGCGACCGTTGAGAGGCGGACTCTTGGGCCTGATTTTCAACATGGCAACCTTGCCTCCGATCGTCGCGCTTGACAGGGACGAAAACAGCACCATCATGAAGTATCTCAACCGACACGCTGTACTTCGAATGTACACGAATGGAGAGGGTAAGTTGAAGCTAACGTGTTAAACAGGAAATTATTGTTGTGTTTTTCAGTTACGGACCCGGTGACCGATGAGGAAAAGAGCTGCGTTGCCGCCTTCAAGAACAACCGCTGGGACGGAATGTGTGTTCTCGCTGCACAAAACTTCTTCCAAAAAGTTGCTTCTGTCTACTGGAATCATAAGGAACGAGAGCTGAGGCCGTTTATCAAACGCAACGCTGCGGTGTTCCGCTACCTCTCCACCATCCCGTCTCCCATCTTGGCCTTTGATGCCTCTTTCTGGTTCACCAACAAGTTGGACTTGGAAGCCAATACCAGATACGCCATCCTGGTGATGGGCAACGACGAGGTGCCGCCGTACGAGGAGTGATCTCTGTGGTGACTGAGTTGCTGTAACACACATCTATCTTGCCTCCATCTTCATGAAACTTAAGTACCCTGTTTTTTTCTTGTTTCTAATGCCTCTTGTTCCTGACTCCAATGCTCACCTGATATGCCGCTGTATCTAATACATTGAAGACCCTACTATCGTTAGACTAATAAAGTATTTAAAGGGTAAACGCAGTTTAATTGTTCACACTACAATCTGCAGAAAATCAGAGTCCACACAATTGTTTTTCTTATTGTGGTATTCGTGAAACATCACGTCTCAGAAATAAGCATCAGCAAAATGGTAAAAGCTAATGTGCATTACGGTGATAAGATTGCATCCCAATTAGGCCATATCAAAAGAACCAGCAGTCAGATTTCGAAGTACTGCTACTTTCGCGCGCTTCTAGGTCCTAGAGTGATTTTGAAAGAATTCGGAAGAGTTTCCAAGGCGGCGGAGCTCCGGCTCAAAATGCACCCGATACACTACAGAGGTGCGAAATCTGGTTTCGGGCTTTCAACTGCAAGGATAAGTGACCTGATTTCTCCCCGGAACTGAATTAAAATGAACATTGCGATGGATTGAACGTGAGTTGTATAGTTAAATAATACTTGTTCCAACTAATAACTCGCAGACAATCAGAGGACAAAGACCAGAACAACAGTAAAATTCCTTATTTTGCCCTATACTCCAGGATTCTTCCGCTCAGTCGTCCCGCTTTGGAACGCCATTTTCAATAACTCATCCCACTTTATTTCCCCTAGCCAATTCTCCAAACCCCTTTCCTCCCATCTCATCGCTTTTTCTCGTGTGTTTTCATCTTGTCTCCTCTCATTCTTTCTTCTCCAAACGAAAAGAGGAAAGGGACAGCTGCAAGGTATGCAAACCCCATCGAAAAACGTTCGTGGCTTATGAATTTGCGTTTGTCACTGTTTTGCCTTTTTCTTTCGTTTTTCCCAAAAGTCTCACTTCCTAGCTTATTTTTTGTTTTCGACATTTCTTTTCCCAAAGCTTGTGCCACAATACAGTGAATTCAGAATTTGCGGCAGCGATTCACTACAATGTGCGACCTTCGAACATCATCCCCGGACAAACGGCACACAGTCACCGACCTCGCACTAACTCTTTGCGACACTCTGAAAACGATTTCACTTTTGCGCCTTTGAAAAAAGCCAGGCAAGAGAAAGGACACTTTATTGATGTGCAGAGTAGGCTTTCCTTACTCATTTTTCTAAATAACTGATTTTCAGAGTGTCCCACTCAGTTGGGTCCAGTGCTTTGATGATGGCAATCAGTTGGCATTTGAAAACACAACTGTTCTTCTGAAACATATCGTCTACACCCATGAGACGGCTGAAAATCGAAAGCTGTTCGATTTGCGTGAAACCGATTTTGTGAGCCGGGACCTCAATACAATCCTCAAGGAGTCATCTCATCGTCAATTATCTGAAACCGCAATAATCAAGTATGACATAATACATAAGTTAATAAAATAAAACAAATGGGGATATTGTTTCAGGAAGTGTGAGAGCTCGTCATTCGGAATGAAGGCCCCATTCGATTCGCCAATCGCCTCATTTCTTGCTCTGACCAATTTGAAGATCTACCTTGACACGCCGAAAAACGAGAAGGAGAAAATGATGACGATGAGCATCAAAGAGCGGGGAGACACTACGATCCATTCGATCTTCTTCTCCTATGACGAGAGCGACAACAACATCCGAGAGAAATGCCGGAACTGTTGGAGAATGCGGAGGCCCAAGAAATCATCGAAAAAGCGGTCAGGACAAAAGACGAAAACCTCAAACTGGCGCTGGCTCTTGGAATGACAAAAACGACGACTTCCAAAATGGACAAGACTGTCACGGCGTACAACAAAAAACTGAGAGCGTGAGTTGAATTCGAAATAAAAATTATTGCTTCTACTAATTGATTGTAATGTTTAGGATGAGAAAACAAAGTCGTCTGCTGAAAGAATTGAACATGGGAATTTCGGGCGCTTCTCCAGAAACTGTGGGCACAATACGGACCAGAACCCGCCCTACGTTTAATTTTTTTTTAAATATCAAACGTCAAACTGTTTTTTTTTCAAAATAAATGTTCCTGACCGCCTTCAGACCATCATATGCAAGAGAGAAAATGGAAGTACAGTTTCCCATAACATGAAGTGAACGACCTGATTTGCATATTGAAAGTGTATAAAAGGAAAAGGAAACAACGGAAAATGACATTTGGCGGACTCCTTCGATGTCGAAAACTGTTTTCATTCTCTTTCTCGGCTTGCTGGGCTTCTCTCACCTCTGTCGTCGTTCTGAAAGCGACGGTGAATCTGAGGCGGTGTTGAAGCCGATTCTGAAATCTCTGATGGCTGCGATTCGGGCGAGAGATGAGGCGGGAATTTCGAACATCGTTGCCCACGACGTCAGATACCACGGCTGCCAAGGAGAATACATGGTTTCAAGACGTATGTTTAACGACTTCGCAATATGCATCAAAAAATTTAAACAATGGTTTTAGAGGAACTGCTGGCGCTCCTGAGACTTTTGCCGGATAACGCTGAAGTCGCTTTTGACGTCGAGTCCTCAGAATTCTCCAAGAACAAGAAGAACATTATCTTCGAAGGAGCACTGGTCGGTGTTAGTGTTAGTCCGGTACGCGTGGAGTTCAATCTGAAAAGTTCCACTGAAAAATGGACTTTGATCGCTGGAAAAATCCTGAGCTGCTCTAAGTGAATTTTTTATTTGTTGCCAGGACACATAATTCATGCAATTTTATCGTTAAAAGTGATTATGATAAACAGAAAAGTCGTCCACATTGTGTACTTGAATAACATTTTAGTCCAAGTCGGACAGTTGTCACGGCCTTGCAGTCACGAATGACGTCATGTTCATTTCGAAAATCTCGCTAATTTTTCAGGGAGGCTTCTGACAACCTTCGAATTTATAACCATCTTTCGGGTAAAACACTGCTCAGAAGTTGATTCTCGAGTTTTATCAATTTCTTAGCTAACTTTTCGCTTAAAAGCATTCAAAGATTGTAGGAATCTCACAATTGGATTCATGCGTGTCAGTATCAGAGAGGCTTCTGACTACCTTCCAAATTATAACCATCTTTCGGGTAAAACACTGCTCAGGTGTTGATTCTCGAGTTTTATCAATTTCTTAGCTAACCTTTCGCTTAAAAGCATTCAAAGATTGTAGGAATCTCACAATTGGATTCATGCGTGTCAGTATCAGAGAGGCTTCTGACTACCTTCCAAATTATAACCATCTTTCGGGTAAAACACTGCTCAGGTGTTGATTCTCGAGTTTTATCAATTTCTTAGCTAACCTTTCGCTTAAAAGCATTCAAAGATTGTAGGAATCTCACAATTGGATTCATGCGTGTCAGTATCAGAGAGGCTTCTGACTACCTTCCAAATTATAACCATCTTTCGGGTAAAACACTGCTCAAGTGTTGATTCTCGAATTTTATCAATTTCTCAGCTCACGTTTCGCTTAAAAGCATTCAAAGATTGTAGGAATCTCGTAATTGGATTCATGCGTGTCAGTATCAGAGAGGCTTCTGACTACCTTCCAAATTATAACCATCTTTCGGGTAAAACACTGATCAGGTGTTGATTCTCGAATTTTATCAAATTCCCAGCTAACCTTTCGCTTAAAAGCATTTAAATATTGTAGGAATCTCACAATTGGATTCATGCGTGTTAGTATCAGAGAGGCTTCTGACTACCTTCCAAATTATAACCATCTTTCGGGTAAAACACTGCTCAAGTGTTGATTCTCGAATTTTATCAATTTCTCAGCTCACGTTTCGCTTAAAAGCATTCAAAGATTGTAGGAATCTCGTAATTGGATTCATGCGTGTCAGTATCAGAGAGGCTTCTGACTACCTTCCAAATTATAACCATCTTTCGGGTAAAACACTGCTCAAGTGTTGATTCTCGAGTTTTATCAATTTCTCAGCTCACGTTTCGCTTAAAAGCATTCAAAGATTGTAGGAATCTCGTAAGTGGATTCATGCGTGTCAGTATCAGAGAGGCTTCTGACTACCTTCGAATTTATAACCATCTTTCGGGTAAAACACTGCTCAGGTGTTGATTCCCGAGTTTTATCAATTTCTCAGCTCACGTTTCGCTTAAAAGCATTCAAAGATTGTAGGAATCTCGTAATTGGATTCATGCGTGTCAGTATCAGAGAGGCTTCTGACTACCTTCCAAATTATAACCATCTTTCGGGTAAAACACTGCTCAAGTGTTGATTCTCGAGTGTTATCAATTTCTCAGCTCACGTTTCGCTTAAAAGCATTCAAAGAATGTAGGAATCTCGTAATTGGATTCATGCGTGTCAGTATCAGAGAGGCTTCTGACTACCTTCGAATTTATAACCATCTTTCGGGTAAAACACTGCTCAGGTGTTGATTCCCGAGTTTTATCAATTTCTCAGCTCACGTTTCGCTTAAAAGCATTCAAAGAATGTAGGAATCTCGTAATTGGATTCATGCGTGTCAGTATCAGAGAGGCTTCTGACTACCTTCGAATTTATAACCATCTTTCGGGTAAAACACTGCTCAAGTGTTGATTCTCGAATTTTATCAATTTCTCAGCTCACGTTACGCTTAAAAGCATTCAAAGATTGTAGGAATCTCGTAATTGGATTCATGCGTGTCAGTATCAGAGAGGCTTCTGACTACCTTCCAAATTATAACCATCTTTCGGGTAAAACACTGCTCAAGTGTTGATTCTCGAATTTTATCAATTTCTCAGCTCACGTTTCGCTTAAAAGCATTCAAAGATTGTAGGAATCTCGTAATTGGATTCATGCGTGTCAGTATCAGAGAGGCTTCTGACTACCTTCGAATTTATAACCATCTTTCGGGTAAAACACTGCTCAAGTGTTGATTCTCGAATTTTATCAATTTCTCAGCTCACGTTACGCTTAAAAGCATTCAAAGATTGTAGGAATCTCGTAATTGGATTCATGCGTGTCAGTATCAGAGAGGCTTCTGACTACCTTCCAAATTATAACCATCTTTCGGGTAAAACACTGCTCAAGTGTTGATTCTCGAATTTTATCAATTTCTCAGCTCACGTTTCGCTTAAAAGCATTCAAAGATTGTAGGAATCTCGTAGTTGGATTCATGCGTGTCAGTATCAGAGAGGCTTCTGACTACCTTCGAATTTATAACCATCTTTCGGGTAAAACACTGCTCAAGTGTTGATTCTCGAATTTTATCAATTTCTCAGCTCACGTTACGCTTAAAAGCATTCAAAGATTGTAGGAATCTCGTAATTGGATTCATGCGTGTCAGTATCAGAGAGGCTTCTGACTACCTTCGAATTTATAACCATCTTTCGGGTAAAACACTGCTCAAGTGTTGATTCTCGAATGTTATCGAATTCCCAGCTCACGTTTTGCTCAAAAGCAAGTAAATATTGAAGGAATCTCACAATTGGATTCATGCGTGTTAGTATCAGAGAGGCTTCTGACTACCTTCCAATTCATAACCATCTTTCGGGTAAAACACTGCTCAGGTGTTGAATCTCGAGTTTTATCAATTTCTCAGCTCACGTTTCGCTTAAAAGCATTCAAAGATTGTAGGAATCTCGTAATTGGATTCATGCGTGTCAGTATCAGAGAGGCTTCTGACTACCTTCGAATTTAAAACCATCTTTCGGGTAAAACACTGCTCAGGTGTTGATTCTCGAGTTTTATCAATTTCTCAGCTCACGTTTCGCTTAAAAGCATTCAAAGATTGTAGGAATCTCGTAAGTGGATTCATGCGTGTCAGTATCAGAGAGGCTTCTGACTACCTTCGAATTTATAACCATCTTTCGGGTAAAACACTGCTCAGGTGTTGATTCCCGAGTTTTATCAATTTCTCAGCTCACGTTTCGCTTAAAAGCATTCAAAGATTGTAGGAATCTCGTAATTGGATTCATGCGTGTCAGTATCAGAGAGGCTTCTGACTACCTTCGAATTTATAACCATCTTTCGGGTAAAACACTGCTCAGGTGTTGATTCCCGAGTTTTATCAATTTCTCAGCTCACGTTTCGCTTAAAAGCATTCAAAGAATGTAGGAATCTCGTAATTGGATTCATGCGTGTCAGTATCAGAGAGGCTTCTGACTACCTTCGAATTTATAACCATCTTTCGGGTAAAACACTGCTCAGGTGTTGATTCCCGAGTTTTATCAATTTCTCAGCTCACGTTTCGCTTAAAAGCATTCAAAGATTGTAGGAATCTCGTAAGTGGATTCATGCGTGTCAGTATCAGAGAGGCTTCTGACTACCTTCGAATTTATAACCATCTTTCGGGTAAAACACTGCTCAGGTGTTGATTCCCGAGTTTTATCAATTTCTCAGCTCACGTTTCGCTTAAAAGCATTCAAAGATTGTAGGAATCTCGTAATTGGATTCATGCGTGTCAGTATCAGAGAGGCTTCTGACTACCTTCGAATTTATAACCATCTTTCGGGTAAAACACTGCTCAGGTGTTGATTCCCGAGTTTTATCAATTTCTCAGCTCACGTTACGCTTAAAAGCATTCAAAGATTGTAGGAATCTCGTAATTGGATTCATGCGTGTCAGTATCAGAGAGGCTTCTGACTACCTTCGAATTTATAACCATCTTTCGGGTAAAACACTGCTCAAGTGTTGATTCTCGAGTTTTATCAATTTCTCAGCTCACGTTTCGCTTAAAAGCATTCAAAGATTGTAGGAATCTCGTAAGTGGATTCATGCGTGTCAGTATCAGAGAGGCTTCTGACTACCTTCGAATTTATAACCATCTTTCGGGTAAAACACTGCTCAGGTGTTGATTCCCGAGTTTTATCAATTTCTCAGCTCACGTTTCGCTTAAAAGCATTCAAAGATTGTAGGAATCTCGTAATTGGATTCATGCGTGTCAGTATCAGAGAGGCTTCTGACTACCTTCGAATTTATAACCATCTTTCGGGTAAAACACTGCTCAGGTGTTGATTCCCGAGTTTTATCAATTTCTCAGCTCACGTTTCGCTTAAAAGCATTCAAAGAATGTAGGAATCTCGTAATTGGATTCATGCGTGTCAGTATCAGAGAGGCTTCTGACTACCTTCGAATTTATAACCATCTTTCGGGTAAAACACTGCTCAGGTGTTGATTCCCGAGTTTTATCAATTTCTCAGCTCACGTTTCGCTTAAAAGCATTCAAAGATTGTAGGAATCTCGTAAGTGGATTCATGCGTGTCAGTATCAGAGAGGCTTCTGACTACCTTCGAATTTATAACCATCTTTCGGGTAAAACACTGCTCAGGTGTTGATTCCCGAGTTTTATCAATTTCTCAGCTCACGTTTCGCTTAAAAGCATTCAAAGATTGTAGGAATCTCGTAAGTGGATTCATGCGTGTCAGTATCAGAGAGGCTTCTGACTACCTTCGAATTTATAACCATCTTTCGGGTAAAACACTGCTCAGGTGTTGATTCCCGAGTTTTATCAATTTCTCAGCTCACGTTTCGCTTAAAAGCATTCAAAGATTGTAGGAATCTCGTAATTGGATTCATGCGTGTCAGTATCAGAGAGGCTTCTGACTACCTTCGAATTTATAACCATCTTTCGGGTAAAACACTGCTCAAGTGTTGATTCTCGAATTTTATCAATTTCTCAGCTCACGTTACGCTTAAAAGCATTCAAAGATTGTAGGAATCTCGTAATTGGATTCATGCGTGTCAGTATCAGAGAGGCTTCTGACTACCTTCGAATTTATAACCATCTTTCGGGTAAAACACTGCTCAAGTGTTGATTCTCGAATTTTATCAATTTCTCAGCTCACGTTACGCTTAAAAGCATTCAAAGATTGTAGGAATCTCGTAATTGGATTCATGCGTGTCAGTATCAGAGAGGCTTCTGACTACCTTCGAATTTATAACCATCTTTCGGGTAAAACACTGCTCAGGTGTTGATTCCCGAGTTTTATCAATTTCTCAGCTCACGTTTCGCTTAAAAGTATTTAACTATTGTAGGAATCTCGTAATTGGATTCATGCGTGTCAGTATCAGAGAGGCTTCTGACTACCTTCGAATTTATAACCATCTTTCGGGTAAAACACTGCTCAAGTGTTGATTCTCGAATTTTATCAATTTCTCAGCTCACGTTACGCTTAAAAGCATTCAAAGATTGTAGGAATCTCGTAATTGGATTCATGCGTGTCAGTATCAGAGAGGCTTCTGACTACCTTCGAATTTAAAACCATCTTTCGGGTAAAACACTGCTCAGGTGTTGATTCCCGAGTTTTATCAATTTCTCAGCTCACGTTTCGCTTAAAAGTATTTAACTATTGTAGGAATCTCGTAATTGGATTCATGCGTGTCAGTATCAGAGAGGCTTCTGACTACCTTCGAATTTATAACCATCTTTCGGGTAAAACACTGCTCAGGTGTTGATTCCCGAGTTTTATCAATTTCTCAGCTCACGTTTCGCTTAAAAGTATTTAACTATTGTAGGAATCTCGTAATTGGATTCATGCGTGTCAGTATCAGAGAGGCTTCTGACTACCTTCGAATTTATAACCATCTTTCGGGTAAAACACTGCTCAGGTGTTGATTCTCGAATTTTATCAATTTCTCAGCTCACGTTTCGCTTAAAAGCATTCAAAGATTGTAGGAATCTCGTAATTGGATTCATGCGTGTCAGTATCAGAGAGGCTTCTGACTACCTTCGAATTTATAACCATCTTTCGGGTAAAACACTGCTCAGGTGTTGATTCTCGAGTTTTATCAATTTCTCAGCTCACGTTTCGCTTAAAAGCATTTGAATATTGTAGGAATCTCGTAATTGGATTCATGCGTGTCAGTATCAGAGAGGCTTCTGACTACCTTCGAATTTATAACCATCTTTCGGGTAAAACACTGCTCAGGTGTTGATTCTCGAGTTTTATCAATTTCTCAGCTCACGTTTCGCTTAAAAGCATTCAAAGATTGTAGGAATCTCGTAATTGGATTCATGCGTGTCAGTATCAGAGAGGCTTCTGACTACCTTCGAATTTATAACCATCTTTCGGGTAAAACACTGCTCAAGTGTTGATTCTCGAGTTTTATCAATTTCTCAGCTCACGTTTCGCTTAAAAGCATTCAAAGATTGTAGGAATCTCGTAATTGGATTCATGCGTGTCAGTATCAGAGAGGC
Organism: Caenorhabditis afra; assembly: GCA_963570955.1. NCBI lineage: Eukaryota > Metazoa > Nematoda > Chromadorea > Rhabditida > Rhabditidae > Caenorhabditis > Caenorhabditis afra. The sequence continues at coordinate 3,803,850 of OY751537.1, read as the reverse complement.
TTCTGACTACCTTCGAATTTATAACCATCTTTCGGGTAAAACACTGCTCAAGTGTTGATTCTCGATTTTTATCAATTTCTCAGCTCACGTTACGCTTAAAAGCATTCAAAGATTGTAGGAATCTCGTAATTGGATTCATGCGTGTCAGTATCAGAGAGGCTTCTGACTACCTTCGAATTTATAACCATCTTTCGGGTAAAACACTGCTCAAGTGTTGATTCTCGAGTTTTATCAATTTCTCAGCTCACGTTTCGCTTAAAAGCATTCAAAGATTGTAGGAATCTCGTAATTGGATTCATGCGTGTCAGTATCAGAGAGGCTTCTGACTACCTTCGAATTTATAACCATCTTTCGGGTAAAACACTGCTCAAGTGTTGATTCTCGAGTTTTATCAATTTCTCAGCTCACGTTTCGCTTAAAAGCATTTGAATATTGTAGGAATCTCGTAATTGGATTCATGCGTGTCAGTATCAGAGAGGCTTCTGACTACCTTCGAATTTAAAACCATCTTTCGGGTAAATCACTGCTCAGGTGTTGATTCTCGAGTTTTATCAATTTCTCAGCTCACGTTTCGCTTAAAAGCATTTGAATATTGTAGGAATCTCGTAATTGGATTCATGCGTGTCAGTATCAGAGAGGCTTCTGACTACCTTCGAATTTATAACCATCTTTCGGGTAAAACACTGCTCAAGTGTTGATTCTCGAGTTTTATCAATTTCTCAGCTCACGTTTCGCTTAAAAGCATTCAAAGATTGTAGGAATCTCGTAATTGGATTCATGCGTGTCAGTATCAGAGAGGCTTCTGACTACCTTCGAATTTATAACCATCTTTCGGGTAAAACACTGCTCAAGTGTTGATTCTCGAGTTTTATCAATTTCTCAGCTCACGTTTCGCTTAAAAGCATTCAAAGATTGTAGGAATCTCGTAATTGGATTCATGCGTGTCAGTATCAGAGAGGCTTCTGACTACCTTCGAATTTAAAACCATCTTTCGGGTAAATCACTGCTCAGGTGTTGATTCTCGAGTTTTATCAATTTCTCAGCTCACGTTTCGCTTAAAAGCATTTGAATATTGTAGGAATCTCGTAATTGGATTCATGCGTGTCAGTATCAGAGAGGCTTCTGACTACCTTCGAATTTAAAACCATCTTTCGGGTAAATCACTGCTCAGGTGTTGATTCTCGAGTTTTATCAATTTCTCAGCTCACGTTTCGCTTAAAAGCATTTGAATATTGTAGGAATCTCGTAATTGGATTCATGCGTGTCAGTATCAGAGAGGCTTCTGACTACCTTCGAATTTATAACCATCTTTCGGGTAAAACACTGCTCAAGTGTTGATTCTCGAGTTTTATCAATTTCTCAGCTCACGTTTCGCTTAAAAGCATTTGAATATTGTAGGAATCTCGTAATTGGATTCATGCGTGTCAGTATCAGAGAGGCTTCTGACTACCTTCGAATTTATAACCATCTTTCGGGTAAAACACTGCTCAAGTGTTGATTCTCGAGTTTTATCAATTTCTCAGCTCACGTTTCGCTTAAAAGCATTCAAAGATTGTAGGAATCTCGTAATTGGATTCATGCGTGTCAGTATCAGAGAGGCTTCTGACTACCTTCGAATTTAAAACCATCTTTCGGGTAAATCACTGCTCAGGTGTTGATTCTCGAGTTTTATCAATTTCTCAGCTCACGTTTCGCTTAAAAGCATTTGAATATTGTAGGAATCTCGTAATTGGATTCATGCGTGTCAGTATCAGAGAGGCTTCTGACTACCTTCGAATTTAAAACCATCTTTCGGGTAAAACACTGCTCATGTGTTGATTCTCGAGTTTTATCAATTTCTCAGCTCACGTTTCGCTTAAAAGCATTTGAATATTGTAGGAATCTCGTAATTGGATTCATGCGTGTCAGTATCAGAGAGGCTTCTGACTACCTTCGAATTTATAACCATCTTTCGGGTAAAACACTGCTCAAGTGTTGATTCTCGAGTTTTATCAATTTCTCAGCTCACGTTTCGCTTAAAAGCATTCAAAGATTGTAGGAATCTCGTAATTGGATTCATGCGTGTCAGTATCAGAGAGGCTTCTGACTACCTTCGAATTTAAAACCATCTTTCGGGTAAATCACTGCTCAGGTGTTGATTCTCGAGTTTTATCAATTTCTCAGCTCACGTTTCGCTTAAAAGCATTTGAATATTGTAGGAATCTCGTAATTGGATTCATGCGTGTCAGTATCAGAGAGGCTTCTGACTACCTTCGAATTTATAACCATCTTTCGGGTAAAACACTGCTCAAGTGTTGATTCTCGAGTTTTATCAATTTCTCAGCTCACGTTTCGCTTAAAAGCATTTGAATATTGTAGGAATCTCGTAATTGGATTCATGCGTGTCAGTATCAGAGAGGCTTCTGACTACCTTCGAATTTATAACCATCTTTCGGGTAAAACACTGCTCAAGTGTTGATTCTCGAGTTTTATCAATTTCTCAGCTCACGTTTCGCTTAAAAGCATTTGAATATTGTAGGAATCTCGTAATTGGATTCATGCGTGTCAGTATTAGAGAGGCTTCTGACTACCTTCGAATTTATAACCATCTTTCGGGTAAAACACTGCTCAAGTGTTGATTCTCGAGTTTTATCAATTTCTCAGCTCACGTTTCGCTTAAAAGCATTCAAAGATTGTAGGAATCTCGTAATTGGATTCATGCGTGTCAGTATCAGAGAGGCTTCTGACTACCTTCGAATTTAAAACCATCTTTCGGGTAAATCACTGCTCAGGTGTTGATTCTCGAGTTTTATCAATTTCTCAGCTCACGTTTCGCTTAAAAGCATTTGAATATTGTAGGAATCTCGTAATTGGATTCATGCGTGTCAGTATCAGAGAGGCTTCTGACTACCTTCGAATTTATAACCATCTTTCGGGTAAAACACTGCTCAAGTGTTGATTCTCGAGTTTTATCAATTTCTCAGCTCACGTTTCGCTTAAAAGCATTTGAATATTGTAGGAATCTCGTAATTGGATTCATGCGTGTCAGTATCAGAGAGGCTTCTGACTACCTTCGAATTTATAACCATCTTTCGGGTAAAACACTGCTCAAGTGTTGATTCTCGAGTTTTATCAATTTCTCAGCTCACGTTTCGCTTAAAAGCATTCAAAGATTGTAGGAATCTCGTAATTGGATTCATGCGTGTCAGTATCAGAGAGGCTTCTGACTACCTTCGAATTTAAAACCATCTTTCGGGTAAATCACTGCTCAGGTGTTGATTCTCGAGTTTTATCAATTTCTCAGCTCACGTTTCGCTTAAAAGCATTTGAATATTGTAGGAATCTCGTAATTGGATTCATGCGTGTCAGTATCAGAGAGGCTTCTGACTACCTTCGAATTTATAACCATCTTTCGGGTAAAACACTGCTCAAGTGTTGATTCTCGAGTTTTATCAATTTCTCAGCTCACGTTTCGCTTAAAAGCATTTGAATATTGTAGGAATCTCGTAATTGGATTCATGCGTGTCAGTATCAGAGAGGCTTCTGACTACCTTCGAATTTATAACCATCTTTCGGGTAAAACACTGCTCAAGTGTTGATTCTCGAGTTTTATCAATTTCTCAGCTCACGTTTCGCTTAAAAGCATTCAAAGATTGTAGGAATCTCGTAATTGGATTCATGCGTGTCAGTATCAGAGAGGCTTCTGACTACCTTCGAATTTAAAACCATCTTTCGGGTAAATCACTGCTCAGGTGTTGATTCTCGAGTTTTATCAATTTCTCAGCTCACGTTTCGCTTAAAAGCATTTGAATATTGTAGGAATCTCGTAATTGGATTCATGCGTGTCAGTATCAGAGAGGCTTCTGACTACCTTCGAATTTATAACCATCTTTCGGGTAAAACACTGCTCATGTGTTGATTCTCGAGTTTTATCAATTTCTCAGCTCACGTTTCGCTTAAAAGCATTTGAATATTGTAGGAATCTCGTAATTGGATTCATGCGTGTCAGTATCAGAGAGGCTTCTGACTACCTTCGAATTTATAACCATCTTTCGGGTAAAACACTGCTCAAGTGTTGATTCTCGAGTTTTATCAATTTCTCAGCTCACGTTTCGCTTAAAAGCATTTGAATATTGTAGGAATCTCGTAATTGGATTCATGCGTGTCAGTATCAGAGAGGCTTCTGACTACCTTCGAATTTAAAACCATCTTTCGGGTAAATCACTGCTCAGGTGTTGATTCTCGAGTTTTATCAATTTCTCAGCTCACGTTTCGCTTAAAAGCATTTGAATATTGTAGGAATCTCGTAATTGGATTCATGCGTGTCAGTATCAGAGAGGCTTCTGACTACCTTCGAATTTATAACCATCTTTCGGGTAAATCACTGCTCATGTGTTGATTCTCGAGTTTTATCAATTTCTCAGCTCACGTTTCGCTTAAAAGCATTTGAATATTGTAGGAATCTCGTAATTGGATTCATGCGTGTCAGTATCAGAGAGGCTTCTGACTACCTTCGAATTTAAAACCATCTTTCGGGTAAATCACTGCTCAGGTGTTGATTCTCGAGTTTTATCAATTTCTCAGCTCACGTTTCGCTTAAAAGCATTCAAAGATTGTAGGAATCTCGTAATTGGATTCATGCGTGTCAGTATCAGAGAGGCTTCTGACTACCTTCGAATTTAAAACCATCTTTCGGGTAAATCACTGCTCAGGTGTTGATTCTCGAGTTTTATCAATTTCTCAGCTCACGTTTCGCTTAAAAGCATTTGAATATTGTAGGAATCTCGTAATTGGATTCATGCGTGTCAGTATTAGAGAGGCTTCTGACTACCTTCGAATTTAAAACCATCTTTCGGGTAAATCACTGCTCAAGTGTTGATTCTCGAGTTTTATCAATTTCTCTGCTCACGTTTCGCTTAAAAGCATTTGAATATTGTAGGAATCTCGTAATTGGATTCATGCGTGTCAGTATCAGAGAGGCTTCTGACTACCTTCGAATTTAAAACCATCTTTCGGGTAAATCACTGCTCAGGTGTTGATTCTCGAGTTTTATCAATTTCTCAGCTCACGTTTCGCTTAAAAGCATTTGAATATTGTAGGAATCTCGTAATTGGATTCATGCGTGTCAGTATCAGAGAGGCTTCTGACTACCTTCGAATTTAAAACCATCTTTCGGGTAAAACACTGCTCAGGTGTTGATTCTCGAGTTTTATCAATTTCTCAGCTCACGTTTCGCTTAAAAGCATTTGAATATTGTAGGAATCTCGTAATTGGATTCATGCGTGTCAGTATCAGAGAGGCTTCTGACTACCTTCGAATTTAAAACCATCTTTCGGGTAAATCACTGCTCAGGTGTTGATTCTCGAGTTTTATCAATTTCTCAGCTCACGTTTCGCTTAAAAGCATTTGAATATTGTAGGAATCTCGTAATTGGATTCATGCGTGTCAGTATCAGAGAGGCTTCTGACTACCTTCGAATTTATAACCATCTTTCGGGTAAAACACTGCTCAGGTGTTGATTCTCGAGTTTTATCAATTTCTCAGCTCACGTTTCGCTTAAAAGCATTTGAATATTGTAGGAATCTCGTAATTGGATTCATGCGTGTCAGTATTAGAGAGGCTTCTGACTACCTTCGAATTTAAAACCATCTTTCGGGTAAATCACTGCTCAGGTGTTGATTCTCGAGTTTTATCAATTTCTCAGCTCACGTTTCGCTTAAAAGCATTTGAATATTGTAGGAATCTCGTAATTGGATTCATGCGTGTCAGTATCAGAGAGGCTTCTGACTACCTTCGAATTTAAAACCATCTTTCGGGTAAATCACTGCTCAGGTGTTGATTCTCGAGTTTTATCAATTTCTCAGCTCACGTTTCGCTTAAAAGCATTTGAATATTGTAGGAATCTCGTAATTGGATTCATGCGTGTCAGTATCAGAGAGGCTTCTGACTACCTTCGAAATTAAAACCATCTTTCGGGTAAAACACTGCTCAAGTGTTGATTCTCGAGTTTTATCAATTTCTCAGCTCACGTTTCGCTTAAAAGCATTTGAATATTGTAGGAATCTCGTAATTGGATTCATGCGTGTCAGTATCAGAGAGGCTTCTGACTACCTTCGAATTTATAACCATCTTTCGGGTAAAACACTGCTCAAGTGTTGATTCTCGAGTTTTATCAATTTCTCAGCTCACGTTTCGCTTAAAAGCATTCAAAGATTGTAGGAATCTCGTAATTGGATTCATGCGTGTCAGTATCAGAGAGGCTTCTGACTACCTTCGAATTTATAACCATCTTTCGGGTAAAACACTGCTCAAGTGTTGATTCTCGAGTTTTATCAATTTCTCAGCTCACGTTTCGCTTAAAAGCATTTGAATATTGTAGGAATCTCGTAATTGGATTCATGCGTGTCAGTATCAGAGAGGCTTCTGACTACCTTCGAATTTATAACCATCTTTCGGGTAAAACACTGCTCAGGTGTTGATTCTCGAGTTTTATCAATTTCTCAGCTCACGTTTCGCTTAAAAGCATTCAAAGATTGTAGGAATCTCGTAATTGGATTCATGCGTGTCAGTATCAGAGAGGCTTCTGACTACCTTCGAATTTATAACCATCTTTCGGGTAAAACACTGCTCAAGTGTTGATTCTCGAATTTTATCAATTTCCAGCTCACGTTTTGCTTAAAAGCATTCAAAGATTGTAGGAATCTCGTAATTGGATTCATGCGTGTCAGTATCAGAGAGGCTTCTGACTACCTTCGAATTTATAACCATCTTTCGGGTAAAACACTGCTCAAGTGTTGATTCTCGAATTTTATCAATTTCCAGCTCACGTTTTGCTTAAAAGCATTCAAAGATTGTAGGAATCTCGTAATTGGATTCATGCGTGTCAGTATCAGAGAGGCTTCTGACTACCTTCGAATTTATAACCATCTTTCGGGTAAAACACTGCTCAAGTGTTGATTCTCGAATTTTATCAATTTCTCAGCTCACGTTTCGCTTAAAAGCATTTAACTATTGTAGGAATCTCGTAATTGGATTCATGCGTGTCTTTATCAGAGAGGCTTCTGACTACCTTCCAAATTATAACCATCTTTCGGGTAAAACACTGCTCAGGTGTTGAATATCGAATTTTATCAATTTCTCAGCTCACGTTTCGCTCAAAAGCATATAAATATTGTAGGAATCGCACAATTGGATTCATGTCATTGAGCTTTTGCCATGGCTCTGGTTTAGCTAGAAATCAAAAAACAAAAAAAGGAAATAAACTAACTTGGTGACTTGTCCTTGGTACTCCGTGATGCTCTTCTTCCGATGTGTGAGTGCGGGTGAAGAAACCGATGATCTTGACCGTGATGAGGAAGCACTGAAAACGCAATATTTGAAATGAAAATTTAAAAAACAATTATTGAAGGGAACGCAGGGAAACAAGGGAACACCATGAGAACAGGGAGAGCGAATGAGGACAGAATATGGGGAGGGAGATGCGGCACACACCAATCTACAGTTCTTGTGAGAAGGTCACATGCGGATGTGCCACTGACCCGAGATCAAAAAGAGAGATAGCACGGCAAAAGGAGCAATTCAGATTATTGCAGTGTAGATCACAGCTGTGGACCCGGATTTAAAAAAAAGATTACTATCTCACTCGAAAAAATCGAACTTGTGGTAAATTTTTTGAATTTCGGGCCCGCGAGCTACAAAGGTTTCGTAAATGATTAATGGGAGGGTGACTATCAGTAGATAACTGCAAAAAAAACAATAAACGGCAACGAATGAGAAGAAATCGATCAGTGGCCGCGTAGAGGGAGGGCAGGTGGCATTAGCAACGGAGCGCGTTTGCAACACTTTCCCAGGATCAAATCGATAAATGAATAATTGAGGGCCGTGTGAACGAGTGTGGCCAACAATAAATAAACAGTTTGGTTTTTAAATTTGAAATTTCCTAAATTGAAGAACAGAAAAGAAGAAAAAAAGGGCACAGAAGATAGTCGTGGTTTCGTAACTGTTTACACGGAAGTGAAACGCGTGGTGCGGGGATTATGATGACATTATCAGTCGCCTTCGGTTCCCGATAATTTCATTTCTCGTGATCAAACCGGTTTATTGAATATTCACTTTTGGGGGTTACGGTCAGGGGAAGGTTTGGAGTCGTCATGGCGGGTGGTGCCGGGCACCACCCGGTGAGTAAAACAAAAACAGAAACGGAAGTAAGTGGTAACAGAACGGGGTCAGGGGAGTGACAGATTTTACAGGTAAAGAAGGGGAGTAGCCAAGGTGAGCAGCGAGTTGTGCGGTCCGTGATGTGCCTTGGTTGGGCGGAAACGTGATTGAACAGATGGGTAATGCCCTGGGGGCTCGTAAACATTTTGAGTCTAACATAACAAACAAAAACAACCGGAGGTTAACTTATGGGAACAGAGTTGAGGCGGGAAACACGAAATGGACAGGGGTAGAGCGAGCGAGTTGAACTGGGGAGCCAGAAGCTGTTAGATGGAAAAGGGTTCCAGACGTGGCATCCCGTCGTTCGCGGCGTCGCTCGTCTCCGACGTGGAGCCTGCTCCGTGCTCTCTCGACGATATTCCCTGCGATTCGGGCGAGTCGACCAAGTACCTGGCTAGCCCGGCCAATGAGCGCCACTTTCCTCGTCGTTGAACTTGGTCTATGGAAAGGCCCGTCGTGAGTAGGTGGTTGGCTCCTCCTCTCCTGAGTGAGTGGTGGGAACCGTGGATCCCTGCCTTTGTCATGATCTCTTTCGTGATTGATGAGATCCGATTTGGGGCGAGTTTGGCTCCAGTCTGCAGGTTGGTGAAGATGAATTCTGCCTTGCCGAAGAAGCGGCCGGTCCATCTGCTGAGAAGGAGGTCGATGTCGTCCCCTTCCTCGAACTCGAAGTACGACGTACGGCCTAGTCCGAGCTGATCGTTCTTCGCCGATCGGATGTATACTGCCAACGCTGTCCCTGATCGTTCGATGTCGGACCACTTTAGCGCCGCTGCTTCACCGGCTCGTAACAGAGCTCCGAAAGAGACGATCGTCAAGAGGGCGTCCCGTTCCTGTCTGCGCGGATCCGAATGGGTTGCGGCCGCTTCGACGAGACGACCCACGTCTTCCAGGGAGATTCGGGTCGGTGGGCTTCTCTTGCACGCCTCCTCTCTCTTCTTCGCCTTGATGAGATCCGTGATGATCGCACAAAGATCCGTCGGGAGGGGATTCCTGAAGAGGCGGTAAGCCGCTTGAGCAGTCCCCAGCGAGCCGCTTCCATTTCGTCCCGCGAGGGCCGCGATGTAAAGCGCTTGGGAGATGTTGTCGTCGGGCAGCTTGTTCCTCGTCAGCCACGAGGCTCGAGCCGCCTCCGCCGTCGTGTAAGTTCTCCATGTATTGGGTGCTCTGGCTCGCTGTGCTGCTGATCTCAGACTGTCCAGCGCTCCCGCCACTTCCGGACTGGCTTCGGCCCTCCTGTCGAGTTCGTTCCAAGAGATGGATGGTACTGCAAAGAATGAAAGACTGGTCTGGTTTACGTCGCTGAGCCCTCTGCTTCGGCCTATTATCCCCGGGTGGGCGGGTGGGGCACCAAACGTCTCTAGCGACGTAGAATGGAGAAAACTTTCACGCTCGCCGTCCGCTGGCGCGCCGATCGCTGCGAGACCCTTCCGTGTCGACAGAGCTGCGCCTTTAACCTCTCGCCTGCTGCGTCTCTTCCCTCTCGCGCTGGCGTTTGCTCACCGAGAAATGCCGAATTAGCAACGGAGCGCGTTAGCAACACCCGTTCATAATGTGATCAAATCAATAAATGAATAATTTAATGAGCGAGGCAATAAAGAAACTAACCATTCGGTTTTTCATTGAAAAATCGAAAATGAGAAAAAATGGGAGGAGCCTGCAAGCTCGAAATGTATCAGTTTAACAATTTATTGTGAATAATTGGTTCACAACATCATTTCAAAGAACAGAAGTGCAAAAAACTTTAGATACCTTGTGATAAGCAATAAAACGGACATGTGAGTCAGTATTCGAAAGAATTAGCCTCAATTCGATTCATTTCTATTCATTCGAGGGAGGAGACTTGTTTCGATAAATGCAATGCTCGAGTTCCAGCTCCAACGCTCTTTTTTATTGTCCGCATCGAAGTGGTAGCGAAGAGCGCGTTCTCAAAACAAAAAAAAAACTACTTGAATGTGCTTTTTTCGGACCTACCCTTGTTTTGGACTTACCTAAGGGTATTTGATATAGTTTTTTAATTTGTAAAGAGAAGTAAAGTACAGGGTCAATTAGAAGGCCAAGGTCGCGGAAGACCGAGGAAAATTCGGCAGTTAAGTCTAAACCGGACTGGAAGGCAGAGGGAGAGGATGAATAGATCTTGATGTCGTCAGAAAACGCGACAAAGTGAAGATTTGGAAGGAGTTTTTCGAGCAGATCTTTCTTATTAATAAAAACCGTGAGTGGTATATCCATTTGTCTGTGTAACCACCTCCAGGGCGTTGAAGTGCGCGTGGACTTCATTTTTTTTTCATTTATCATTTATTTATTGACAGAAGTAAAGGATTATAGGGGGGGGGGGGGGGGGGGGGAGCTTTCGCGTTCTGGTTAAAATATAACATTGAATTATATCTAATATGAAACATTCGAATTAAAAATCATAAACCATTTGACAACAACCAGTTTCCCGGAGACAATTGAATTTATGATGTGTACCGTATTTACTCTAATATAACGGCACCTCCAATATAACGGCAGTCTGGAGGGACCTTTGAAAAACTTAACGGCATGCCGTTATATCAGAGTAAATACGGTATATGTCTCGAAAAATCCGTTTGTCCGAGGAAAGCAAGAAGAAAGCGGCGCTTTTCTGGTGTTGTAGCGATTGTTCGGTGTGGTGTAGATGCGCCGTGTTGCTGGAAAAAATCATTATGAAAAAATCGATTAACCGTGGTCCGTTTCGGGGAATGTTTTTTTCCCGGTAAAGAAAACGAGAATTTTGGAAAAATCGATCAATTTTAAATGGTATGGTTTTTCAAAAAATCATAAATTGACGATTTTTCCTTGACAGTCCAAGGAAAAATTTTCCGGATTTCAAAAACCATTTTTATGAGAAAAAAGATGGCTGGAAAGTTTGAAAAAATGGCACTTTTTAAAATTTTCCCGATTTTCCCAAACTTTTCGTGAATTTTCCCGTCGGCCTCGTGAGGAGTCCGGAAAATATCGGCGCCCAAAAAAATTTCCATTTCCCGCACTCTCCTATTTTAGACGTTCTGTTGTCTGTTTTTTTGTCTTCACCCCTTGGTGCTGCAAAAGTTAGACCGCACGGCCACTAGGCCACAAGTCCACGCTTGTCATTGATGAAAAATAGAAAAAGAAGAGGGCCGAAGGTCGTGTGATTGACTAGTGAGGATATACTCACCTGGCCGAAAGCCTGAGTGAAGTCGAAGAAGACAATATCAGCGGGCAATGTGTTCCTGCTGATATTGTGAGCTGTCAAACAAATGTCGAATATCCTCAATTTTTTCGTCCATGCTTTGAGGTGAGCGTGCTTCAGCACTCTTTTCCCCCGCCCGCCTCGAACAAAGAGCGCGTTCTAAAAAAAAATATTCGAATATTTTTTTCGGACAGGCTTATCTCACCTGAGAATCGCTGTTCAGAACACGAAGAAGCGGTCGACATCTTTTTGGAGACTATGACACTGGTTGTATAGACTACTTCGATGTCGAGATGCCATGCTGAAAAAAGAGACTGTTCGGATATTCTTTTGGATAGGCCAAACTCACTGACTCCATGTCGAAGCTTCCGTCCACTTCCGGGCGGTATCCATGCCGTTTGTCGTGAAGACCATCTCGACGTCGCAGTGGTGAAGCCTAAATTAGTATTTGTCATTACAACACATGCCTGATCGATCGATCTCTCATGAAAAAACGAAAATGGCGCTCCTGCCAAAACCGAGGCAAACAGTAATGGAGGAGAGTAAAATACGAAAATGCAATGGAGCGCGTTTTGAAAAGTACCTCTTGGCATCCCTTGTGTTTTGTCTTTTCATGAGAACTCGATCAATAAGGCGTGTGTGGTAATGATTTACGATCTGTGTGCCCATCTTGTCGATGTGTCACGTGACAGAGTGCGACCATTTGTTGACCTCTGCGTGCGCGCTCGCACTGCCTCTCTGCCATTCTGGTGTTCTTTCCTGCCATTTCCGTTTTCCTGTGTCAATCAATCACGCGATCATCTGGCTGGATTCTTCGGTCTCGCACGATCAACGTGCAGTTTTTTTTTTTTCCGATTTCATCTGTTTTTCACATCCGTCGGATTTTATGTGGTTTCATTAATGCTCGCCAATTCTCTGTAGACTGTCACACCGTTTCTCGGTCCATCGTTCAATTGCCTCCCTCCCACTTGTCACAAACCGACATCGGTGTCGGCATTGAAGAAAATCAGTTTAATTTTACCGAAATATTTCTTAAACGGAAACTTCATCGTGGCTCTCCAGATGATCAAGGAATCCGAGGAACTCCAATGATGAGACAATGGGAAAAGAAGGGATCGAGACGAGCCCCGATGCAGCAACGAGGTCCGCATTGAAAAAATTGGGTGCCGAAACGATGAAGAAAGGAGTGAGTCTGGCGGATGTCAAACTCTTCCCTATCGGATCTCGAGTCAAAAATCCGGTTGCAAAACCGGAAATGGTAAGCGACAATCCCTTATCTTTCATTCTTAAACTGTTTTCAATCTTTAGTGCCTCGTCTCGACTTACCCCCCCATACAGTCGTCATGCATGGATCTGGCAATTGGAAGCTCATGGGAGTGACCAACTCGTCCGTGAAGCCAGTTTCATAGCAATCTCTGCGGTCGCTAAAGTAAGACATCCAAACATTCTCCAATAATTTCGAACCAATTCCTAATTTCAGAACAACCACATTCGCCAACTGAGAGCCGAGAACCAACGGAACAGCAAGTTTGAAAACGGAAAAGGAAAGCAGTGAGCCGCTCTACAAAAACAACAAATTCAAGAATGAAACTGGAAAAAGGCACCGTCATGGACCAGAACATGAAGCTGCGAAGAAGAAGTGACAACACCGAAGTAATTTTTTGTGAGAACAAAACCGAAATTCTTTTTTTTTTTGAATGTATGTTTAGGAAAAGTGTCCCACCAAACATGAAAATAGAAAAATAAATAAAATCCGACGGATGTGAAAAACAGATGAAATCGGAAAAAAAACTGCACGTTGATCGTGCGAGACCGAAGAACCCAGCCAGATGATCGCGTGATTGATTGACACAGGGAAACGGAAATGGCAGGAAAGAACAACAGCATGGCAGAGAGGCAGAGCGAGCGCGCACGCAGAGGTCAACAAGTGGTCGCACTCTGTCACGTGACACATCGGCATGATGGGCACACAAATTGCTAGTCATTACCACACACGCCTGATCGATCTCTCATGAAAAGACAAAACACAAGGGATGCCAAGAGGTACTTTTCAAAACGCGCTCCATTGCATTTTCGTATTTTACTCTCGTCCTTTACTGTTTCCCTCGGTTTTGGCAGGAGCGCCATTTTTGTTTTTTCATGAGAGATCGATCGATCAGGCACGTTTTGTAATGACAAATACTTTTTTAGGCTTCACCACTGCGACGTCGAGATGGTCTACACGAAAAAAGGCATGGAGGCCGCCCGGAAGTGGAAGAAAGCTTCGACGTGGAGTCAGTGATTTTGGCCCATCCAATCGAATATCCGAACAGTCTCTTTTTTCAGGATGGTATCTCGACGTCGAGATGGTCTACACGACCAGTGTCATAGTCTCCAAAAAGATGTTGACCGCTTCTTCATGATCTGAACAGCGATTCTCAGGTGAGATCAGCCTATCCGAAAAAAACATTTGAATATTTTTTTTTAGAACGCGCTCTTTGTTTGAGGCGGGCGAGGGAAAAGAGTGCTGGAGCACTCTCACCTCAAAGCATGGACGAAAAAATTGAGGATATCCGACATTTTTTTGACAGTTCGCAATATCAGCAGGAACACATTGCCCGCTGATATTGTCTTTTTCGACTTCACAAAGTCTTTCGGCCAGGTGAGTATATCCTCACTAGTCAATTACACGACCTTCGGCCCTCTTCTTTTTCTATTTTTTATCAATGACAAGTGCGGCCTTTTGGCCTAGTGGCCGTGCGGCTTAACTTTTGCAGCAGCAAAAGGGTGGATACAAAAATACAGACAACAAAACGTCTTAAAAATACAGACAACAAAACGTCTTAAAAAGTGGGATGTGCGGGAAATATAATCTTTTTTGGAGCGCCGATATTTTCCGGACTCTTTGGGAGGCCAACGGGAAAATTCACGAAAAGTTTGGGGAAAATCGGGAAAATTGTTAAAGGTGCCATTTTTTCAAACTTTCCAGACATCTTTTTTTCATAAAATTGATTTTTGAAATTCGGTAAATTTTTCCTTGGATTGTCAAGGAAAAATCGTCAATTTATGATTTTTGAAAAACAATACCATTTAAAATTGATCGATTTTTCCAAAATTCTCGATTTTTTACCGGGAAAAAACATTCCCCGAAACGGACCACGGTTAATCGATTTTTTCATAATGATTTTTTCCAGCAACACGGCGCATCTACACCACACCGAACAATCGCTACAACACCAGAAAAGCGCCGCTTTCTTCTTGCTTTCCACGGACAAACGGATTTTTCGAGACATATACCGTATTTACTCTAATATAACGGCATGCCGTTAAGTTTTTCAAAGGTCCCTCCAGGCTGCCGTTATATTGGAGGTGCCGTTCTATTAGAGGTGCCGTTATATTAGAGTAAATACGGTACACATCATAAATTCAATTGTCTCCGGAAAACTGGTTGTTGTCAAATGGTTTATGGTTTTTAATTCGAATGTTTCATATTAGATATAATTCAATGTTATATTTTAACCAGAACGCGAAAGCCCCCCCCCCCTTTAATCCTTCACTTCTGTCAATAAATAAATGATAAATGAAAAAAAATAAAGTCCACGCGCACTTCAACGCCCTGGAGGTGGTTACACAGACAAATGGATATACCAGTCATGGTTTTTATTAATAAGAAAGATCTGCTCGAAAAACTCGCTGAGATTCCAAATCTTCAAGATCTATTCATCCTCTCCCTCTGCCTTCCAGTCCGGTATAGACTTGGCTGCCGAATTTTCTTCGGTCTTCCGCGACATCAACAAACGATATCAAATACCCTTAGGTAAGTCCGAAACAAGGGTAAGTCCGAAAAAAAACACATTCAAATAGTTTTTTTTTTGTTTTGAGAACGCGCTCTTCGCTACCACTTCGATGCGGACAATAAAAAAAAGCGTTGGAGCAGGAAGTCGAGCATTGCATTTATCGAAACAAGTCTCCTCTCTCGAATTATTAGAAATGAATCGAAATGAGGCTAATTATTCCGAATGCTGACTCACATGTCCGTTTTCTTGCTTATCACATGGTGAGGGGGCGACGTTAATGGCACAACACCAAATGTTTATTGTGAGAGAGGCGAAGGTTTCTGGTTTGACTTTTCCTTCCGCCAGGCTACTTCTCCACCTCCTTCTGTGATGAACTTTGAAGCACACCTTCTGGTTTTGCCCATTCAAGCTTGTGGAGATCGAGAATGAAAATCAGAATCCAGCAAAGACGCTCTGAGGGAGTACAACGGAAATTGCAGTGAGCGCGTTTTCACCTGTTTCTAATTTTTTGGTGAGTTACGAGAGAGTCACTACTTTCGGAGAAGTGCCTGAAGTGTGTGTTTTTTCAAAAATAAAGAGTATCATAAGCTGTTTTATGGACGAATCGTGGCGGAAAAATTGATTGGGTAGGGAAGCGTTCTGCGCACGTGACTATCATTAGATACGCCATGCCTGACTGCTGGAATAGTGTATTTCGTAAAACAGTCAGAGTTTCAAACTCTTCTTACTATAAAATGGTTTCCGGCAGAACATTCGTTTGACAGTTTCTCGATAAGAGCGATGGACCAGAATGATGATAATGCTCTCGGTGAGTCCGTGAAGGCCGGCGAAACAGACCATCAAGTTGGTCAGCTCTTGTGTGTAGCTGTCGGTAATCACTACCACAATGAGAAATGTCAGCGGGGTGAGGGAGATAACGAACGGGATGCCGGTTTGGGCAATCATTCCGAAGAAGAGCATCCGTTGAGCACGACGAGTCTGGGCGGATATATTGTGGGAAGGAGCCCAGTAGAGGTAGAAAAGGCAAGAGAACGAGAAGAATGCGATCTGGCAGGAAAGAACGAGAAAAATCAGCGGGATCATGAAGTAGACGGCCCATCGGATCCAGAATTGATCCGTCACCAGAACCTCAGTCGGGGATAGAAAAAACTCTTTCGAGGGGCACGGCATAGTCTGCAGCACTTGCAATTTGGCCATTTCTTGATCGTCCGGCACGCTGGATAAGGCGAGGAAAAGAGTGCAACAGAAGGCGTAGTTGGAGGTGTAGTAGACGAAACGAGTCGACGAGCTTTTCAGCCTGAACCGATTTTCTTGAATCGAACTGCTCCGACTTTCGAACAGATAGAGCAAAGAGGTCATCATGGCTGAAAACG
Organism: Caenorhabditis afra; assembly: GCA_963570955.1. NCBI lineage: Eukaryota > Metazoa > Nematoda > Chromadorea > Rhabditida > Rhabditidae > Caenorhabditis > Caenorhabditis afra. Next base: position 3,787,312 of record OY751537.1, on the reverse strand, counting down.
AACCATTGGAATGTGAGAAGAGCTTTTTTCTACCCATAATTGTGCAGTATGAGATGATGACTTGAACAAGCAGCGGCACACCAAAAAAACCGAAAACTCCGACGCTGAAGGCACAAATCGAGGGAAAGAAAAGGTAAGGGCTCACTAATAAACAGATCTCGATGTCAAGGACAGTACAACTGAAATGAGCAGACTGACTGTTTTCTTGTCGAAGAGAGATCCGAACCTACCAGAAGTGGGTAATGAACAATGGCTTCTTCATAAACGTCATACTTTTGGGTGTCTTGCACACAATCAGATAAAAGGTGAGCAGGGCGAACGGAAGTGCAATGACTTGGATTGCATGGCTCGGATAAGCGACTCCCTGCCACGAAGTGAGAAAACTCTCTGTGATTTCGCATTTCGAGTAGTTTGTCGTGAAATATTCGGCCACAGATCGAGCCATTTCGCAATATTCTCGTTAATATGAAAAAGAGGAAGGAGGTGAGAGCAAGAAAATTGCGAGAGTGCGTCAAATCGAAAAAAATCAGCTGTCAGCAGGAATGTCTCAGAAACCAAAACATTTTTTTCAGCGAATTGTTCTACGTTTTTCACTCAGTTTTCTTTATCGCATCCAAAAAAATGTATTTACTATTGATAGTAATGATACAATGAAGACAAAAGACATGGCGAAAAATGTGTGGTGTGGGGATGAACTTGAGGGAGAAAAAGAGATTCAAATATCAATTAGTATCGGCTTATGTTGCACAGTAATCATGTAGTTTTTGACGTGAAAGCGTCCAAAATAAACTGAACCTTCGGATGCGCAGCGGCCAGCGTCAAGACGGGCATTTTCGGCAATTTTCCGGGCATCTCAAAGTCATAGTCGATGCCGAGAGCTTTCAGTTTGCTCAACGTCTTGTTCAACGTCTCCTGACGACGTTCCGCAAAGGCGACGTCGTTTTCGTCGGTGGTCGCGTTGCGAGCGATGGCGTCCTTCTTTGCCGGACCCATGCACGAGCGCCCCTTCAGCATCGATTTCGGGTTTGCCGTGGGCTTTATCAGCTGGAAAATTGATGAAAATTAGCGAAAATGCGAGAAAAAACAACTCACTTTGCATCCGAGACGCTGCTCAAGCAATAGATAGTCGTTCATCGACTCGGCGGCGATTTCGGCGACCGCCTTGCTGTCGAAGCTAACGTGGGGCCATCCCTTGTGATTTCCCGTCTGAAAATCGATGGCTCACGCTGAAAAATCTCGCCTTTCCCTTACCTTTCGACTGCAGGCCACCCGAATGCGTCGAACATTCCCGAACCAAAGCTTTTTTGGCGACGATTTTGCCACCGCTGGCGCTGGTTCGGGTGGGATCCTCGTTTTGAGACGTCATTCTGTAAGAAAATTGATAAATTTCAAATTTTTGGCAGTTTTTCAAGAGAAAAGTACCGGAAAACCGATAAAATCGAAGGGGAATTCGAGGAAAAAGGGCGAAAATTTGGAAAACCGCAAAAATGATAATTCCAATGCTTTACTGACGCGTTTTCGGTGCTTGCGAATTTGCGGTGCACGCTTTTCGCATTTGTTTACTGCTTCATTTTTCGCCAATTTTGTTGATTTCGGGCCGCATTTTTGACCTTCAAAGCGTTAAAAACCAAAAAATAATTAATTTTTAGGAAATTAACGTCGTTTTCTTGCGAAAAAACCGCGCGAAATGAGCGATTCGGACGACGACAACGTCTACAGCGATTATTTGGCGTCGCGCCGCGCCGTCGTCGCCAAAAAGCGGCAATATGTCGACGACGACGACGACTTCGACGACGAAATCGACAACACGTTCCGGGCGGCCATGAAGATGAAGCCGATGAAGAAGACACGAAACGGCGTCGCGGCAGACGAAGAAGACGTCGCGGAGGTGTCGAATGTTGCGAAAGTGCCAAGAACGCACGAGGAGCTCCTCAACAGTAAAGCGAAACAGATGGAAGAGGGTATGATCTAGAAAACTGAACAATTTGGGAAAATCGATTTTATCCTTGCAGCCTTCCGACAGAGTCTCTACAACGACGATATGCTCGTGACTGATCACAGCACCGCCGACGGCGCCGTCAAAGCGGCACTGGAGATGTGCGACAGCTTCAATTTAAAAAATATGGATGACGAGCCGGCGGACCCCGAAAAACTGGTATGGAATTCGTGGCTTTTCTCAAAATATCTTGTTTTCGCAACAATTTTTTTTGCAATAGAACGACCCCAAATATGAACCGGTTCAAATTAAAACAAAAGAAATTTTTCGCAATTTTTTGTAAAACCAACTGCAACTGGCAAATCGTCAATTCAGGACACGGAGACGTACAACCCGTTGTCGCGTTGCGTTGAAATCGACGTGTTGGACTGTGGGGAGGTGCAGAACGGCAAGACGAGCCACATGGTGCCGCTATTCGACACATTCCGCGACGTCCGCAAACTCATCGCCACCAGGTGGAAGTGCCGCATCGACGATGTGATTCTGACGCTGAAAGGAGTGCCACTGGACGCGGACACGACACCCGACTCGCTCGGAATTGTTCCGATGACGCTGCCGTTGACGGTCATCGAGGCGCACCGGAAGGACGGCCCAAGGGAGGAGGTGGTCAGCGACGACGAAGACAACACCCATTCAGGCGGCATTATGCTCAGAGTGTACATGAAGAATCGGAAGAAGGCGGTGCACGTGGCAGCGCGTCCCGAGATGACTCTGCTCGAGTTGAAGGCCGCCATACTAAACAAGTTCCCATCGGAGCCGGCCAAAATGCATGTGAAGTTCGACAATGAGTGGCTGACGGACGACACGGCGACCCTGGAGGAGATCGGATTGGATGACGCCGACTGTCTTCATATTTACAACTGAACTCGCCTCCCAAAACCAGCAATGTGACCAGGAAACCGAAAATTTCGGGAAAACCGAGTAATGTTTACTATCGCCGTGATTCGTGTGTCAAACGCGCCCCGTTGAACGTGAGGCGAAATTTTTTCTTGATCGAGACAGTACACACATTTTTGTGCCGGGTTGTCACGGGCCGGACCGACCATTTGACCCCTTCAGCCCGGCCCGGCCTGGAATTTCAAAGTGAAAAATGAACATTTCGAAATGCTCATTTTACCGCTGTAATTCATTTCTTTGTATCAAAAATGATAAAAACCGGAAAGTAGCTGTTTTTTTCAAACTTGAACGTCACAATTCCGCCAAAAAGTCGAATTCGACTTTTCAGCCATTTGAATTTTGGCACAAAAACGCTAAATTTTCAGCGATATGAATTTTCTACGGCGAAGAAAAGTTTTTTTACGCAAATTTCAGTTGAAAATCCCGAAATACGGGAAAAAATGTGAAAAAACTTTGTTTTTTTTGTCCGGCCCGAAATTTGACAACCCTGCTTTTGTGGCGCTTCACTTTAAAGTGCGCTCAAAAAACCCCACCGTGGCATTCTGGGGAAGCGCCAAAGAAGCCTTTCCGCACGAGCAAACATTTTTTTGTTCCGTGTTCAATCTTCCGAATTCCGTCCACCGGACCAAAAATTTTCCTTCCGTCTTTTGTCTTCTTTCCAAAATTTCATTTCCGCGCAATTTCGATAACTTCTTTCCCAAAACAAACGCAAACCCCAGGTTTAGCTAGCCTCCAAATAGGAAGTAGTGCAATCTACGAAGGTTAATCGGTCACTATCCCCAGCCCGGGAGTGACTTGAACCAGGCTCAGCGGGACCACCACCGGAGGTGTTCCGCACTCCGAAATTCCGGATCCGCAGTGCGTTCGCACTTGAAGAACGGACCAATCTTTAATCTTCAACCTTTAACCTTTTGCCAAAGCCTGCCTGAATGTCATGGATACAAACCAATTTCCCAAATTTTTTTCTGATAGTCGGCTTTTCAGGGTACCGTTCCCCTCCCCCCCTTCCCATTCCCCTTTCGTCCTAGCCCCCTTCTTTTTTCTACTTTTTTCACCCCCCCCCCCCCCTCACACTCTCTCCTTCTTTTTCAACATATTTTTTTTCCATTTGTGACTATCTCTTGCTGGATAACCTAAACTTTTATTTTATCTTCTGGTTTTCTATGAATAAAGGCAATGTATTGTATGCAAAATAACTGGCAGAAGGACGCCATTTTTTCGCTCAGCATAGGATAATTCGAAATGAAATATTGTTTTTTGGCATACTTGCAAGATGACGGGCCCGACCGAGCCGCCCCAGGCTATTTTTGAGTGTTTTTTTTTTGGGTCCGCAATATAATCGGATGTGGAGAGTTTCAATTCTTCGTTTTCGTACTTTTTTGGCCTCCACAATTGGAAATAGTTTTTTTCGGTCGCTTCCATGTCATTTTGGCCTCCAGTGTCCTTTTCGATGGCCCGAAATTGACTAAAATTTTTTTGCGGTCTTTTATTTTTTGGGTGAAAATGTCATATTCCCGGAGTTTCCGAAAGGAGACCGTGTCAGAATTGGAATTAACCTATTCCTCAATTATTTATTAGCAAGAGCAGTCAACTTTTTCTTATTCTTTATTCTTGACCAGAATGAACCAAGCGGCTCCGCCGCCAACAGCGCGCACTTTACCGCCCAGAGGTGGTTGCGTTAGCATGGGTCCTCTGGCCGAGTGGCTCATGTGTTTGTCTGTTGTGTGGGGGTCCCTGGTTCGGTCTTTTGTGGTGGCATTCTTATTTCTTCTTGCCCTCGGAATGCGGACAGATAAACAGACACACAGACACATAGATGGATATACCCCTCACGGTTTTTATTAACAAGGAAGATTTCTATTCACAGGAAGTATACATTATAAAACTAGAACTCTAATAAGGATAGATAGTGTGGATAACAGCCAAAAAGGGTGTTCCAAAAGGGGGCTGTAAAAGGCTAAGAAGTCATGTATGTTGGGGATTTGGATGAGGATCAGAGGGCAGCGAGACCAATTTGAGAGAAACTAAGTTTGAGAGGAGGGAGCGATAATTAGTGTGGTGAGATTTATATGTCAAGACGGTCGGCGTCCTCCATTCCGATCTCCTCCAGTGTCGCCGTGTCGTCCGTCAAGTGCGCACCGTCGTGTTTAACCTTCATTTTGGCTGGCGGGGGCAGTTTGGTGAGCCGTTCCTCCGAGGGGGGCTCCAACAAGAACGTCTGGTAAATTGCCGCCTTCAACTCGAGCAGAGTCATCTCGGGACGCGCTGCCACACGCACCGACTTCTTTCGATTTTTCCTGTGTACGTTGAGCATAATGCCGCCTGGCGTGCCGCGTGAATGGGTGTCGTCGTCGTTGGTGACCACCTCCTCCTTGAGGGCCTCCTTCCGGTGCGCCGCGATGATCTTCAACGGCAGCGCCATCGGAACAATCCCGAGCGAGTCGGGTGTCGCGTCCGGGCCCAGCGGCACACCTTCCAGAGTCAGAAGCACCTGCTCGATGTCGCACCGCCACGTGGCGGCGATGCGTTTGCGGACGTCGAGGAATGTCTCGAATAGCGGAACCATGAGAGTCGTCTTCCCGTTCTGCAACTCCTCACAGTCCAACACGTCTATTTCAACGCGAGTCGTTATCGCGTAGTACGCCTCCGACTCCTGAATGAAAAATATGTCAGTTGCAGTTGGTTTTACAAAACATTTGCGAAACAATTTTTTTGTTTTAGTTTGAACCGGTTTACATCATTCACAGCGCTTCAAAAAAAATTTGGTTTGAGTTCGAAGAATTCGCAGGAAGACCTGTCGAATTTTAGGTCGTCCTATTGCGAAATAATTGTTTCACTTCATGAAACCAGTTGTTGAACGGCACTTGAATTCCAAAATGTTAGGATCCCCCGGTAGGTTAAAAAATTTTTAGAAAATTCTTTCTAAACCTAGATTTTTCGTAAACCAAGAATGGAACGCATATATTTTGAGAAAAGTCACGAAGTCCATACCAATGTTCCGGGGTCTCCCGTCTCGTCGTCCGAACTTCTCAAAACACAGCTCTCGCACATCTGGAGTGCCGCTTTGACGGCGCCGTCGTTGGTGCTCCGACCAGTCACAGGCGTCTCAACGTTGTACAGGCTTTGGCGGAAACCTGCAAGAGAAACATCGATTTTCCCAAATCGTTCAGTTTTCTAAAACATACTGTCTTCCATTTGTTTCGATTTGCTGTTGATGAGCTCCTCGTGCGTCCTTGGCACTTTCTCCGCGACACCGTTCTTCTTTGTCCGCTTCTTCTGCAACGCCGTCCGAAACGCGTTGTCGATACCGTCGTCGGAGTCGGAGTCGTCGTCGACATGTTGCCGCTTTTTGGCGACGATGGCGCGGCGCGACGCTAAATAATCGCTGTAGATGTTGTCATCATCCGAATCGCTCATTTCGCGCTGTCGCTATCGAGTGGCCAACAGTGAAACCCTCAAAATCGATTGTTTTTTTGGTTTTTAACGCTTTGAAGGTCGAAAATGCGTGCCGGACTCAACAAAATTAGCAGAAAAAAGCGATAAACAAACGCAATTCGGTGCTCGCGCACCGCGAATGCGCAGACACCGGAAACGCGTCAGTAAAGATATCGAATTTTTATGTTTGCGGGTTTTTGATCTTTTGCCCTTTTTCCTCGAATTTCATCTTGATTTTATCGATTTTCCGGTATCTTTTCTTCGAAAAACCGCCAAAAAAGTAAAAATTATCGATTTCCTTACAGAATGACGTCTCGAAACGAGGTTCCAACCCGAATCAGCGCCAGCGGTGGCAAAATCGTCGCCTAAAAAGCGACGATAGCAAGGCGGTCGCCGAAATCGCCGCCGAGTCGATGAACGACTATCTAATGCTTGAGCAGCGTCTCGGGTGCAAAGTGAGTTGTTCTTTCTCGCATTTTCGTTTTTTTTTCACACATTTTTCGAGAGTACCCCGCAATAGAACTTTCCGGAATAGAACCGGGACGTAATAGAACTCACCCCGCAATAGAACTCGCCGGAATAGAACTCGCCGGAATAAAACTCGCCACAATAGAACTCGCCGCAAAAGAACTCGCTGCAATAGAACTGGGACGGAATAGAACCGGGACGGAATAGAACCGGGATGGAATAGAACCGGGACGGAATAGAACTCGCCGCAATAGAACCGGGACGGAATAGAACCGGGACGGAATAGAACTCGGCCGTAATAGAACTCGCCGCAATAGAACTCGGCCGCAATAGAACTGGGACGGAATAGAACTCTTGTCGAATTGGTCTTAAATCGTCACTAAAAATGTGTGAAAATTTTCGCAAGACCACTGTGAACAGAGTTCTATTCGGTCCGAGTTCTATTCCGTCCCAGTTCTATTCCGTCCCAGTTCTATTGCGGCCGAGTTCTATTCCGTCCCAGTTCTATTCCGTCCCAGTTCTATTGCGGCGAGTTCTATTCCGTCCCAGTTCTATTCCGTCCCAGTTCTATTGCGGCGAGTTCTATTCCGTCCCAGTTCTATTGCGGCGAGTTCTATTGCGGCGAGTTTTATTCCGGCGAGTTTTATTCCGGCGAGTTTTATTCCGGCGAGTTTTATTACGGCGAGTTTTATTCCGGCGAGTTCTATTCCGGCGAGTTCTATTGCGGGGTGAGTTCTATTACGTCCCGGTTCTATTCCGGAAAGTTCTATTGCGGGGTACTCCATTTTTCAGCTGATAAATCCCACGGCGATCTCGAAATCGATGCTAAAAGGCCAGCTGCTCGTGTTGCGCCCCTCGTACATCTCACCAAGATTGCTCGCAACGCAACCACCGTCGACAACGACGTCGCCTCCCCGGAATGTCGTCAGAAGACATTGAACGAGACGTAGAACAAACTAAAGCCTCTCGGCATCGACTATGACTTTGAGATGCCCGGAAAGTCGCCGAAAACGCCCGTCTTGACGCTGACCGCTGCGCATCCGAAGGTTCCGTTTATTTTAGCCGCTTTCACGCCGAAAACCACTCCGAAACTCGTGAAAGGCACGAAAACGCGGCTTTGACGCCGATTTTGACACTGCACCTGTAAACTGATGTGGCAGCTGTCTCTGAGCTCGTCATGAAATCGTTTCTACCCACACCCACACTGTCATATGGAGGAAATTGAGAAAGTACAGTTCGAAAATCACGATCGTCAAGAAAACCTGCCCACCGCACGATTTCTGCAAAAAGGTTGACGCAATGACGGGAGGTATGTTCCTTCACCATTTCTTGGGAAGTCGGATGCAACGACAAAGGAGACTGTACGATCACGAAAACACAAGACATATTCTTCAGTCCGGAGACAAAAACCGTATGTCTCCAACTCACATCAAAACAACAAGTGATCACGAAGGTAAAAATAACCGTTGACTACAACATTAGAAAGTGCATTAAAGGAGTCATTCGCTTCACGAAAAATGCGACAATACACGTATCCAGCAGCAAAAGATGTCACGGAATGGGATCATGCTCAGCGAGGAAATGCATGGACATCGCCACAAAATCAAGGCTCCCCGAGTTCAAGGAAGAAAACAAACATCTCGGAAACACTTACTGCTCGAGCAGCTGCGGAGGTTTGTGGTGTTTTTGCTTTCTACCTACGGAAGCCTGCCTGTTCTACAGAACATACGCAGTACCGACCACAGACGAGCGATTCGAGATCTATGACTGCGAACAATGGACCAACAGAATAGCCTTCACCACGGTCCTGACCAGAGAAGGCATCGAAGATCCGTACACATTCCAACTACGAAAAGGACAGCAAACACATGTGGTCAACGGAAACCTCCGCCTTGAAGTCAGCTTGATCCAAGTGAGCGAAGAAGCTAATCTCGCCGTCATGGCAAAAACATTCATCCAGAAAGAAGACCACATTGCCATCGCTCCAAGTAACACGGACCAGTTTCCAATCGAATGCGACGAAGAAGGAAGATGTGCTTATCATGAAACCTGCACCTGTCAACAGACAGACTCAGAAGCAAAATGTGAATGCCTCGCTCCAGACCTCCACAAACTCGTCAAAGATACCGACCACGCTCTACCGATTTACACCGACCGGTACGTTCTCGGAACGTCCCCCGATAATATTCCAACAATCAAGCTCAGACACAACAAATTCCATCTTCAAGTGACCATGAGTCATGAGTACACCGTCGCGAGCACAACATCAACGACCGGCTGTACATTGAGCAAGATAACAGCGTATGAAGGATGTTACAACTGTCTGAAAGGAGCACAGCAAAACATCACATGCAGTTCAGACAAAGAATCGTACGCCAAACTGTCATGCGACAACGAAGAGTTCATTGACATCGTCACATGCGACAAAAATGGAAAAGTCAATACTATCCACCGCAAGTTCGACAAAGCCCATCCGACCGGCGTCTGCACAGTCTCTTGCGGAGGAAAGATCAACACGTTCAAAATCGAAGGAAAACTGATGTACGTGAGTCACGAGAAGTTAGCTAACTACCTGACCGAGCTGATCAATCCCGGTAAAGATAACATTGCAGATATCCATCCATTCGCTATTCCGGATTTCTCCCACCTATTATCTACTATCACCAAAAACGCCCTCTGGTTTCTTATCGGAGCTACCCTTTTTCTACTTTTCATTTTCATTTTTTACGTCTGTTGCGTCAACACCATTCTGAAACTCTGCTCCAGTTGGTCCCCGATAACCCAGACTTAATTCCCTAAGGAGAACCGTAGAAATTGTAAATACCAGTAGTTTCACTTAGTCTTTGAAAACCTTCCTAATTAGCATCACCTTCCATTACACTCGATAACCTGCCACTCCAAAACGTTCCGTTTATCTCCGATTACTCAATACGCTCTTCTCAGTATCACACATCAACCTATCCTTATTTCCAGCAAGGGATCCGAAGCGCCGAAAGATCGATGACTTGTCCGAAAGGGCGACCGAGATGGCAGTCCTCACACGTTCCAACGACCTCGTCCGAGAAATGGAGAGAAGACAACGACCGACACGACCAACACCACCATGCGTGTTCTGCTCAAAAAGCGACCACGTCCCAGCCAACTGCACAGTCAGCACACTCATGAAGCTCCAAATGGTGAGAGACCAACAAATCTGCGTCGTCTGCCTCCGAAAATTCGCAGGCCAACACACCACGACCACGTGCCACTCGCTGAAGCGCCCCGAGTCGATGTGCACAAACGAGGCGTGCCTCAAAGCACAGCTGCACCACCACCACACAATCTGCCCGGCTGACCTCTGTGGAGACGTGAAGGACCCATACGACCCGGAAACATTCACTGGATTATAAGGCTAATAATCATTATTCTCCATCGCTCAATTAGACCTTATCTTTTTTGCTGTTGATTGTTCTGTAGTAATTGTTTAGTTGTTTAGTTCACTCTTTCAAACGTAGATAAAAAATTAATTGTTAACAACTTGTTTCGGAAATTCTACCGTCAATCGACAATATTTCAAGCAAAATCCAATAACCACTAGAAGGAAGAAGAACGACAAAAAGATCACAACAACAGCGAAGATCAATGGAATCGACAGTAATGACTCATCGGAATAAACAGAAAATTCACTTGGAACTCCGAACGGAAACAACTCGCCCAACACCTCCGTATGATGGCAACTTTTTGCAAGTTCAGCAGACAACCGTAGTCTCACATGGCACGGCATGTCATCGTCGTTATGAATACAGAAATGCGGAGCCGAGTATCTGAGTCAAATAACATCAATTCAGAAGGAAAGCCAAGTACGAACCCTTCCAGAACAAGCCAATATGGACAGTCTCCGCAGTTAGCAGTCATCCGAAACTCCGGAACAACTACAGCAGAAGCAGCAAGAATGAGCAAGAAAGTACAGAAAACCTTCATCGCGACGGATAACAATGACGAGAACAACGGTATTTATACCACCGATCCACTTAAATTAAGTGGATCCCCACCTCCCCACCTCCAAACGCCTCTCCATTCATTGCCGCCGCCGACCCTCAACAACAAAGGGATTTCATCCGATGGAATGCCTCCATCGTCTCCGCCGCTGGCCCCCGGAGTGTCGCCGAAAGCAACCAAGTCAAGACAATCTAATTGCCGTCACAAGCGCCCTGAAGTTCTCCGAAAGCGTCGATACTGCGGTATGTCTCCAGACTGTCCAGACAAAAATTCCAAGAAGAATTCTTGAGATTTGCCTCCGCGAGAAGCCAGAAAACACGACAGAACTGCTCAACTGCCTCGACGAGATCATCGAAGAGCAAGAGCAAGCGAGAGGAATTCTCGAGAGAAGCGACAACGAAGTCAACTCGTTCAGCGTGCGAGCAAACCATCAGAAGGCTTGCAGCTATTGCGGAAAGAACAACCACTCGTCGAATGACTGCCGCACCTACGAGGAGTTCGTTGTGGAGTGAGCGGAGGCTTGTTGGGTCGTCTTTTCCTGGTTTCATCTGAGAGAGCTTGTGCCATTGAACTGCAAATTGTTTTTCAGAATTTCCGTAGTATTTTTTCAGTCGGGCAAGAGCGAGCTCGTATTCGGAGCCATCGGTTTGGTACGGTTGGATCATTCTGAATGCCTCACCTTTCAGATGCGCGCGGAGTATCGAATGCTTCTCAATCGACGTGAGGTCTTTGTTTGAATTGTAGAGACCGTCGAACATCTTGAAGAAGGCGTTCCACTGATTAAGGTCACCGTAGAACTCCGGTAATTCAACGAGATGCCTTCCGGCCCTTCTTTTCGGCTCCGCTTCCGGTACTTCCGTACTTGTTGCAAGTGTTCGGATAGTCGTAGGGTTCTTCAGGGTGACCGTAAAATCGGCGAGCGGAGTGGTCGCTGCTTGTGATAGCTCCACCAACGCGTCGTGTCTTTTCTGAAGGTAGGCTCGTACGGATTCCAATTTTTCTTGGATTTGGCACCTTTCTTTGCTCATTTCCGACGTCCGGCTCCGAGCTTCTTCTCCGAGAAGCGTGTTGATTGGCGCTGTGGCCAGGTGACCGAGCATGTTTCTGGTGAGCTTGTCGTACTGGTTGTACACGTTTCGTTGGTCGGCCGCTTCGGCTTGGATCGCCATCGAAATTCGTTCCGTGTACTCGTCGAGAGTCCGATTCTCGGCTGCCGCTCTTTTTGCCGTTGGTACGTAGAACTTCGTCAATGTTTTGTCCAGAGTGGCATTGGTTCTTTTGAAGAGAGGCGTGTTTTCTTCGATGATGTCTTGGAGGACTTCAACCGTGAGCGTCATGGTTGAGGCCTCGCTTTCAGACTTGTGTCGATGTCAGACTTTCGTCACTTTTCAGACTTGCGTCGGTATCAGACTTTCGTCACTTTTTTCAAACTTGCGTCGGTATCAGACTTGTGTCACAACAGAAAAGAAAAAAAGAAAACCACTTACCTTCCTTGACTGGACTTTCGTAGTCCAGTTCGGCCGATGCACCAATGTCGAGCCTGTTAAGGCACTTGAAGGCGTGGTTGATAAAGAACGGGTTTATTGGGATAGATCGAAGTGGAGAAAGCGAGTTCGAATGAAGGATCAGTTCGAAGTAGTGAAGAGCATTGTGGGTGACGGCGGTGCTCGTTATATACTCGCCTGCACACTTTCTGTCCAGGACAAGTGACTGATAAGAGAGCAGAGTGTGCTCTCTTGACGTCAATCACTTGTCCTTTTTAGGAAAGTGCGAGTGAGCGGTCACCTTGCAGTGACAATTCTTAAGTTGTAGACTCTGCACACTAAAGTTGTGGAACAGTTGTGGAACATAAAGCAGGGACCTGTCGAGCATGTAGCACTGCTGTTCTTGCGCATTTTAACAAAAAACAGCACGATCTCGGCGCGGCCCAAAGACTTTAGCGTGCACTGGACCTGAAGGACCGTGCAAATACTGACGTAGCCGTACCTTTTCACACTTCATTTATTAAGACGCAGCACTTGATATACATCATACTTGGAAAATTTCGGGTCGACCCGCCTTTCGACCCGCCCCGACCCGCCCCGCCCCGCCCGACCCGCTTTAGTAAATTTTCAAAAAAAAACGGGTCGGGGCGGGTCGGCAAAAATTTTGAAATCAACCCGCCCCGCCCCGCCCCGACCCGCCCCGTCCCAAGTATGATACACATATATCAAGTTAGACAACAAATCACAACTATTCATAAAATCAAAATCAAAATCAACTTAAAGGTATTCTTCGGCCGTTTCCGACGCTGTCGTCGATATCCTCGATGGGACACTGCAAAAAAGAACAAACTTTATGGTACTAAATTGCATCATATCCGAGACGACGAATTTTTCGTGCTTTCGAGCGTGATTAGTGGTGAGAGGAAGAAGACTCTTCTTGTTGGACCCATTGTTTATTTTGGAATCAGCACATGGTTTTGATTGAAACTTTATTCCGACGTTTCGCCCACTGGGCATCATCAGGGAAGGCAATTACCTGAAGACAACAAGATAAAATGGCAACTGAGAGAGAGAGAAAAAGCGTACAAAAGAAGCCAGATTGGAGGAAGAATGGAAAAGAGAGAAGAGTGAAAGCAAAAAGGGGAAGAGAAAGAATGCCAGGACGAACGGTGTGGGGCTAGATGTCCCGACGAGGTAGGGCGGTTGACCCCGGCTGGTTTCTGCCTCGTGGGAAGGGACGGCGAGCGAGATGCTTCATGTCCGCGTGATCCAGGGTCGGTTGAGCTGCCAGTCCCAGGGCATCGAGCATGTCCGGGATCTCTTCCTTGTTGTTCAACGATGGTGAGTGGCGTCGGATCAAGATTCCCTCCAACATCCGTCTTCTTGATGTATTCAGCTCTCTCTCCAGGATTTCCAAGTTCAGGCTCAGCGGGTCTCCACTGTGTTTCGCAATCGAGTGCTTGGCCCATGTCGTGGTGCTGTAGGATGGCGTTCTGGGTTTTTACGCTGCTCTTCCGTGCTCATTGATCCTCTCCGCAAGTGGTCTGCCCGTTTCTCCAATATTGAACTCCCCGCATTGGCAAGTCAGTTTGTAGATAGCGCCCTTTAGTTCGCAACATCCTTTACCTGTGTCCCTGCATACCCGGCAGTTTCTGCGAAGTCACTGATTATTGTCGAAGATCCGGTTCCTTATCAGCAGGTTGCGGAGTGAGACCCCTTTCAGTTCCACCAGAGTCGCTTCCAACTTAACTTATTGAAGGGCACTCTTGACTGCATTTGTTACTCGGTCCGAGATGAACGGTATTGGCAGGTATGGTGGTGGATTGTTTCTGTCCTTCTCCCACTTCTGTGGAGGTCCTCCTTTCAGGTTCGATTTTTTGAGACTCGGGCACTCCAGATAGCCATTCTTCGCCAAGAGCCGCTGTGCCATTTAATCGGAGTATTCTGCGTTCTTATTCGAGGACAGTCCTATTGCGGTACTCATTGTGGTTCGGAAGATATTGATCTTCTGTTGAATCGGGTGGTGTGAGTCCTTTCGAAGCAGAAGGTTTTTGTTCGAAGGTTTCCTGAACCACCGTGTATGCATCGTTCCACCCTCGAGCTTGATCTCCATGTTAAGGAATGGGAGCCACCCGTCTCTAGACCTTTCCCGTGTCAGTCGAATATTCTTGGCTTGCGTGTTCAGTTCATTGAAGACCTTGTCCATCGTTTCCTTGTTCTCCGCCAAGACGATGAAGCCGTCAATGTAGCAAAAGAAGGCTGTTGTTGGATGGTTTCGGACGGGACGCTCGATGAGGTCCATGTATAGGACCGCCAATACCGGTGCGAGGCGACTCCCCATGGCGAGCCCCCGGCGTTGCGAGTAGTATTGGCTATTGAAACGGAAGGAGTTGAAGCTTAGGCATAGTTCCAGTAGGGATTTGACATCTGTGAGGGAGACGCCATACCACCTGAGTTCGGGGTGGTACATTTTTAGCTTCTCGACCACGGCTTCCAGAGCAACACTGTTGTTGATGTTGGTGTACAGGGATTCTACGTCGAAACTCTCGTATTCCGTGGTTTGTGATAGGTCACGCGTGGCGAGGCTGCTCAGAAGTTGGATCCGTGTTTTTTAGAAGGGTCGGCACGTATCGGAGGAGCTGCGTGATTATCGTACACACTATCCAGGATGGGCGGTCTGTTGGTCCCCCCGAGCCGGAGATGATGGGGCGCACCTTAACTTTGGTTGGGTCCGCGGCCGTTCCCCTCTCGACGAATTTGTGCGTTTTGAAGAGTGTGTACATCGTGTTGGTGGAAGGATGACTGTCCAATAGTCGAGAGACTGTTTTCGGGTTCCAATCACTCAGTCTTGAGTGAAAAACGTCGACTTCTCTTTTGTACTCTCCCTTCTGTATTGATCCGTAAAGGGTGTCGTCCGCTAGGTGGTTGAGCACAGCGGCTTTGTAGAACTAAATTGCGAAATAGCAGTGAAAAACGCAGATGACATGAACTTACGTCGTCGGCGACTTTCATGACAGTCGGTGTGCCTCCAGAGTGACAGAAAGCCTGAGTTTCTCAGAGAAGTCTTTGAAGAGCTTTGGGTCCTCGAGTTCGGGGGTTTGTTTTCCGGAAGCCGCCCGACCACCACATGGGTGGCTTTATCCAAAAACTTAACTCTCTTGACGGCTACGGACTAGATATCGAGCGATGACGATGTGCTCTTTTGATCACTGTGTTTCTGCTGACGAACAATGAGCAATTGTCGAGTATCCTCGATATTCAAAATTTGAGGTGAACCCGCTCCAAAACTCGTTTTTATCGTCCGCCCCGAAGTGGTAGCAAATAGCGCGTTCTCAAAAAAAAAATACTTTCGAATTGTTTTTTTTTTCGGATGGGCTCAACTTACCTGAGAATCGACTGATGCATTTCAAAGATTTGGGTGAACGGATCTGTCGAGGACACTTCGTCATTTCAGAACTGAAATATGAGACTGTTCGGATTTTCGGAAGGGCAAAACTCACCCTTTCGGTTGGAAGAAAAGTTCCATAAACAACAAAGTTCTCTTTCTTTGTTCGGTCACGGTCGGGTGAGGTTGTTGAAAGCGCTGACCACTTGAAGAACGGTGACGCTATCGTTGATCTTCTTGTACTCTTTTGTACTGTTCACAACATGAAGGAGCGGTCGACATCCTTTCGGAGACTATGCCATTCGTCGTGTAGACTAGTTTGATGTCGATATACCATCCTGAAACAAGAGATTGTTAGGATGTACATGTTCGGATGGGTTGATCTCACTTATTCCTTAAGTCGTCGGTGTCAGAGTGTCAGAAAATCTTTGCGGCCGCCGTGCCGAATAGAACAGTTCCGTTGAGAACGTGGGGCTGAAATGAGAAACTGGTTTGATGCTTGTAATGACCTCGCTGAGCTCACTTTTCTTGACTTTTTCAAAGTTCCTCAACGGATTCTCGGCAGCGCACATGGTGATCCCTTTTCGCGAACTCCAACTGCTCGTCTCTACCACTGAAACTGAAAGAAAAAAGTTGGAAAGTTTAAACTCAAAACAGTAAGAAAACAAGGAATTATTGACTGCCATAAGAGAACAGATGCAGGGGAAAATAGCACCAGTATGGCAGAGAGGCAGAGCGAGCGCGCACGCAGAGGTCAACAAATGGTCGCACTCTGTCACGTGACACATCGGCAAGATGGGCACACAAATTGCTAGTCATTACCACACACGCCTGATCGATCTCTCATGAAATGACAAAACACAAGTGATGCCGAGAGGTAGTTTTCGAAACGCGCTCCATTTCACTTCCGTATTTTACTCTCTTTCTTTACTGTTTGCCTCGGTTTTGGCAGGAGCGCTATTCTCGTTTCTTCCTGAGAGATCGATCGATCAGGCATGTGTTGTAATGACAAATACTAATTTAGGCTTTACCACTGCGACGTCGAGATGGTCTTCACGAAAAAAAGCATGGAGGCCGTCCGGAAGTGGACGTAAGCATCGACATGGAGACAGTGAGTTTGGCTTATCCGAACGAATATCCGAACAGTCTCTTTTTTCAGGATGGTATCTCGACGTCGAGATAGTCTACACGACAAAGGGCATGGAGACCGCCCGGAAGTGGACGTAAGCATCGACATGGAGTCAGTGAGTTTGGCTTATCCGAACGAATATCCGAACAGTCTCTTTTTTCAGGATGGTATCTCGACGTCGAGATAGTCTACACGACAAAGGGCATGGAGAGCGCCCGGAAGTGGACGTGAGCATCGACATGGAGTCAGTGAGTTTGGCTTATCCGAACGAATATCCGAACAGTCTCTTTTTCAGGATGGTATCTCGACGTCGAGATAGTCTACACGACAAAGGGCATGGAGAGCGCCCGGAAGTGGACGTGAGCATCGACATGGAGACAGTGAGTTTGGCTTATCCGAACGAATATCCGAACAGTCTCTTTTTTCAGGATGGTATCTCGACGTCGAGATAGTCTACACGACAAAGGGCATGGAGACCGCCCGGAAGTGGACGTAAGCATCGACATGGAGTCAGTGAGTTTGGCTTATCCGAACGAATATCCGAACAGTCTCTTTTTTCAGGATGGTATCTCGACGTCGAGATAGTCTACACGACAAAGGGCATGGAGACCGCCCGGAAGTGGACGTAAGCATCGACATGGAGTCAGTGAGTTTGGCTTATCCGAACGAATATCCGAACAGTCTCTTTTTTCAGGATGGTATCTCGACGTCGAGATAGTCTACACGACAAAGGGCATGGAGACCGCCCGGAAGTGGACGTAAGCATCGACATGGAGTCAGTGAGTTTGGCTTATCCGAACGAATATCCGAACAGTCTCTTTTTTCAGGATGGTATCTCGACGTCGAGATAGTCTACACGACAAAGGGCATGGAGAGCGCCCGGAAGTGGACGTGAGCATCGACATGGAGTCAGTGAGTTTGGCTTATCCGAACGAATATCCGAACAGTCTCTTTTTCAGGATGGTATCTCGACGTCGAGATAGTCTACACGACAAAGGGCATGGAGAGCGCCCGGAAGTGGACGTGAGCATCGACATGGAGTCAGTGAGTTTGGCATATCCGAACAAATATCTTAACAGTTTCCTAGTTCAGCTTCAGTATGGCGACGTCGAGATGGTCTACACATAAAAAGGCACGGAGGCCGCCCGGAAGTGGACGTAAGCATCGACATGGAGTCAGTGAGTTTGGCTTATCCGAACGAATATCCGAACAGTCTCTTTTTCAGGATGGTATCTCGACGTCGAGATAGTCTACACGACAAAGGGCATGGAGAGCGCCCGGAAGTGGACGTGAGCATCGACATGGAGTCAGTGAGTTTGGCATATCCGAACAAATATCTTAACAGTTTCCTAGTTCAGCTTCAGTATGGCGACGTCGAGATGGTCTACACATAAAAAGGCACGGAGGCCGCCCGGAAGTGGACGTAAGCATCGACATGGAGTCAGTGAGTTTGGCATATCCGATCAAATATCTTAACAGTTTCCTAGTTCAGCTTCGCTATTGCGACATTAAACTGGTCTACACGACAGACGGCATGGAGGCTCGTGACCGGAAAAAGAGGAGAAAATCGAAAAAGTCCAAAAACCAGTTGGTTCGAATTTTTTGTGTTTCTGGGAGTCGAAAGCATTTTCTTTAATCCCAAATTGTTGAATAATGGTACGCCCTTCCACCCTCTGTTTTTTTTTTTCTAGCCAAGTGGCTTGTGGTGCTTTGAAAAACAATATTTCCATTTTTTGACCTATCCCGGTCCTGAACACTCCCCCTCAAAATTATTAATCCCGACGCTTATCCTTACTGACTATTCCTGATAATCTTTGTTATAATTTTTCTGTTACAATTTCCACTAATTAGCAATCAGTTTTTTTCTTGTATAACAATAAAAAAATCAGGAAAAAATCAAACGTAATCGTTTTATTTTTGTTTTCATGAACAAATACAGAAGAAGTACAAGTCCAAACAAATATGCTCAAAATTTGAAATGCTAAAAAAATTTGTTGAGCGGTTTTCATCAGTTGCACAAAACAAGGAAATTTTTCAAAAAGCGGAAAATGAAACGAAATTTTTTAAATAGAAACTTATCAAGAATTAGTTTGGAACCAGCCAAGCCGAATAAGATAAATTTAGGAGAAATCAAAACCAAAAAAAATGAAATTCAAAAAAAAAATTATTCATCGGCTTCTTCGCTTTTCTCTTTCTTTTTCCGGTCGCGGTCGACTCTGTTGTTGAACGCGCTGACGACTTGAAGGACAGTCACCCTGTCGTTTATCTCCTTGTACTCGGCTCCCATCACGTTTTGCACGATTTGTGTCGCTTTCTCGCTAATCATCTTCTTCTCGTTTCGAGTAAGCTTATTTCCACCGATTCGGCCTCGTTTTTGATATTCTTCTTCCAAGTATTCGTTGGCCTTCGGATGAACTCGTCTTGAGCGTAGAATCTCGCGATTTTCCTCATACCAGGCGACCAGTCTTTCGCCCTGCTCTTTGTTCAGTTTCACTTTGCCATCAAACCATCTTGGGACTGTTGTCTTATTGATACCTGAAATTTCATTTTTAAGGCGGTGAGTTAGAGTGGGTGGGGACTTACGTGCTCCTTTAATCACTGTGTTTCGGCTGATGTTTCGAACAATCAGCAGCTGACGAATATCCTCAATTTTTTCATCCATAGTTTGTGGTGAGCGGCAAATCGACGACCTGGTAGACGATTCTCCTCTCTCTACAGTGGAAGGTGTGCAGGACACTGATCGGCTTCGGCTTCGAGTTCTTGACGACACTGAGCTCATAGACGAGTAGTCACTCTCCATGCACATTCTCTTGAATGCTGGCGATGATTCTTCGGATGGCGATTTTCTTTTGTTTGAAAGTTGACGCTCCAGTCTTTGTAGTCTAGCTTCCAGTTGCCGGTTGTGATCCAAAATTTGTTTCTGTTTTGATTCCAGCGATTTTTTCTCTTGCTTCAGTATCTCCGTTTCCACTACGAGTTGTGCGGTTTTCACGGGCAGGTTAGCCGGAATCACAAATCCCATTTCTTTTGATGGAGTTCCGGATCTTGAATCTGCTGTACTGATAGCCGATGCCAATTTAGTGTGGTCCAATGAAACATTTTCGTTTGTTTCGCACAATGGTTCAACTTCGGTCGTTGCCAACTGCGATGACTTTGCCGAAGGATCAGTTGAGGAAGTGGAATTGTTTGTAGCAGTTGATTTCCAAATCAAAAAGCAGTCAGCAGATTGATAAGGTATTTTTTTGATCTTGAAGGAATAACATCCTTTGGTGACGCTTTTGAGTCCCTCAGTCAGGTCCATGACGTGGTCGTTTTTTGGGGCTGGTGGTTGAGCGACCGAAGGCTGCATCGTTCCGTTCTCCACGACGACATTTTCGTTTCGACAAGTGATGTCTTGAAGGACGGGAGCAGCAGCTGGCACGAGAGAAGAGTCGCACGGAAAGTCGTCTTGAGGCTCGTCTTTGATCCTCCGATCGAAATTTCCAGCTTCGAACGCGTGAGCCGCATGAGTCGAAGGCGTCTCTTGTGGTTCAACTTTGACGATATGTTCTATCATTCTGAAATGATAAGCATGATTAACTTTACAAAACTAGACACGAGTGAACATTGCGGGAATAAAAGACGAAAATGAAGTTTGCAATATTAGGCAAATGTTTGCGCAGGATCGAACAACGTGAAAAGTAGTGAAAATCAAATCTAGCTAGCACCTTAACTTCCCAGATTTCGAAAACTGACCAGTCATAACAAAAAATATAAATGTGGAGTAGTGAACATATCTAAATAGCAGCACCTACTACCCTGCCTGTGGGAAGTGCCGCGGGAGGCCCTAAACCATTAAGAAAAGGGTCACACAGGAAGGCAGGCATCGCTCGCCGTGGTCTGCCCTGTGTCGGCCCCGACAGCGGGCTGGTCAATTGGTATACTACTATCTTCGCATGCCTTTCGACAAGTTACCAACTATAAGGAGAGATATGAAAAAACATTGTTAACAGTCGAACGTTTGTCCTACTTGTGAATTATCAAACAAACAAGTCAAAACTACACGCTGTGAGGATAAGGCGAAAGTGAAAAAGAAAAGAAAGATGAAAGAGTTGAGAAGGAACAAGATTGTTCTACAGATGAGAAGTAGTCTTAATGGAGCCAAAGCATTGCAGTGTGAGCTTCCGAGAACAAAAGACGTCTACAGAGTCGTGATGTGGGTGAAAGGGAGGCGACAGGTCTCATTAATAGGTGACAGCTTAGTTTGACACACTTAATAGCCATCGACAGCTGTAGAAGGGTTCTAAGCGACGATCTCGCTTACTGCCAACTCAAAAATGTAAAAAGAATTGTGAGCTTCACGAACAATTTGACTTCCAGAAAAACAATGAACGGGCGCTATCCGCCTTGTGGCGTTGTGGTCTCTACCATCAGCGGTGGTGATGGTGGTTCGCGGATTATGTGTGGAGCGCTCTAGGGAGTGACACACATTCTCTAGGGAAGGAATGCTTGTAGAAAGAACTATTTCTTTATGCTTAAGGACCTACGAACAGAAATAATCCGCTAGCCAGTTTTCCAAAAAGACGGTCTATCTATGAGTGCATGAGTAAGTTGCCTAAATTCGGAAGAAATAAGAAAGAAAACAAGTATTTGAATGAAGGTTGGACCTCAAAAAAGAAAAAAAAAGTTGTTTGCTTGCTGACCAGGAAAAGAAAACAAACAATAGAAAGAAACAAACTAGATCAAGTACAGATGACAAGACAATAATTTGGACGGAAATGAAGAAAATCAAACTATTACTTCTAGAAATACCAAACCAAAACCTCCATCTGTGAGGTAAAAGGGAGGAGGTGGTTGGTAGGAGGGAAGACGCGCTAATAGGTGCCAGCCAGGCTGACTGAATGAACAATCTACTTCTTGTGGGCCTCGCACCGTTCGCTTGCTGCGCCGGAAAGTGGGCGGAGCGAGACTAATGGAGCGCTCTAGGGAGTCACACATTTGCTCTAGGGAAGGAATGCTTGTAGAAAAACCACTATTTCTTTAATCTTACGGACTTACAAACAGTAATAATCCACTAGCCTGCTTCCCAATATGTAAAAGAGGTTTCTATGAGTGGCTAAGTTTGTTGCCCGAACACAGAAGAAATACGAAACAAAACGAGTTTAAGATTGTTGGGATAGCAGCGTGGGCCCTTTTTCAGAAATTAATAACAAAATATCCATCTGCAAAGTAAAAAGGAAGAGGTGGTTAGGAGGGAAGGCGCACTAATAGGTGTCAGCATATGGACTTAGCATCCTCAGCTTGATACACCTACTGAAAAAGCAACCTCTAATAGTTCCGAAGAAAAATCACAAAAATGTAAACTTTTTTCTGAACAAAGATTTGCTTTTCATAATAATTGTCACTAGGGATTTGGCAAGAGACAAGATACATTGTTAAGTGTGAGTAGAGAGTGAGTAGAGAGGTAAAGTGTGAAAATCTTCTATGAATGAAGCATTGTGCGAAAACACCTGAATGTTTCCCTTTTCGCCACAAAGGTAGAGTGTGAAACAAGAATTCGGCCTCTTAGGACTTTTCTTGGACAGAAATCGCATAATTACACAACCATTTTGCCGATTTTCCCACACTAATGAGAGAGAGAGAGGGAGAGCGCGCGCCCTCGGGGGGAGTTATACATTTGTATTCGCTCTTTCGCACGTGCCACCTGGTAATGAAGGAAGGAAGAGAGATGGTCATGAAGATGATACCTCCTGAGGGAAGCCTATTGTTGGCAGCTAATGGGCGCTCCTGCCGCCTAGACAATAGAAGGGTTACAAAAATGCCAGTTGGTTGACAGATGGTCAAAGGATTTCGGGTCTGGCCGTTTACAATCTCCAGGTCTTCTTGATGTTTGTGATATGGTCATTTACAATCAGACTTATCCCAGAAATCATCTCCACATAAACAATCTTGATGGCGTTGTAAAACGACTATAGTGAAATGCAAATCAGAATTTTTGAAAAGCGGTAGACCGAACACGGAATTCCACGCAACTCTGATACTAATGACTCTGTTCAGCCTTCCCTTCAATGTAGTATAGACTTTGTCGATTCGCGGCTTCCATCCACCTTCGCGTAGGCAGATAAAAGGGTGTGTCACCCCATTCCTCATGAACGCGCTCGCTAGCATAGAGAGGAAGGTCCGGCCATTCTCACGTTTTCTCCCCTTTTCTCACCACCTTGTTATTATTCTCATTGCTTATTGCTACGTGTATGGAAGTTCAATTACCAACGCTTGGGGCTTTACCAAACTCAGCAAAGGAATCATTTTACTTGTTTTAAAAAAACTTTGAAATTAGCAAAATTTGGAGCCAAATCCACTTAACAAAACAACATGAATGAAAGCAAAAATACGAAAAAAATGAGGCATCGCATCCTGCCGGGGTGCGAAGTGAGTGTCGTCAGATTTGCACTTCTGTAGATCCTTTTGCAAACTGATGGACAGTCCTGACAGCTTTGTCATCGAAACAATGGACAAGATCCTTTTCCGTATAGCCATTATCTGAAATGTCAGGCACTAATGAAGTGACGACAGTTTTGAACACACAAACACTGCTCGAGAACGAGAACTGTGAAGTTGGCTACTTTGGAGCAGCTGTTTGGACATCTAACGGAGATGACAATGCAGGTCTATCTGAAATTGTCTGAAACTCCAGATATATCATGAAAATCGTTCCAACCAGGTCGATATCTTATCTCAGGGACACAACTGTGAAATATGATCAAATTGGAGAGGGTGTTCGAAAAAAATTATGTTAAGATACTGACGTTTGAATGTTGCAGCCCCCATCCAGTCGAAATTATCTGAAATTCCGTTGTTCAGATGTTTCTTTTTTGTCCATTATTCAATTTCGTTTGGTCATTTTCATTTAAAAAAAGGATTGCGACAAGTCCTAACAAACAATGCATTGTATGGTCCCCTTCTTCCCACTCAATTACGTACATTTGCCCCTTCCCTCCAGTACATCCATTCGCGAACGCGACCCTCCTTAATGAGCGAGCCATCGACCCTCCTCCGTAATCCGACAGGTGAATCGTTGCGAGACCCAAAATTCAATAATCTCAGCCGGGTCAATAGGGTGGGAAAGGGTGGTTCAAATGTGGTTGTGCGACGCGCGTTTTCGCTAGTTTCTTCTCGTTTCTCATGCTTTTTAGCTCGTTTTACTCATTTTTTTTTGGCAATTGTGTTTTTTCATACTCAACTGAACTTGACGGGTTTTTTAATCAAGCTTACTAGTCAGAAACGTGTAATTTATTGATTTCAGATCTACCAACTATCAAAAACTGCAAAAATGTCCAAGAAAATGAATGCTGTCCAAAGAATCGCTCCAGAAGTGCCACCACTCGTTTTTGACGAGGTAAGCCAGAAATTATTGACGAAACATGGTTAAAATGTGTTTTTTTCAGGCAGCAAACGAATGCTATTCGAAAGGGCGAGCACTCGGGAAAGGATTCTTCTCGGAATGTTACGAGCTGACAAACCGATCGACTGGAGAAACTGTTGCCGGAAAAGTGGTTTCGAAGAAGATGCTCAAACAAACCAGCGCGAGGGATCAGGTGAGAAGGGGTTTTTTTTTCGAAAAAAAAAATGAAAACCAGAAGGGGGCCATATTTGGGGACCATGAAGGACCATTAACATTGCAGATGGCCGAGGAAATCAAAATTCACAGAGAAACATCGCACCCGAACGTTGTGAAGCTGATCACCTTCTTCCAAGATCCAGACAACCTCTACCTCACCATGGAGCTTTGTAATCGAAACACCCTACTCGAACTCATCAGAAGACGTAAAGGAGTGACTGAGCCGGAGGCCCGATTTTTCACACATCAGGTGGTGAAAGGAGTCGCGTATCTTCATGACTTGAGAATTGCGCATCGAGATTTGAAGCCGGGAAACTTTTTCCTCAATGACAATCTTCAAATCAAGATCGGCGACTTTGGATTCGCCACGAAGGTCATCGGGGACAAAAAGCCGAAAGGATTCTGCGGCACGCCGAACTACGTGGCTCCGGAGGTTCTCGACAAACGCGGACACTCTCTGGAGGTGGACATTTGGGCGATTGGATGCGTTCTGTACAGTCTTCTCTTCTGCGAGGCGCCATTCGAGACAAAGAGCGCAGAGACAACTTTCGACAGAATCCGCAACAACGATTACACCATCCCACCGACTGCCTCCGACACTGCAGCAAGTCTGATCCGCAAGATCTTGAAGACTGAACCACAGGAGCGTCCAACTGCCGGCGAGGTAAGAAACAAACACTTTCAACTGAAAATATAGACTGAAAATTGCTCTTTAGGTCCTTTTCGATGTGTTCTTCACTGCTGGATTCATGCCTACCAGTCTTCCAATCTCATGCCTTGTTAGACCGCCCGTGTTTGGCAATGAGCCAACTCCAAGCAGAAATCGTCAACAAGGTGGAAGAGTCCTCAGATCCGCCACAGCTCACAGCAACATTCAACAACAACAACAGACGACGGGAAGGGTGGCGCTCTCGACTGTGCCGACCCATTCACTGACCAACAACTCGAAAACCGGAAAGAGATGTGTGTACCAATAAGACAACTTTATTCGACCCCTTCTTGACTTGACTTCCCTAACCCACTGAACATTCCAACGGTTCTGCTTCCCGACGATCCCAACCATCTCGGAACGAAAAACTGACAGATTTTTTTCTTAATTCTGTGCCATATTTTTGACTGAATAAAGATTCGTGATTGGAAAAAACCGAACTTTTAATTCGAAACGACATTTAAACGGCCAAAAACGGCTGAAAACGGTCAAAAACGGCCGAAAACAGCTCACAAGGTTTCAATTTTTTTCAATTTCCCGCGCTTCCTGATAAAATCGCTGCGGAACGCTGCGAGCGTGAAAATGGCTGTGCCTTTAAACGCGCGAGCATCCTGTTGTCTATGTGATTGTCGCACTGTCTCGCTTCCGAAGAGATACGCATCTGTCACGCGGCTGCGACGAGCACAGTGTTGATGCGCAGTGGCATAATATCCGTTCGTTTTTAGGATTTCAAATCCTAATTTTCGGTTTTTCTGCCCGTTTTTCACCGTTTTTTCAGCGGTTTTTGGTTAATTAATTTAATTTTTAGTTTTAGAAATTAGAATTCACGATTTTCAGTTGATATTTGCACGAACAACTTGGGAAATTCGAGGAAAAGGCGATTTTTTTGATGTAAGGCAGTTTTTCATCAGTTTTGACGGTACTTCTTATGATTTTCAGCTTTGAGGATGTCTCTTTCAAGAGAAACGACACCTCCAGAAATGGTTTCACCACTATTTGTGGAGATGTCGACACTTGACGGAGATGAGTGGAAGGAGACTGCGAGATGGGTGCGGTACGAGGAGACCGTGGAGGCTGGCGGGAAGCGTTGGTCAAAACCGCACGTGGCCACTATTTCTCTTCGTGCGATGGACGAGTTGAAGAAGGCGGTGCGGGACGGAGCGTTCATGAAGGAGCTTCCTGGAACTGACGCTGAAACCATCTTGAGTGAGTTGGTAGAGAGAAGGAACAATTTCTATAAAACTTTTTGAAGGTGGAGCGATTCAACGCTTAGTGCAAGAAGGAACCGTTTTGAGACAGCAATCGGATGATCTGCAGAGAACACTTTTGCTGAAACAGAACCATCACTACGAGAATGTGAGTGGGGGTATTGGAAGAGGAAGCGGGGGGGGGGGGGGGGGTATTGGCAAAACTAGAGGGGAAGGAGACACCCTCATCGACAGCCTGCGAGATTGAGAGAGAAGGGGTTGGTGACAGACGGCTGCGCGGAAATGTTTCTTTTTCGTTTGTGTGGTTGTGTTCTTCAAACGACGAACATTTTCAGGGTGTTCCCTCGTTTTCGGACCTTCGCAGATCCATCTCATTTGGAAGGCAAGTCGAGGAACCACCTGACACCCGGCTTCCCGGTACTCTGGGTTCGATTCCATCAGAATTGAATCATTCGGGATACCCCATCAAACGAAAGAACTCGCAGTTCATCAAGAAGCTGCCCGCCCAATGCGAGGCGGCTAATGTTCTTGTGGGAGAGGTGGACTATCTCCACCACCAGGTTTGCTGTATCATCCGACTGGAACATGCGATGGTGATGGGAGATCTGACTGAAGTTCCCGTCCCCACTCGCTTCATTTTCCTGCTTCTCGGACCCAAAGGACACTTGCAAAACTATCGAGAGATTGGAAGATCCATAGCCACCCTGTTGTCCGACGATATCTTCCGTGAGATCGCCTACAAAGCTCAGAACATCGAGGACATCCTGAAAGGAGTCGACACATTTCTCTGTCAAACAACCGTCCTTCCACCCGGACAATGGGATCCCACCATTCGTCTCGAGCCGCCGACAAAGCTTCCGTCTCTGGAGCAACGACGTCAATTCCTAAAAGAGGTTCTCGTTGAGGCTGCCGCACAACAAAAAGCGCTGGACAATGATGAAGAGGAGGACGACGATCACGGCAATGATCCGGCTCTTCAACGTACAGGAAAGTGGTTCGGTGGTGTGGTTCTTGACATCAAAAGAAAGGCTCCCCACTATGTTTCCGATTTCACCGACGCACTCAACACTCAGTGCATTTCCAGTATCGGATTTATGTTCTTCGGAATACTGGCCCCAATCGTCACTTTCGGAGGGCTATTGGGAGAAGCCACCCAGCAGAGAATGGCAGCTCTAGAGAACATTTTCGGAGCCTCTCTTTGCGGAGTTCTTTATCATCTATTCTCGGGACAACCCTTGACGATTATCGGCTCCACTGGTCCAGTGCTAGTCTTTGAGTCGATCCTATTCGACGCTTCCGATTGGCTCAAGATCGATTATCTGAGCTTCCGCCTGTGGGTCAATCTCTGGACCGCTTTTGGAATCTTCCTTATGGCCATCATGGACGCTTCCTCCCTTGTCTCGTACATCACGCGCTTTACTGAGGAATCGTTCGCTACTCTGATCGCCGTCATCTTCATCGTCGAAGCTATCAAGAAAACAGCGAACATTTACAATCAGCTGGATGTGATCAACTATTCTCCGGACCTTGAGAAAGAAGGGTTCTGCTTCTGCGCTCCCCCTGTCGGACAGTCAACGGTCTTGCTGGAACACGCTCGCCACTTCATCGAATCAACCGGAACTTCCCTCAACGACACCTTTATCGACTATCCTGCCGCCAGCCTTTCCGACTGCCGCGCGATTGGAGGAACATTCGTAGGATCGACCTGCTACCCTCTCTACGACAAACTTCTTATGTCGATTCTCCTGACAGTGGGAACACTCTTCCTCGCAACATTCCTGAAAAAGATGCGAAATTCTCGCTTCTTCCCGTCATCTGTCCGCCAATTCTTCTCGGATTTCGCCGTCATGATTGCGATCGTCTTGATGACACTGTTCGACATGTTTGTGGGAGTCAACACACCGAAGCTTCACGTTCCGAGCACTTTCCGCCCGACTTGGGAAGGCCGCGGATGGGTTATCCCACTATTCGGAGAGAATGAATGGTGGACTGCCCCGATCGCTGTGATTCCGGCCGCTTTCGCGTGTATCCTGATTTTCTTGGATCAACAGATAACGGCGGTGATTGTGAACCGAAAGGAGAACCGTCTGAAGAAAGGATGCGGTTATCACCTCGACCTGCTCGTTCTCTCGGGAACAATCCTCTTGTGTGGTTTCTTCGGTCTTCCCACTTACGTCGCTGCCACCGTCCTCTCGATGAACCATGTAAACTCATTGAGACAAGAATCGGATTGCAAAGCGCCGGGAGAAGTCGCGCAGTTTATCGGAGTCCGGGAGCAGAGAGTCACCGGAATTGTCACTTTCATGCTCATCGGACTGTCTGTTTTGGCGACCAATGTCTTGTGCCAGATTCCAATGCCTGTGCTCTACGGCGTCTTTCTCTTCATGGGAATCTCGGCTCTCAGTGGAATCCAGATGTTCGAGAGGGCTCTCCTTCTCTTCATGCCAATGAAAACGCAGCCGGACTCGATGTACATTCGTCACGTCCCGATCAAGAAGATCCACCTCTTCACGTTGAACCAAATGCTATGCTTTATGGGCCTTTGGGGGATCAAATCCATCAAAGCGACCTCTGTTTTCTTCCCGCTAATGGTGAGTTCGCAGAAAAACCACACGAAACTGAATGTAAAAGCAATTGTCAACATTTTCCAGCTGATCTTCATGATTGTGTTCCGGAAATTGATGGAGAAGTTCTTCTCGCCGACTGAGCTAAAGTACCTTGATGATGCGATGCCCGATTTCAACCTCCGAAAGAAGGAAGATGCTCACAAACAGAAAAGCGAGGTGAACAACATATAAGGATGAAAAAGACACAGCAAATCTTAATTTTTTTCAGGATCACGTTTTCAAGGGCGTTTCTCCCATTCAAGAAACGCGTTTCTCAACCATTCAAGAGACTTCATCGTCCGAAGAACACAGCTTATTCTCGACCGACTCCGTTCCCCTCGAAGTACCAGAAGGCTCTGATGACGATGATATGATGATGATGAAGGTAACGAATCGGGAAGAAAAGTGTATCTAAACTTTTGGGTTGCAGGATATACCGTCAACTTCGCAAAAACTTCTGTAGGATGGAGCAGCAAGCGCCAACCCCCCTCCCCCCCCCCCCCCCCATTCATTGGTTTTTTTGTTTGACTATGTTTTCTTGTTTTTCAATGTTTTTCAAATGCACACCACTTGATTTTTGTCCTTTCAGTGTTGATAACGACTGTTTTTTTTTCTGTTTTTTTCCTTCCTACCTGATATTTCTCTTGTTAAACTTTGTGCGATCTTTTTTCAGTTTCTGTTTTTCTTATCACTTTTAACCTTTTACTTTTTGTGTTTTACTTCTTTTTCCTACGTTTCCAAAGTCAAATTGTGTTCCCTTCCCATTGTGGATTTTGACTTTTCTTGTTGTTTGTTGAATTGTGTTTATTTTCATGAATTCATCTGTTGTTCGATAGGTTTTCGGAAATTCACAAGTCGACTTGAAAAAAAGTCTGTTTTTTAGAATCAGGACCAATTCCAGAGGCTGAGAATCGGGTATTACCTCTTCCACATTTGACCATTTGAATGGTTCTGAAGTTAATGCCCTGCAAATGTTGAGATGTCTCCTGGTAACCAAACAAATGTTCGAATCTAGTGTCATCTGTACCGACTATCTTATCTCATAAATGACATTTCCTGGGACCATCATTGGGGTCTGGACCAGCGACATCTTGCTGTTGATCTTTTGTTTGGCAAAGATGAGATAAGAAGATTACTTGATTGTAGCTACAGAGAAAAAACAAAGAGAGAAAGGGGGGTAAGACAGTTCTTTTAGGAAACGTAAAATGACGAATATCGGCGGATCTACAGAGAACAAAGGATTTGCACCTGTCGGAGAACAATTACCATTATCTTGTCTCGTCAAAATTAACGCTGTCTGTAGATTAGATTATGGACAGGTGCCGCTTGCGAAGGAGTTGACTTCCTTCTGGGCAAGAAGAGAAGGGTGCCGATGCGAGACCCTCCACTTCTTCTCGGTCAGTCGGTCAGTCAGTCTGTTTGTTTTGTGTGGTCCCATTGAACGCACAAACAGTCTTCCTTTCGCGATAAATATTTCTTTCTCTTTCTTCTTTCTCCTTCCTTAACCCTCTTACTCCTTCCTTAACCGCAAATCAGTTGGTTTCAGAATGCAATCTGCCGACAACCTTATCACTCAAACTCTTGAAGTCTTCAAGCAGTTCACAAAGCACGCGGACGAGCTGAGACACTCTGCTGGACTTCCGAACGTCAGAAGACCGATGCCCGAATCTTGGAAGTGCTGCCATCGAGGCAAGACCGAGAAGGATGAGGAAACTGTTCCGAGTGCTCCGAGTGCTCCCATGGTGATGAGCGATAAGCTTAAGCAAATGATTGAAGAGATGGTAAGTTGATCTCATCACTTCAATGTTTAGTGGTTCTCAACCCCATATGATTCCAGAACAAAACCATCGTCCCGCACACCGACGTCTATCCGCCGAAGCCTAGAAAGGGAGCTATTCTGATACCGACCGGAGGACTCGTTCGGTGCCAGTGCTCTGCCGACTGTAAGAAGGAGCTGCCGGAGCCCGCCTACCGTGAGCTGACCGACTGTGAGAAGAAGCAGATGGGAATGGAGCCAGGAAAG
Source organism: Caenorhabditis afra (assembly GCA_963570955.1). NCBI lineage: Eukaryota > Metazoa > Nematoda > Chromadorea > Rhabditida > Rhabditidae > Caenorhabditis > Caenorhabditis afra. The sequence continues at coordinate 3,756,397 of OY751537.1, read as the reverse complement.
CTCACACTCGAGATGCGAATGACTTCCGCTTCATCGTTCGAGATCACCTTCACCGAATAAATGAAACAAAGAGATTCAGACAATCAGACATGTATATTGCTCTATGTTCTTATGTACTCTTGTGATTTTAAAATGAACCTTGTTCTGATCATTTCATATATGTACCTTCTGTTTGTGTGGTGGAAGGTGTACCTCGCACCTTTTGGTAGGCTATCGCAACAGGGAGACGGGACGCATAGTCGGGAGGGACCCTTGTAACACTGTGCCAGCCTAAAAACAGTGAATATCCTGGTCCCCTTCCGGGAAGTCGGCAACACCTGGACCTCTCTGTCAATGTACGTTTTTTTCCGTTGTCTCAGCGATACATGGCAATCACCAAATTTCCGTTCTCCTTCTTCCTGATGCCTGTCGGGATTCTGATTAGAACCTGGGTTTTTCTCTCTAACTTTCCTGGTGGACTGGTTGAGGTGTGGGAATATGAAGAAAAAGAAAAAAAAAACGTTCTGCGTTCGGGGGGAATCGAACCCCCGTCGAATGCTTGGAAGGCATCCATGCTGACCATTACACCACGAACGCTCAGTGGAAGCAGGAGGGCGCCGGCCGGTGATGAAGAGGAGAAAACTGCGCGCCGCCAAAGAAACGAGAAGAGAGATGGAAGGGAAGAAAGGGGGAGAGGCGGCAAAGAAACGCGAGTGCGTGAGTGGAAAAGAAGTGGAAGCGGAACAAGTTTCGACCAGTGTTGACGATCACGGAAGTTGGAGCGGAGCGAGGACAAGAGTTCGGACTTGTACTCAGCGAACTCATCGCTGTCACCTCCTACAAAACTAACGCGATGGCTAATCTGAAAACTCTTCATAACGAAGCCGCTTTTGAACCGTCTTCAGCTCAATTTTCGGGACACATCCCGCACGTTTTCTCGCCAACCAAGAACAACCATGGCAACGCTCCGGGGGCATCTTCGAATCAAACGAACCTGAACTTTTGCGACGTCCAGTCAATGCTCAAGAACGCGAATGTTTCGACAAAAGAACTGCCGCCACACATCGAGACCTACCAATTCGTTTGGAACCACTTCCAAACGATGGGCAGTCAGTAAAAGCTGAACCATTTAAACGCCCACAACGTTTTCCAATCACACGTTCAACATGCGGGACATGTGTACCAGCAAACGCCACACTACTATCAGCCGGCTTCCAGCCAGTTCGATATCATGAGCAACCCGATAAGAAATCAACTGGTCCCGGCCACTTACCAGATGGCGAACAAACCGCCGCACGGACCCCTGGCAACCCGATCTACTATCAACAAAGATATCCTGCAAATGAGAACGTCTTGACAATGGGCGTCGACCAGTCACGCCTTTTCAAGCAGATTATTAACTAGGATTTGTATATATTGCCCTCCTCCCCTATTTCAATACGGGCACATTCAGTTTCACCTCATATTATCTTATTTTGTAAGCACCCATTTTATTTCATATTTATTTCGTTTTGAAATTCTTAATGAAGGTTGTCAATAAATAGCAGATCGAAAATCCGTCAGTTATTTTTTTCAGTTGACTTTCACATTTACATTTTTTTTTCAAAAATCCAATCATAAATTTTTCTCCGGTTCTTTCGAATGTGATATTTCCCTGTATATCACCATTTCACTGACGATTCTCGTCGTAATTCGACAAATCGGTGCGAGACCACTCGGAATAAATGGCTGCGCCTTTGAGCTCTCGTTGTCTCGTCTCTCTCCGCCTCTCGACAAATGATGACAATTTCCTTACGATACTCCGCTATTACGCACCCGCAGGCAGTTTAGTGTTCAATTAATTATTTGAAAAAAAAAAACGAATTCGCTGTTTTTCGCACAGATTTTTTTGTACTAGAAGCAATTTCGTCGTTTCTTTTCTTTTTTAGTTTGTATGTTGCTATATATTTTTCTTGATTTTCCTAAAAATTCATTCGCAGACACAAATGGGGATATTCTCTCAATTACTGGATTTTCTCTACGAGGCAACTTCCGAGCCTTCAAACAACAGACAAGTAAGTTTCTTTGAAAATTTCTCATGATTGTCCCAGCAATTCATTTTCAGGCAAAAGTCAACGGTCCGTTTCCGCAACTTTGTCGCTGAAATGCTCCTCGTGCTTGAAAATCGTGATGTTCTGCTGTTTGGTCGACAAGATCGGGTTTACTCCTCGATTCAGTTCACTTTCGAGAACTAATGAAACAACACGACGAGTCACAGATCGAGAAGTGTGAATTGGAATGAAAAAAGCGGCGGTACAAGCGAGTCAGTGAGCTTTTCGGAGTTTTCCACGCGAAAAGCACACTGGAATTGCAGATAGCGGCGAACCAAGCAATGCGAATGACTGTTGTTTTCGGCGTGACGCTTAAAGCACAGGCACCATGTGTAAAACATGCAAACGAAAGGGGTCGTGTCTCTTCTCGTCACAAATCCAACGAGGCTACGATCTGATTACTCGACACTGATAGACATGCATTCGAGTACGGCGACGATCATGACGAAGCACTCATTTGCTGCCGAGACGCATCTGACGACGGACGGAGAGGATTCAAAAGAGGAGGTTCGGAAGCCGTCGACATCAATGACGAGAAACAAGTGTGAAGGCGTGCACAACACTCGTCTTTTGGAGAAGAACGATTTGGATCTTGCGGCGGCAAAAAATGAAAAAGAGCATCAGCTGTGAATTCGAATGCCCTTTATTCACGGCTGTTTCCCATTCCCTGCGCCAACTTCGTCGTTGAAATGGTCCTCGTCCTTGAAACACTGATCTGGATGTTCTGAAACCTCCAAGTTCTCCAATCTAAACGGACGACCGCTGATCCATTTGACGCTTTCCGAACACGATGCCCGAATGCATCAATACGACTTGAGGAGGCATGAATCTGACAATTTTTGCGAAAACAAAGCGAAGCGCGACTGGTCGCTGTTTTGTAGAGGTCTACCATCAGAAACCGCAACTTCATCATCTGGAACGATCCCATGTGCGATTACTGGACCGTATGTTTTTTATTTGTCTTGCATTCTCAAAAAAAAACCCAAAAAACAAGAAAAAACTTTCTTCCATTCTAGAAACTAGACGGGCAATCCCTATAGAGAAAAAAACATTTTTCTTCTCGCCTGGCCAGAAAATACCTCCCTTTCGTAACAGTTTTCGAACAAGTCATCTAAGAGAAATGCGTAGAACTCGGCGCAATCGACAAAACGACGTTAAACTTTCCAACAATAGCGAAATCAGTCATGTGGCCGTACACAGCCGCCAGAACCCTGTCATTCGTATCACAAACAAGTTCTTGTCACATTAATCAAGATAAAGGGTGTGGCGGTTGTTCCTGCGAATGTTGTCGCTTATATCTTCATATACGTAGATTCTTCGTGAGATTTTGCAAGTTTCCAGTCTCGCCGCCGGCAAATTTTCCATTTTTCGGTTTAAAAAATCAGGAATCTGTTCCGGTGATTCTATTTGTTTTCCTTTTTGCCTGACCATCCTCAGTTTTCGTTACTGCCAAATAATAATAGAATTTTGATTTTCTTGTTCTCCTCAATGTTTATTTTTTCGGCTAAACCAAACACCCGGTCTTTTTCACCTCTGTCTTTTGCTGGCGTGTAATTTATGCACGGAAATAAGAAATAAACAGTGTAAAACAAAGGCGAAAGGATCGGTTACACATCTGGCAGCGGGTGAGAAGGGCGGGAGGGGGCAAGTGTGTAATGTAAGAGAGACGTTTCCAGGGACAAAAAAAGATGGATGGTGATGGCATCGGTGGTTTAGATAGATATGATTATAGACAATGGATCCCCACTTTTTCTCGAGGTTGAGTTCTATGGTTTTTGTCCCCCTACCTTATTTCTTCTTTTTTCCGATTTCCTCTCACCTCCTCGCAAAGAAAACGCAACCGAGAGGTTTTCTCATCCTTTTTCTCGTGTTACACAATCGTAGGTCGTTTCCATTTCGCAACGCTGATGATATCTACCCTCTTTCCTCGAGGCCTCTTTTAACACACGTTGAGTCGGAAAAGACATCAGGGGGACGTCAGATGTCACTAACAACTGACCGATTCGTTTCTTCTTCTCCATCGCCTTGTGTTTCGCTGACACAAACACAACGTTTTCATTTCTCTTCTTTTCGTGCGGGCTGGACTTCCTTCCCTTCCCTTCTCTCTTATCACACACTTTACACTGACTGATTGTGGCGCTCCCGAGTGTTTCGAAGCAAAATGAGAGATAAGCATGCGAGCGTAGAGGAAAAAGACACAAGGCACCGGGGGAGGGAAATAGACGAAAGTTGATAACATGGTGTGGTTTTGAAGATTGTTGTGGCCCTCGAAATCGGTTTGAACCTACGTGCTACCAAGAACTTGTTCAGAAATGGTAATCTTTCGTCATTTTATCACTTGCTCCTCTTCTATTTGCCCCCCCCCCCCCCCCCCCCTCCCCATCTCCCGTATTTTAAAACATTACACAACACTCCACCTTAAGCCCCGCCCACAATGGACTTGCGAAAAGTGAGAAGCTGAGCGATGTCATTCTCTTGAACCCAACCAACCAACCCCCCAAGCTGCCTCGGAAAACCTTTTGACATGCTTTCTGAGCTCTTCATTCTAGTCCGATTGAGTGGCCAAAAGGCATGTCACAAGGTGGCCCGGAGATCTTTTATGGTGTTCATAATTTGCGATTGTAAGGTTTCGGCCCTCAGCAAATTTTGCGAACGATAATATTCACGTTTTCATTGTACGGTATGTCGGATGTACAAAAAGAGATATTTCAGTTTAATAATCGGCTAGTTCAGGCGCTCTTCGGCTGCTCGTTGGCGAGAGAAGATGTTCTGGCAAAGGCAGGTGGCTGGTTGTCTCCCTCCTTGTTCTTGTTGGATCCCCATCCCCAGACAGTCGGGTAGGCGGCAGCTGCGACGTATGGAGAGTAGACGGACGGGTAGACGGACGGATAGTAGGCAGCGGAGTAGGAAGGCACGACGACTTGTCCCTGCGATCCGAGGAGCATGGCGCAGAGGAGGACGGCAGCAAAACTGAAAAGAAGAAGGTGTTGGAAGGGAAATCAGAGAAGGAAAAGGCTTACCACTTGGCGAACATGTTGAGAGAAGTTGTTGAAGAAGCGACCTGAAGAAGCTGATGTCTTTCTGCTCCATTTTCCCGCTTTTATACGGCTTTGCAACACACAAAAACTTACTACGCAACCAGGTTCAGCCCCCTATTCCCTTTTTTCTGTTTCTTTTGTGTTTGCTCACGTTTGCGCCTGCGGCAAAGGAAAAAAATTAGAGTAAACAAATGAGTTCAGATAGTTTCACCTACGTTTCGCTCTACTCCTTCTGAAACAATGAATGATAGGCAATTCTTTTTGTCGGACCTCGAGAATATTTGTGCCGGACGAACAAGCTAATGTTCATCAGTTCTTGAACTTGAAATACATACATTGGATGTTAAATTGATGTTCTTGCCGTTCTTACACAACTATAAAATGTAATTCTGCTGCAGGACCAGTAGCTAGAAGTAACAGCTTGAAACAGACAGTTTGTCTTAAATTAGACTTGAAAAATGATAAAATTGAACTGATCAAACATCAATATTTGCTGATCTTTCATTTTTCGCGCCACCGACAACCAAAGTGCAAACGCGTAGACAAATAGAACGGCGTAAAAAATTAGAAAAAAAGAGAATGCTGCGCGAATATGAATCGAACTGGTTGTCTTTTCTTCTGACTTCTGCAACCGTATAAAAGCGGGAAAATGGAGCAGAAAGACATCAGCTCCTTCAGGTCGCTTCTTCAACAACTCTTCTCAACATGTTCGCCAAGTGGTAAGTCTTTTCTGATTTCCCTTCCAACAACTTCCTCTTTTCAGTTTCGCTGCCGTCCTCTTCTGCGCCATGCTCCTCGGATCCCAGGGACAAGTCGTCATGCCTTCCTACTCGGCCGCCTACTATCCGTCCGTCTACCCGTCCGTCTACTCTCCATACGTCGCAGCTGCCGCCTACCCGACTGTCTGGGGATGGGGATCCAACAAGAACAAGGAGGGAGACAACCAGCCGGCTGCCTTTGCCAGAACTTCTTCTCTCGCCAACGAGCAGCCGAAGAGCGCCTGAACTAGCCTATTATCGAACTGGATCATCCCTTTTTGTACATCCGACTTACCGTAAAATGAAAATTTTCCTTTAATTTTTATTGAAAATCTACATGTGTCTCTCCATTATCGCGAAGTAGTCTTGTCTGACGGTGTTCCCATTCCCGCCCTACACAGGAAGTTGTCTTCAAATCACTGCCATGGTGTTTTTACTCAGAACAAATATGTTTTCTTTTAGTCTCAATGTTTCTCATATCGAAGAGATCGAGTCATTTTAACGAGGAGGAGCGAACGGTCAGTTAAAATCATTATGTTTCTTCAGACCTTGATTTTCCTCCTTTCCGGAAAACTTATCGGGAAACATGTGATAAAAAAAGTGTTTTTCTCATGGTTTTCACGAACCGAGCATATGACCCCTCAGGCCCGGCCCGGTATTTCAGTGAAAACTTCAAAGTCCATTATTTTTCGGCTGAAATTCATGTTTTTTATCAAAAATGATAAAAACTGATAAGTAGTTGTATTTTCAAATGCTTGAACATAAAAATTCGGTCAAATGGGCGAAAACCGATATTCGAATTTTCAGCCATTCAAGTTTTGGACACACAAACGCTCAATTTACAGCGATATGATTTTTTTACGATAATTTATTGTTTTCGTACTCATTTTTCAGTTAAAAATTCCAAAAAAAAATGTGCGGAAATTTTTTTTGTTAGGGCTGACCGGGCCGGGTCGGAGAGTTTGCCCTCCGGCCCGTTCCGGTCCGGAATTTGAATGGTTTACCATTTTCAATTCTCCAAATAATTTGAATAACGTCATGAGTTCGCACATTTGAAATAGAAGGGCAAAAAAATAGCTATTTTTGATATGTTTTACGTAATGTGAAATTCCTTAAAAATCTCAAAAAAAAAAAGGTTTTTTCTGTGCAAAAAAAACTTCAACACTCTACTTTAGTTATCATCATTGTTTGCGATAGCGGACACCCTGAGCGAACAGTCTAAAGTTTTCCTTGGAAATTTTGTTCTGAGAAATGAAAACAAGAAAAGTATTTTGATGAAACCATTTCATTGTACGGTATGTATGTCGGATGTACAAAAAAGAGATATTTCAGTTCGATAATCGGCTAGTTTAGGCGCTCTTCGGCTGCTCGTTGGCAAGAGAAGAAGTTCTGGCAAAGGCAGCTGGCTGGTTGTCTCCCTCCTTGTTCTTGTTGGATCCCCATCCCCAGACAGTCGGGTAGGCGGCAGCTGCGACGTATGGAGAGTAGACGGACGGGTAGACGGACGGATAGTAGGCAGCGGAGTAGGAAGGCACGACGACTTGTCCCTGGGATCCGAGGAGCATGGCGCAGAGGAGGACGGCAGCGAAACTGAGAAGAAGAAGGTGTTTGAAGGAAAATAAGAAAAGGAAAAGACTTACCACTTGGCGAACATGTTGAGAGGAGTTGTTGAAGAAGCGACTTGAAGGAGCTGATGTCTTTCTGCTCCATTTTCCCGCTTTTATACGGCTTTGCAACACACAAAACTCAACTATGAACCAGTTCCTGTTCGGTTGGTAGTATATTTTTTCTCACTTCCTTGTTTGCCAAGACGTTTTACCTTTTGGCGGCGGCGCCAGAAAAAGTGTTTGACAAATATTGGCGTTGGGTTTTATCACTAACAAATTCTAAATCTAAGATTATTCACAATAACCAGACTTTTAAATAAAAGTAGAAACATTTGATCGAATCCAATGTCAGAAAACCAATCTCTTTTGTCTCAAAGGTGGTTTTTTGAATGGTGATGCAAAAAAAAATTCCATCAGTTTTCTGTTATGATAATCACAATTAGCTGGCAGGTGAGTGCATGAATGTGTTCTCATTCATTGCCTACTCGTACAAATTTAGATATCAGAAATGATCAAAATGAACTGATCAAACATCATTATTTGCTAATATTTCACTCTTTTCGCCGCCGCCGCCAACCAAAATGCAAACGCGTAGACAAATAGAACGGCGTGAAAAAATTAGAAAAAAGGAATGCTACGCGAATATGAATCGAACTGGTTATCTTTTCTTCTGACTTCTGCAGCCGTATAAAAGCGGGAAAGTTTAGGAGAAAGGCATCAGCTCCTCCAGGTCGCTTCTTCCACAACTCCTCTCAACATGTTCGCCAAGTGGTAAGTCTTTTCCTTTTCTAATTCCCCCTCCAACAACTTCCTCTTTTCAGTTTCGCTGCCGTCCTTCTCTGCGCCATGCTCCTCGGATCCCAGGGACAAGTCGTCGTGCCTTCCTACTCGGCCGCCTACTATCCGTCCGTCTACCCGTCCGTCTACTCTCCATACGTCGCAGCTGCCGCCTACCCGACTGTCTGGGGATGGGGATCTAACAAGAACAAGGAGGGAGACAACCAGCCAGCTGCCTTTGCCAGAACATCTTCTCTTGCCAACGAGCAGCCGAAGAGCGCCTAGACGAGCCGATTATCAAACTGAAATATCCCTTTTTGTACATCCGACACAAAGTACAATAAACAATTGTCAATAACGAAAATACATTATAGAAAATTTTGTACCTTCTATTTCTTCCCACTTGAATTCAAAATAAGAAAGCCATCTGTAGAAGACGTGCCATTCAAACGATCTTCGAATGTTTGATTCTAGGACTGTTTTCTCCATATCATCCGTTTATAAGTTGAAAAATAATGACTTTAAAAAATTGAAAAATCTAGGACATGTAATTGGCAAAATCCGTCGAACGATTGCCCGTTTGTCTTTTTTGGAGTCAAATTAGAAATAATCTCTCAAAAAGTAAAATTAGCGTCTAGGACTTTTGCAGCGCCTTCTGAATCGCTTCCAATCTTTGTCTCTTTCGCTCTCTTTCCCGATCAGCCGCTTCCTTTGCCTTTTTCTCTTGTTGCGCTTTCATGAAAGCGATCTTCTCGGTTTTCAAGTGCTGCTTCTGGGAACAGTCTGAAAGGAGACAGTGATCAGCAACAATACGTTCATTTGACGTCTTCTGACTTACCTCGATGACGTATGAACTCCTGTTTGACGTATGTGCAACAGTAGTCGACTGCAATCTTGTAGTTGTCAGGGTCGTCACCAAAATTGCTGAAAATGCAGATTATATGCTCTGTCGTTGTTTTCCCGCGGCACTTCAACTTTCACTCACTATGTCATCGTTTTCATCTTCTCAAAGGCTATCTCGGCGTCTTTCAGTGATTCGAACTCGTAGATCGCTCGCGAATTGAAACGATCGACAACAACCGACTGGACATCGGTCGACAGTTCTCGCAGTGTTATTTTCACGGCCTCCTTCATCACCTGTTTCGACAGGTAGAACACGATCAGATTCTTTTGCGGTCTACCAGAGGAAAGTCTGATCTGTAACACAAAAACAACGTTTCAAACCTCAAATTGGCGACTTTGATCGCCAATTTGCAGGCTACTTACGCTCTGATGATTCGGATCATTCGAGGCAGCATGCGCCGCAGCAACTGTCAAGAACTGAATGTTCATCGTCGAGCAGCCTTCCGAGCTGATGTCTTCCAGACTGATGATGGATCCGTAGACCTTGAACACCGATAAGAAATCGAGATAAGGAAGGCGGTTCGGATTGAGAACTCGGATGTTGAGACCGTAAGACGGGAGCTTGTTCAAGTCCAGTCGGAAGTTTTCGCAGAGCAAATGGACCTCCGTTTCGTCTCTCATCTCCTCTTCGGGCGCTTGCGGGGTCAGCGGCTTGAAGAAAAGACGATATTCCGGGGTCACTTTTGCCAACCAGAAAGGCGCCTGTCTAAATTTTCCGACGTCAAGCCTGAAAACAAAACAATAGACTAGTATAATAGAAAATCGCTTACGAAGAACAGTGGACAAGGAATTTCTTCCAGAGCGGTTCATCAGTTGACTCCACCAGGATGGATTCAACTTTTCCGAAGTTTCCGACGTGAGTCGTGATGAAAACATTGACCTGTCGCTCGGTGAAGATTTCAACGGTCATTTCGTAAACGATGGTGACAACGCAGTCATTTGGGAAGACATGGTCCGGCCTAAAAAATGGGAAGTATAAGTGCGCGCATTTGAATAGGCATTTGGAAGAGCGAAAGTTGGGCCTCCTCTTCCATGATTTGGTTCTCGCTATGACCTTCTTGGAACGCTTGGAAGAGTTTCGAAAGCTAGGCCTCCTCTTTCACGCTTCGGGTCTCGCCATTTCTCTCCCGGAACAGATGGTAGGGTTGCGAAAGTTAGGCCACCTCCCCAACGCTTTAGGTCTCGCCACGGCCTCCCGAGATGATGAAATCGACAATTTTTGCGACGTCAGTTGTCTCTCACGCCGCCGGCGAAATGATGATTCTTGCAAATTGTTGCGGGACCCAAACGCGTAGAATAGATGGACATCTCAAATTTCAATGAATAACACTTGATGACTTACCAGAAGTATCTCGGAGCTTCCCACTTCTCATCCTCGTTGATCACTATATTGCCTTGGTTTTGGCTGACGCGGCGTAGTTCACGACTCGAAGTCTGGCTTCTGAAGTTGCGTTTTGCTCTGTTTTCGAAAAGAGAAGTGAGGTTCTTACCCTGGAGACATAAACGCCGTCGCTCTCGGACGCGTCATTAGGTGTTTGGAAACGATTTTTCTCCGCCAGGCGTCTTCAATTTGAGCACCAGACTATCACAGTTGTTTGGGTCGGTTTTTTCGTTCAAATTACCTGAAAAACGTTTCGATTTTGGCAGTCAAGTTTTTGCTGACATCAAAACAATGGTAAAGGGTAGCACACTCGTGAGCACAACATCGGAGACAAGAGAATAGAGGAGGAATGTGATAAATGAGAGAAGCGAGTAAAGGCGACAGCTGTGGGATGGAGGCCTGCTCCGATCGACCAAATCGATGCGAAAACAAGATTTCGGAAATGAAGAAAAGAGTAATCAAGTTCACTGGCTGTTTTCACGGAAAAAAAAGAAAAAAACCCGGATGAATACCGACAATTTTGATGACAATATTAGATGACGTGTGTCTGCAGTTTTGCGTCACGGTGTTTGCGTACTGCTTACCGTATTTTTCCGGAAAATTCGCGGATTACTTTTTTGAATTTAATTTCTCATAAAATCATGTTTTTTACAAACTTTTTAAAAAAGTTCAAAAGTTGATTTATGACAAAAAACATCTGAAAGTCGGGCTGAAAATAAAAAAAATAGCATATTTTCAAACAAACAGATACACAATCAATTGAATTGGCCGAGTAATTATGATTTTTTGAAAATTTATTTTTCCTTAGGGATGCTTCTATCCAGAGGAGGGAGAGGAGGGTTGTCGCCTCAAATATTACAATGTGAGTGTGTGTCGGAGCCTTTTGTTTCCTCCACCCCTCCAGATTGCTCCGTTTTTCTCTCGTTTTCTATCGCGAACAACTGATGCACGACGAAGTGTGCTAGATGAAGAGAAAGTGAGGTATCGGCGGACTTAGGTGGCTATGAGAGCGCGTGAGAAACCAACTTTTGAAACCTAATTTTTGGTCTATGGAAGCTAGGCGCTTAGCCAAAAAAAAAGATTCCTTGAGAACTTGAAGTTCCTTTTCTGGTCTCTTCTTCGAAATATATCGACAGGCGTATGTTGCGAAAAGACAATTTATATCCCGGCTAATTGATCTGTCGCGTGACAGGGTTGATGACTTCTCACATGCGCCCGCGCACGTTCCCACGGCAACACTGTCGATCAATTATCCCCTTATAGCCTCACCATTCTTGCCTATTCTCATCTCTTTTCCTCCTCCCCACCTCTCCCTTTCTTCGCCCTCCCCCCTCCTACACCCCCCCCCCTCTTGTGGTCCGCTTTTGCGGGTGGGCCACTCGCACCAATTCATCTGGCTTCCTTACTGTTTCGCGTATTTAGACCCTTGTCTCCTTAAACTCGTCAAGTATTTTCTTGCAATTTCAGTGCTTGTGACAAGATGTTGGAATTGGCGCTCATCTGCCTGGACGAAATAGTTGGATGTCCCAATCCAATTTGCCGGGATCTTCCACGAGATTTTAAGAAAGAGAGTGACGTTGGGAAATAGTGAGTTCGGCAGTCCTTTGCAGACATCCGAACAGTATCTCGTTTCAGATTCCCAACACTGTCACCACGCAGACGGACCACTGTGACATGGAGAAGTTCTGGAATCTGGAGCGTGAGCTGCTTCGACAGCTTCACAAGGACAACATCTCGTTCCAGCACTTTATTCAAAGCGACGACGCCCGTGAAATGTATGTTTCAGTAGACTCTTTTCCCCGATCTTTGAAGGTCCGCAATCGAAAACTTTTTAAAAATTTTTTGAATGCTTCGTGACCTACATATAAGCACAATCAGTAGGCCCAAAAACTCCGGGTTTTCTCTAGTTTCGCGGGTTTTTTTAATCCAGAAAACCAGAAAACAGATTCAGGTACCAATTCATCGTTGATCTCTTCAAGCACATGGATCTCAACCACTTTGCATTCGCTCTCGACGAGGTCATATCCGAGATACGAAGACTCGTGGATCGAAACGGTCAACCTTCGAATGGCGGCCGAGGAAGCGCACAAGCAACTGGTGGCTCAATTCGAGACGTTCGAGGTGCAAGCGGATATGATGGGGCGGATCGCCGGACTCAAAGATCGCATCAAGGAGTTGACAGAGCAGAAAGAGGCTCAGGTTCGAGAGGAGGTTCGCGAGGAGAAGGCGGCCATGATTCGAGTGCTGAAGGAAATGTCGGCGAGCCACATGACCGAAGAAGAGAACGATCGTCTCCGATCGGAAAACTCGCGGGTTATGACGGAGGCTGATGACAAAAGGGAAGATGGCGAAGCTGGAGGTGGAACGATCCGCGATGGCCAACATATGCGACGGCGATATGAACAAGGAACAAGGCGAAGACTATATGCGAGAACACGTCTCGACTGCTTCGCGAGAGTCAGCGAGAGATGGATGTACTCCGTCAGCAGAACCAAAGACTCACCAAATTTCATCAGTCCGTTCGAAAGCAGTATATACACTCCGGAACCGGAACCTGAGTACGTTCCGCCTTCAACGTCTCTGACGTCAATCGAAAGGGTTTGGAAAATGCCGGATGGCGCTCAAGGCTCAAGGATTTGGCTCTTGATCGCATCGAGTCGTCCATAATGGAGAATTTGGAACCACATGGCTAACCGGCGAACCAGTGGTGGTGTGAACAGGCACTGGTGAAAAAGAAGAAAACGTTCGTCTCCGATCGGGAAAATCGGAAACCCAAACTTCGAGGGGATGTGGACGCATAATGGAGAGTATGGAGCTACTGCGTCTGAACGTGGTCGACGAATGCTCAAAGTGCCGATGTTGTTCTCGGAGAAGGTATTCCAAAAGTTGCGAGATATGGACGAGACAAGCCAACATTCGGACACTGAAGATGGTGAGCCGAAAGTTAGAACGGATGATTTGAAAGCAGCTGCAAATCACACTCAGACGAAGGATGAGCCTGCGGGCCAGAAGTCGTCAACCCAAAATCATACGGACAGCTTCTGTAATTGGAAACATGCCAAATCATAGTTTCCGTTAGAAAAAACAAACTTTCACATTTTTTCCGAGTTCTCAGACACATTGGCCTTTTCTTGATTGTTTTTCCACTAACTTCAATGTATTGTGCAATTTGTCTTATCAAATGACGTGTTTGAACTTCTTTTTTAAAAAATAAACTGTTGAATCGGAATTCCTCTTCTCTTTCTCCTCTTCCCGTCCTCTTACCTCGTCTCCTCTCAAACTGAAAACGTCACTGGTGGTTACCACAAATCTTCAGCTGCCAACAGTTTTTACGTGAAACAAGGTAAAAACCTTTATAAAATTTCTATAATTACACTAATTTACCCTATTTTCAAAATTAACGAACAAGAAAGAACAAACAACCATTTTTCCGACCATTTGCGAAACAATCCTGTGTGATTTGTCGTCATTCACGATGTCAAATCTGCGAACACCGAAAAGTGCCACATGGACCTTTTGAGAACCGAGCTCGACATTTCTTATTTTTCGTCTGTTTTAAGTCGAGATTTTCAGTTTTTGGGACCCTTTCATCCAAAAAAAACGAATCCAAAACATTATCCGTATTTATTCCGTTTGTCACACGTTGAATTGGAGAAGCTTTGCGCTTGGACTCGATCGAAAGGTCAGGTTTTAACCTGAACACAAGTACAGTTCGTAGTAGAATGAAAAACTTCAGATTCGGATCCCTGCCATACTGGAAGCATTTAACTGATCGGACTTCTGCTCATCTGCAGAGTCGCCTCGTGAAGGATGTCGGGCGACATCGTGTTGGCACTGCTGCCGTGGAGCTGGAGCACGCTGAGACCGGATCCAACTCAACAGATCGGACTTCTCCTCATCTGCAGAGTGGCCTCGTGAACGATATCGGGCGACATCGTGTTGGCACTGCTGCCGTGGAGCTGGAGCACGCTGAGACCGGATCCAACTCAACAGATCGGACTTCTCCTCATCTGCAGAGTGGCCTCGTGAACGATATCGGGCGACATCGTGTTGGCACTGCTGCCGTGGAGCTGGAGCACGCTGAGACCGGATCCAACTCAACAAATCGGACTTCTCTTCATCTGCAGAGTGGCCTCGTGAATGATGTCGGGCGACATCGTGTTGGAACTGCTGCCGTGGAGCTGGAGCACAGTTAGACCGGATCCAACTCAACAGATCGGACTTCTGGTCATCTGCAGAGTCGCCTCATAAACGATATCGGGCGACATCGTGTTGGCACTGCTGCCGTGGAGCTGGAGCACGGTGAGACCGGATCCAACTCAACAGATCGGACTTCTCCTCATCTCCAGAGTGGCCTCGTGAAGGATGTCGGGCGACATCGTGTCGGCACTGCTGCCGTGGAGCTGGAGCACGCTGAGACCGGATCCAACTCAACAGATCGGACTTCTCCTCATCTGCAGAGTGGCCTCGTGAACGATATCGGGCGACATCGTGTTGGCACTGCTGCCGTGGAGCTGGAGCACGCTGAGACCGGATCCAACTCAACAGATCGGACTTCTCCTCATCTGCAGAGTGGCCTCGTGAACGATATCGGGCGACATCGTGTTGGCACTGCTGCCGTGGAGCTGGAGCACGCTGAGACCGGATCCAACTCAACAGATCGGACTTCTCCTCATCTGCAGAGTGGCCTCGTGAATGATGTCGGGCGACATCGTGTTGGAACTGCTGCCGTGGAGCTGGAGCACGGTGAGACCGGATCCAACTCAACAGATCGGACTTCTGGTCATCTGCAGAATCGCCTCATAAACGATATCGGGCGACATCGTGTTGGCACTGCTGCCGTGGAGCTGGAGCACGGTGAGACCGGATCCAACTCAACAGATCGGACTTCTCCTCATCTCCAGAGTGGCCTCGTGAAAGATGTCGGGCGATATCGTGTCGGCACTGCTGCCGAGGAGTCGGAGCACGGTGAGACAAGATCCAACTCAACAGATCGGACTTCTGCTCATCTGCAGAGTGGCCTCGTGAACGATATCGGGCGACATCGTGTTGGCACTGCTGCCGTGAAGCTGGAGCACGGTGAGACCGGATCCAACTCAACAGATCGGACTTCTCCTCATCTGCAGAGTGGCCTCGTGAATGATGTCGGGCGACATCGTGTTGGCACTGCTGCCGTGGAGCTGGAGCACGGTGAGACCGGATCCAACTCAACAGATCGGACTTCTCCTCATCTCCAGAGTGGCCTCGTGAAAGATGTCGGGCGACATCGTGTTGGCACTGCTGCCGTGAAGCAGGAGCACGGTGAGACCGGATCCAACTCAACAGATCGGACTTCTGCTCACCTGCAGAGTCGCCTCGTGAAGGATGTCGGGCGACATCGTGTGGGCACTGCTGCCGTGGAGCTGGAGCACGGTGAGACCGGATCCAACTCAACAGATCGGACTTCTCCTCATCTACAGAGTGGCCTCGTGAAAGATGTCGGGCGACATCGTGTTGGCACTGCTACCGTGGAGCTGGAGCACGGTGAGACCGGATCCAACTCAACAGATCGGACTTCTCCTCATCTCCAGAGTGGCCTCGTGAAAGATGTCGGGCGACATCGTGTTGGCACTGCTGCCGTGAAGCAGGAGCACGGTGAGACCGGATCCAACTCAACAGATCGGACTTCTCCTCATCTCCAGAGTGGCCTCGTGAAAGATGTCGGGCGACATCGTGTTGGCACTGCTGCCGTGAAGCAGGAGCACGGTGAGACCGGATCCAACTCAACAGATCGGACTTCTGCTCACCTGCAGAGTCGCCTCGTGAAGGATGTCGGGCGACATCGTGTTGGCACTGCTGCCGTGGAGCTGGAGCACGGTGAGACCGGATCCAACTCAACAGATCGGACTTCTGATCATCTGCAGAGTCGCCTCGTGAAAGATGTCGGGCGACATCGTGTTGGCACTGCTGCCGTGGAGCTGGAGCACGGTGAGACCGGATCCAACTCAACAGATCGGACTTCTGATCATCTGCAGAGTCGCCTCGTGAAAGATGTCGGGCGACATCGTGTTGGCACTGCTGCCGTGAAGCAGGAGCACGGTGAGACCGGATCCAACTCAACAGATCGGACTTCTGCTCACCTGCAGAGTCGCCTCGTGAAGGATGTCGGGCGACATCGTGTGGGCACTGCTGCCGTGGAGCTGGAGCACGGTGAGACCGGATCCAACTCAACAGATCGGACTTCTGATCATCTGCAGAGTCGCCTCGTGAAAGATGTCGGGCGACATCGTGTTGGCACTGCTGCCGTGGAGCTGGAGCACGGTGAGACCGGATCCAACTCAACAGATCGGACTTCTGCTCACCTGCAGAGTCGCCTCGTGAAGGATGTCGGGCGACATCGTGTGGGCACTGCTGCCGTGGAGCTGGAGCACGGTGAGACCGGATCCAACTCAACAGATCGGACTTCTCCTCATCTCCAGAGTGGCCTCGTGAAAGATGTCGGGCGATATCGTGTCGGCACTGCTGCCGAGGAGTCGGAGCACGGTGAGACCGGATCCAACTCAACAGATCGGACTTCTCCTCATCTCCAGAGTGGCCTCGTGAAAGATGTCGGGCGACATCGTGTGGGCACTGCTGCCGTGGAGCAGGAGCACGGTGAGACAGGAAGCAGCTCAACAGATCGGACTTCTCCTCATCTCCAGAGTGGCCTCGTGAAAGATGTCGGGCAACATCGTGTCGGCACTGCTGCCGAGGAGTCGGAGCACGGTGAGACCGGATCCAACTCAACAGATCGGACTTCTCCTCATCTCCAGAGTGGCCTCGTGAAAGATGTCGGGCGACATCGTGTTGGCACTGCTGCCGTGAAGCAGGAGCACGGTGAGACCGGATCCAACTCAACAGATCGGACTTCTGCTCACCTGCAGAGTCGCCTCGTGAAGGATGTCGGGCGACATCGTGTGGGCACTGCTGCCGTGGAGCTGGAGCACGGTGAGACCGGATCCAACTCAACAGATCGGACTTCTCCTCATCTCCAGAGTGGCCTCGTGAAAGATGTCGGGCGACATCGTGTGGGCACTGCTGCCGTGAAGCTGGAGCACGGTGAGACCGGATCCAACTCAACAGATCGGACTTCTCCTCATCTCCAGAGTGGCCTCGTGAAAGATGTCGGGCGACATCGTGTTGGCACTGATGCCGTGAAGCTGGAGCACGGTGAGACCGGATCCAACTCAACAGATCGGACTTCTCCTCATCTCCAGAGTGGCCTCGTGAAAGATGTCGGGCGACATCGTGTTGGCACTGCTGCCGTGGAGCTGGAGCACGGTGAGACCGGATCCAACTGAACAGATCGGACTTCTGATCATCTGCAGAGTCGCCTCGTGAAGGATGTCGGGCGACATCGTGTTGGCACTGCTGCCGTGGAGCTGGAGCACGGTGGGACCGGATCCAACTCAACAGATCGGACTTCTCCTCATCTCCAGAGTGGCCTCGTGAAAGATGTCGGGCGATATCGTGTCGGCACTGCTGCCGAGGAGTCGGAGCACGGTGAGACCGGATCCAACTCAACAGATCGGACTTCTCCTCATCTCCAGAGTGGCCTCGTGAAAGATGTCGGGCGACATCGTGTCGGCACTGCTGCCGAGGAGTCGGAGCACTGTGAGACAGGAAGCAGCTCAACAGATCGGACTTCTGCTCATCTGCAGAGTGGCCTCGTGAAAGATGTCGGGCGACATCGTGTCGGCACTGCTGCCGTGGAGCTGGAGCACGGTGAGACCGGATCCAACTCAACAGATCGGACTTCTCCTCATCTCCAGAGTGGCCTCGTGAAAGATGTCGGGCGATATCGTGTCGGCACTGCTGCCGAGGAGTCGGAGCACGGTGAGACCGGATCCAACTCAACAGATCGGACTTCTCCTCATCTCCAGAGTGGCCTCGTGAAAGATGTCGGGCGACATCGTGTTGGCACTGATGCCGTGAAGCTGGAGCACGGTGAGACCGGATCCAACTCAACAGATCGGACTTCTCCTCATCTCCAGAGTGGCCTCGTGAAAGATGTCGGGCGACATCGTGTTGGCACTGCTGCCGTGGAGCTGGAGCACGGTGAGACCGGATCCAACTGAACAGATCGGACTTCTGATCATCTGCAGAGTCGCCTCGTGAAGGATGTCGGGCGACATCGTGTTGGCACTGCTGCCGTGGAGCTGGAGCACGGTGGGACCGGATCCAACTCAACAGATCGGACTTCTCCTCATCTCCAGAGTGGCCTCGTGAAAGATGTCGGGCGATATCGTGTCGGCACTGCTGCCGAGGAGTCGGAGCACGGTGAGACCGGATCCAACTCAACAGATCGGACTTCTCCTCATCTCCAGAGTGGCCTCGTGAAAGATGTCGGGCGACATCGTGTCGGCACTGCTGCCGAGGAGTCGGAGCACTGTGAGACAGGAAGCAGCTCAACAGATCGGACTTCTGCTCATCTGCAGAGTGGCCTCGTGAAAGATGTCGGGCGACATCGTGTCGGCACTGCTGCCGTGGAGCTGGAGCACGGTGAGACCGGATCCAACTCAACAGATCGGACTTCTCCTCATCTCCAGAGTGGCCTCGTGAAAGATGTCGGGCGATATCGTGTCGGCACTGCTGCCGAGGAGTCGGAGCACGGTGAGACCGGATCCAACTCAACAGATCGGACTTCTCCTCATCTCCAGAGTGGCCTCGTGAAAGATGTCGGGCGACATCGTGTCGGCACTGCTGCCGAGGAGTCGGAGCACGGTGAGACAGGAAGTAGCTCAACAGATCGGACTTCTGATCATCTGCAGAGTCGCCTCGTGAAGGATGTCAGGCGACATCGTGTTGGCACTGCTGCCGTGGAGCTGGAGCACGGTGAGACCGGATCCAACTCAACAGATCGGACTTCTCCTCATCTCCAGAGTGGCCTCGTGAAAGATGTCGGGCGATATCGTGTCGGCACTGCTGCCGAGGAGTCGGAGCACGGTGAGACCGGATCCAACTCAACAGATCGGACTTCTCCTCATCTCCAGAGTGGCCTCGTGAAAGATGTCGGGCGACATCGTGTCGGCACTGCTGCCGAGGAGTCGGAGCACGGTGAGACAGGATCCAACTCAACAGATCGGACTTCTCCTCATCTCCAGAGTGGCCTCGTGAAAGATGTCGGGCGATATCGTGTCGGCACTGCTGCCGAGGAGTCGGAGCACGGTGAGACCGGATCCAACTCAACAGATCGGACTTCTGCTCATCTGCAGAGTGGCCTCGTGAAAGATGTCGGGCGACATCGTGTCGGCACTGCTGCCGAGGAGTCGGAGCACGGTGAGACAGGAAGCAGCTCAACAGATCGGAATTTTGCTTATCTCCAGAGTGGCCTCGTGAAAGATGTCGGGCGACATCGTGTCGGCACTGCTGCCGAGGAGTCGGAGCACGGTGAGACAGGAAGCAGCTCAACAGATCGGACTTCTCCTCATCTCCAGAGTGGCCTCGTGAAGGATGTCGGGCGACATCGTGTTGGCACTGCTGCCGTGGAGCTGGAGCACGGTGAGACCGGATCCAACTCAACAGATCGGACTTCTGATCATCTGCAGAGTCGCCTCGTGAAGGATGTCGGGCGACATCGTGTCGGCACTGCTGCCGAGGAGTCGGAGCACGGTGAGACAGGAAGCAGCTCAACAGATCGGAATTTTGCTTATCTCCAGAGTGGCCTCGTGAAAGATGTCGGGCGACATCGTGTCGGCTTTGCTGCCGAGGAGTCGGAGCACGGTGAGACAGGAAGCAGCTCAACAGATCGGACTTCTCCTCATCTCCAGAGTGGCCTCGTGAAGGATGTCGGGCGACATCGTGTGGGCACTGCTGCCGTGGAGCTGGAGCACGGTGAGACCAGATCCAACTGAACAGATCGGACTTCTGATCATCTGCAGAGTCGCCTCGTGAAGGATGTCGGGCGACATCGTGTCGGCACTGCTGCCGAGGAGTCGGAGCACGGTGAAACAGGAAGCAGTTCAACATATCGGACTTCTGCTCATCTGCAGAGTGGCCTCCTGAAAGATGTCGGGCGACATCGTGTCGGCACTGCTGCCGAGGAGTCGGAGCACGGTGAGACCGGATCCAACTCAACAGATCGGACTTCTGCTCATCTGCAGAGTGGCCTCCTGAAAGATGTCGGGCGACATCGTGTCGGCACTGCTGCCGAGGAGTCGGAGCACGGTGAGACAGGAAGCAGCTCAACAGATCGGACTTCTGCTCATCTGCAGAGGTTCGTTTGTAATCCACACGTTTAGTGGGAAAGGGATGATGATGACTGTGTTTAGTTTAGTTGCTTTATTTCGTAACTGTTAGGGAGCAGACAGTCTGCGCCGTGTCTGGTTTTCGCGACCAGGTGTGGCAACGACGTCAAGTCTCCAGTAGGTTAGGAAAGTGTTAGTTCGACCCAACCCATAATTACTCAACCATCACTGTCGGCCTCACTCGCCCCCCCCCCCCTTCTTTCCGTAACCATATTCAGAACAATCGAGGCTCTTTGCACGCATTCCGGATGGTTTACTGATTTTCGAGAAGAAACGAGAACAGTTTGTCGTTCACGTTGCATGGAGATTTCGTCGTGTTCACTTGTGTCGTCACCTGGCGCGGACGAACGCTGAATCAATCTTTTCCAGTTGATGTTCTCTTCATCCTACAACGGAGACAAAAAACGATGACAGAGCGAGGAAACAATAGATATTTTTATGATTGTTTTGTATTTCATTTTGTCTGTTGCAGTTTCAAATTTTCGGGTGTTTCCTTTCTCTTCATTGTTTTTGGTAGTCAATTCAGGTACCGCTCCAAACCGACTTCTCATTTTTACAGTACGATGGATTCTGGGAATGCGAACTTCTGACGTCATCCGTGTTTTTCTCACACCCACCGCATCTCTTGCTCTCGTTTTCGATCCTTTTAGCCACAAACTCACGAGTCATGACTTCTTCATCACGGAACTATCCGAACTTCTTCCAAGCCAACGGAATTTTGTTCAGAAATCACTGTATATGTATCGTGCGTCAGTCACCCTAGGTTTTTTTTTCTAGAGAAGCTGATTTGTACAGATTTAGGAAAAGATCATGTCTCAGATGATTAAGATTACCATCACTCGACGTGAGGAACATCTACCGTGTTTTTAAAAGCTGTCCAGAGTCACGCTACCCTATGCACAAATTTTTTTCGAAAAATTACAAACTTGCTCAAAAAAAATTCTGAAAAATTACGAATTAAACCACAATTTTTTAAAAAAAAATCACAAATTTACTCGAAAATAGAAGAGACAAATTTTGAACTAATCTAAAAAATTTTTGAGAAATTACGAAAACTTGCTCAAAACAGTCTCTGAGAAGTTACGAATTAGCATGCAATTTTTTTTTGAAAATGACAAGTTTACTCGAAAATAATAGTAAAAAATTTTGAATTAATCTGAAAAATTTTTGAGAGATAAAAAAATCATTCAAAAAAATTTTGAATTAATCTGAAAAATTTCTGAGAGATAAAAAAATCATTCAAAAAAATTTTGAAAAAAATTACAAAATTTCTCAAAAAAGTTTCTGACAAATTACGAATCAATATTCAATTTTTTTTCAAAAAAATACAAAACTCCTTTTAAAAGTTTCTGAAAAGTTACGAATTAATTCACAATTTTTTTTTTCAAAAAATCACAAAGATACTCGAAAATAATAGGAACCAATTTTGAATTCATCTAAAAAATTTCCGATAAGTCACAAAATCTTTCAAAAAAATTCTGAAAAACCACGAATTAATCCACAATTTTTGTTTCGAGAAATCACGAGGAACGTCTACCGTTTTTTTCAAGCAAGCTGTTTAGAGTTACGTTACCCTATGCACAAATTTTTTTCAAAAAATTACAAAATTTGTTTTTAAATTTTTTTTTTTTTTAAATTTTTTTTTTTCCGATTTTCTACGTATTCTCGATTTTCTACGTATTCCTCGTGCACGTTGATTCCTACTTCTCCTAACATGAATTCCGCGGATGAGGGTCTCTCCTCGCCGCCCGCCAAGATGCCAAAGAAGCGTGGACGTCCCACCAACCAAGGAGCTCAGAGCCAAGCTTCTTCGCTCGTCGCACTAGCCGCCAAAATAGGAAAACTCACTGCTCGAATGGAGCAACTCGAAGCCCGCGTTCAAGAGCAGGACGCCATCATCGCCGAGCAAAGCATCACTATCCGCAACATGATGTCTACTGCTACCCTTACCAAGTCGATTGCTCCCGTCGCCGCTCTCACTGCCTCAACCCGCCAGTCTACTCCCTGCGACCTCTATTCCGCAGTCGCGAAGAAGAATCTTCTGATAACGAAGGTGGCCGCGGACCGTGCACTATCCGCGCAACTGTCGAGCATCGAGTCAAAAAACTACATCGCCGTCGTGGAGAATTTGCCTGATGGATCCGGAAACGATCAACAAACGAAAGATGAGTTATTTGTTAAATCACTTTGCGATTCCCCCTCTCTGCTCCCTGCCCCAACCGAAGTGTTTCGCGTACATTGTAAGCACCCTGTCGCTTACGCCAGACCGACTAAACTTAGATTCGATTCAAAGGCCAAGCGCGATTCATTCTTGCAAGGGTTCGGCGCCGCTTTCAAAAGCATCGGCGCACCTCAGGACGCCCAGAGGGTCATTCGCGCTAGACGGGACATGACAAGGGAAGAACTCGAAGTGCTCCGCGCGGTCCGTAAAGAGGTCTATGAGGCCAACAAAGCTGCGGGTCTCATCAAGTACGTCGTCAAGGACTTGGTAATAGCGCTCCTTCCTAACCCGCGCCCCTTCAAATCCCAAGCGCCCGCCCCCTCTCAGCTAGCATAGGAACTCGCACCGCGCCTGAGCCCCTCCTTCCCGAAACACCCCCGTACGCAAATAAGATCCTGACTAATTCAACTCTTTCCTGCACGCTCTCAAACGTTCGTGGTGTCAATTCGGCGCCCAAGCTTGCTCTCATTCATGAATTTATGCGCGCAAATAATCTGGACTTATTATTCGTTACTGAGACGTTTCTCACTCCATCAGTCCCACTACCTCTGTGCAACTCCGCTTCTTTCTCCTGCCTTCGAGCCGATCGCCAAGTCCCTCATCCTAAAGCTCATGGCGGCGGGGTGGCAGCTTTTGTAAATAATCA
Organism: Caenorhabditis afra; assembly: GCA_963570955.1. Lineage (NCBI taxonomy): Eukaryota > Metazoa > Nematoda > Chromadorea > Rhabditida > Rhabditidae > Caenorhabditis > Caenorhabditis afra. Next base: position 3,732,732 of record OY751537.1, on the reverse strand, counting down.
TTTGCACTGCGTCCCAGTAGACTCCCTCTTTGACAAATACTATTCTTCTCACCACTGTGAGATTCTAGCTTTTGACGTTCCCCTCCTTAAATACCGATTTATTGTAGTATATAGGCCGCCCTGTACTACGTCCTCCCAAACTCAGGCCCTCTATCAAAATATTGACTCTCTCCTTAAACGCGCGCCCAAGCACTGTTTCATCATCGGTGACTTTAACCTTGCTGCCATCCACTGGGACTCCACCGCTCGATTCTCTACTTCTCTTCCGAATGACCTGGCTTCCTTCCTTGCCAGAAACGGGTTATCCCAATTAGTCAATTTTCCCACCAGGATAGCCTCCTCCGGAACCGCAAACGTATTAGATCTGCTTTTCTCGAACAGTCCTCAGCTCGTCTCCAGTTTAGCGCGTGCCCCTCCTTTTCTTCTCTCCGACCACCTTTCTGTCTCCTTCTCCTTACCCAACGCTAGACCCTTAGCTCCTAGTGTCCCACCCCCGCGAGTCCCCAACTATCGGAAATGTAATTTCGACGCACTCAATTCGGCAATGTTCTCCTTTAACTGGCCTCGCCAGCTCTCCCACTTCTCGAATCCCCAAACCAAGCTCTCTCACTTTTTAAAGATATTCAACGAATTTATCTCAGAACTCACACCTCTTAGTAAGGCTCCCCCGGTTACTCAACCCCATCCCGGTAAACTATACAGATACATTCGTCGCCGCGCACCACTAGTCCCCCCTCGCAATATCAAAAGGTTAGTTCGTAGGAAAATCAACTCACATAAACGTAGAATCCGCGAGCAAGAATCTCGACTCCTGTCCCAGGGGAACTCCAGAGTGTTTTTTAAGTTTATAAACAACCGTCTTACGGGTGCCCCTCCCCCAATCTCCATTAATATCAACGATTCCATCACTTCTGATCCCCTAGTCTTAGCCCCCGAATTTGCCAAAATCTTTGCCGCTGCTTTTAACGAGTATTCAGCTCCCTTCCCCGCGCTTCCTCCTCCTAGACCACTCGCCTACAAGATCGACTTCTCCCCGCTCAACATTCACAATGTTATCGCTAAGATTAGTCTCAAACTTGGGTTCTCTACTGACCACACCAGTTACCTTGTCATAAAGCGTTGCGTCCATTCCATAGCTCTTCCCCTTGCGCTTATCTTCCAGGAATCATTCGATAGCGGCGTCTTCCCTACAGCACTTAAGACCACAACAGTAGTCCCGATCTATAAAAAAGGGGAGCGCACTAATCCGTCTAATTATCGGCCTATTTCACTTACACACCCTCTGGCGCGTCTATTCGAGAAAGTCGTGCTCGGCAAACTACGCAACACCTTCCTGCACCGCCTATCTCCCTATCAGTTTGGCTTCCTACCAAGAAGATCCTGCACGCTAGCTCTCTTGGACTCCATCACTAAAGCTAAGGCTCTTCAACTTAGACCGGCCACTTATGTTGACGTTATTTACATAGACTTCTCCAAAGCATTTGATTCTGTTCCCCATTCCCTATTACTGATGAAACTCCTAAACTTCGGTATGGACTCCAAAACAGTAGCGTGGATAGAATCATTCTTGACAAATAGGACCTCTATGGTTAAAGTTAATAACTCCCCCACCCCAGCATCCTTCGTAGCGAGTTCCGGGGTCCCGCAAGGGTCGGTTCTGGGGCCCTTCCTCTTCCTGGTTTACATCAATGACCTTCTGGCCTCTTTCCCCTCAAACGTCCATGTTACGGCTTTTGCGGATGACGTAAAACTTACCAGCGACTCCTCAACTGCCCTTCAGCTCAGTGCAAATATTGTCTGCGATTGGTGCTCGAAATGGGGTCTAAACCTAGCTCCCTCTAAGTCTATCGTGGTTCACTTAGGTAAAAATAACCCCCAACATGTCTACTACCTAGCTGGGACCCCCATCAAGGCATCCAACTCTGTCAAAGACCTCGGCATACTGATTGATAAAAATCTCGGATTTGAATCCCATATACACCGAATATCCGGCCTCGCTCTCTGGAAATCGCGCCAGCTACTGAAAAGTTTCCTTTCGCTAAATGCCCCGTTTATGTTCAGACTATTTAATGTATATGTTCGGCCTATCCTAGAGTACGGCTGCGAGGTTTTCAGTCCCACGTCCCCACCCCTTATACAACTATTAGAAAAGCCCCTTAGATTTTTCTCCCGTCGGGTCTTCCAGCGATGCAACACTCCATATCTATCCTACGCGCACCGCTTAGTCACCGCCGGGTTGCTCTCCTGCCAACATCGCCGCGTCATACTCGTCCTCAAGACGTACTACCGCATTGTCACGCATGATAGCCACTTTCCGCGTTTGGAAGCCTACCTCAGACCGGCTCGCACTCCCAGGTACCCCTACATGTTCTCGTCCGAACTCTTTGTCCCTGGGTCGTTTCTGCACGTGCACCTGCCTCTTTGGAACAAGGTGGCCAAGCTTATGCCTAGAAGAATCTCCGCTAATGCCTTCGATAGTCTCTTAGTTGGTCTTCCGGCTAAGTTCCTTGTCCCCGGCCCGCCCTGACCCATAGGTTTCCACATAGCATTTCATGTATCATATTAACCTTCATAACTCTCATATGTCTTATTCCCTAATTCTTGCCCATCCCCACCCCCACCCCACCCCACCTCACTCCAACCGGCTGATTCACGGTCAAATCGAGTGTTGTAACTTATCTCGTATTGGTTTACTCATCTCTCCACTAACTTTTCATGTCAATTATCACTTACGAAATAAAACAATTACAATTACAATTACAAATATTCTGAAAAGTTACGAATTAAACCACAATTTTTTTTTTGAAAAATCACAAATTTACTCAAAAATAATAGTAACCAATTTTGAATTTATTTGAAACATTCCTGATAGATTACGAAATCTTTCAGAAAAATTTCTGATAAACTACGAATTAATCCACAATTTTTGTTTCGAAAAATTACGAGGAACGTCTACCATGTTTTTAAAGCTGTTCAGAGTTACGTTAGACTATGCACAATTTTTTTCGAAAAGTTACAAAATTTCTCAAAAAAGTTTCTGGAAAGTTACGAATTAAACCACAATTTTTTTCGAAAAATCACAAATTTACTCGAAAATAATAGTAACCAATTTTGAATTTATTTTAAACATTCCTGATGGATTACGAAATCTTTCAAAAAAATTTCTGAAAAACTACGAATTAATCCACAATTTTTTTTCGAAAATATACGAGGAACGTCTACCATGTTTTTTAAAGCTGTTCAGAGTTACGTTAGACTATGCACAAATTTTTTCAAAAAATTACAAAATTTATTTTTAAATATTCTGAAAAGTTACGAATTAATCCACAATTTTTGTTTCGAAAAATCACGAGGAACGTCTACCATTTTTTTTAAAGCTGTTCAGAGTTACGTTAGACTATGCACAAATTTTTTTCAAAAAGTTACCAAATTTCTCAAAAAAGTTTCTGAAAAGTTACGAATTATACCACAATTTTTTTCGAAAAATCACGAGTTCACTAGAAAATAATAGTAACCAATTTTGAATTTATTTTAAACATTCCTGATAGATTACGAAATCTTTCAAAAAAATTTTTGAAAAACTACGAATTAATCCACAATTTTTGTTTCGAAAAATTACGAGGAACGTCTACCATGTTTTTTAAAGCTGTTCAGAGTTACGTTAGACTATGCACAAATTTTTTCAAAAAATTACAAAATTTATTTTTAAATATTCTGAAAAGTTACGAATTAATCCACAATTTTTGTTTCGAAAAATCACGAGGAACGTCTACCATTTTTTTTAAAGCTGTTCAGAGTTACGTTAGACTATGCACAAATTTTTTTCAAAAAGTTACCAAATTTCTCAAAAAAGTTTCTGAAAAGTTACGAATTATACCACAATTTTTTTCGAAAAATCACGAGTTCACTAGAAAATAATAGTAACCAATTTTGAATTTATTTTAAACATTCCTGATAGATTACGAAATCTTTCAAAAAAATTTTTGAAAAACTACGAATTAATCCACAATTTTTGTTTCGAAAAATTACGAGGAACGTCTACCATGTTTTTTAAAGCTGTTCAGAGTTACGTTAGACTATGCACTAATTTTTTTCAAAAAATTACAAAATTTGTTTTTAAATATTCTGAAAAGTTACGAATTAATCCACAATTTTTGTTTTGAAAAATCACGAGGAACGTCTACCATTTTTTTAAAGCTGTTCAGAGTTACGTTAGACTATGCACAAATTTTTTTCAAAAAATTACAAAATTTGTTTTTAAATATTCTGAAAAGTTACGAATTAATCCACAATTTTTGTTTTGAAAAATCACGAGGAACGTCTACCATGTTTTTTAAAGCTGTTCAGAGTTACGTTAGACTATGCACAAATTTTTTTCAAAAAATTACAAAATTTGTTTTTAAATATTCTGAAAAGTTACGAATTAATCCACAATTTTTGTTTTGAAAAATCACGAGGAACGTCTACCATGTTTTTTAAAGCTGTTCAGAGTTACGTTAGACTATGCACTAATTTTTTTCAAAAAATTACAAAATTTGTTTTTAAATATTCTGAAAAGTTACGAATTAATCCACAATTTTTGTTTTGAAAAATCACGAGGAACGTCTACCATGTTTTTTAAAGCTGTTCAGAGTTACGTTATACTATGCACAAATTTTTTTCGAAAAGTTAAAAAATTTCTCAAAAAAGTTTCTGAAAAGTTACGAATTATACCACAATTTTTTTTTTCGAAAAATCACAAATTTACTCGAAAATAATAGTAACCAATTTTGAATTTATCTAAAAATTCCTGATAAATTACGAAATCTTTCAAAAAAATTTCTGAAAAACTACGAATTAATCCACAATTTTTTGTTGAAAAATTACGATATTACTCGAAAACAATAGTAACAAATTTTGAATTTATCTAAAAAATTTCTGAGAAATAACAAAATTCCTCAAAAAAAGTTTCTGAAAAATTACGAATTAAGGTCCTTTTTTTTTAAATTACAAAATTTCTTTTAAAAGTTTCTGAAAAGTTACGAATTAATCCACAATTTTTTTTTGAAAAATCACGAATTTACTTGAAAAGAATAGTAACAAACTTTGAATTTGTCTAAAAACAATTCTGGGAATATGTGAAATTTTTCAAAAAATAAACACAAAGCAATTCAAACAATTTTTTTCAAAAAGTTTTAAACTCGCTCAAAAACGTTTCTGAAAAGTTACGAACTCCTTCAAAAACATTTCCGAAAAATTACGAATTCATCCAAAAATATTTCTGAAAAGTTTTGAATTCATTCAAAGTTTTATCGTCATTTACTCGTTAAATCTTGTAGTGCTGAACGCAAATGCAACATTTCTATTTTTCTGATTTCCTCTCGCCTCCACTATGTAAACATTTTTTCCGTGCGGAACTGATAATAGTACCGCTTCCCTCTCCATATCCCACGTTTCTGCTATTCGCCATTTTTTATCGCTAATTCGCCTCTCTTCTCTTCTTTCCCATTTCTTTTAGTAATTTTAACAATCTTGCAGAATTCCGATGTCGTTTGATCGCGGCGCTGGATTTGAGAACAAGGGCAATTAAACCTACCACTGTGAGTTTCGAAAAAAAAACTGGATGTTGCCGATATAAGCACGACTATTTTTTCAGTTGACGTCCGCTGACTGTCTCTTCTTTCTTGTTTTTTTTTTTCAATTTGATTTTCTACAGTAACCACTTCTCCCACACGTGAGTATTTGCAATTAAACCATTCCAATGATCTGATTTGCATTTTTAGTTGACGTCCGCCGACTGTCTCCTCCATCGTTTTCTTAAAACCCCTATTTTCTACAGTAACCCCAATCAGGTATGACAGTTCAAAACCGTCTCAAAAGTCTGAAATTCCTCTTTGTTTCCAGCTGCCCACCACGGGACCACCCACAACGGAACCCACCAGCCACCACGAAATCGCCCACCACGGAACCGCCCACCACAGAAAAAAAAGGTAAATTCAACTTTCTCCATCCAATAATTTTCGAGTTTCTTCGATTACAGGTCCAGAGACCGAATCCGAATGGTCCACCACCGCCAACGAGAACGTTCTGCCCACCTCAAAGACTTCGTATTGAAGCGACTGGTGATGAAGTTCAGAAAGTTCCTGAGCATGGAATCGATCAGAGGTTGAATCCCAATGGTCGAGAGAAAATATGGTCAATTCCAACACGAAATGAATGCACTTCATGTGAGTCCCACAGTTTGGAGTGATCCGGAAGGCCAGACAAATTTGGTTTTAGGAAAGGAGAAAGCGGACGTTTGGTTTGGAAAGGTTCAAGATTTCGGAGGAGATCAATCGAAAAGCGATTGGATTCCACGAGGCCTATGAAACAAGGCTTTTTTCGTACAATCTTCACAGGATGACTGTAGCCTTGGATTATGCGAGAGGCAAAGTGGTCGAGGCGAGGGTGAGTTGCACAGTTATCACTTTCCCTGGAGAGATCTGACGAATCTGAGCTCAGGTGAAAAAAAAGCGATCAATTTCCACGAGACCCACGAAACGAGACCGTTCTCGTACAACCTCCACAGAAGGACGGTCGCAGGAGCCCTCGTCTGGAAATGTGCGAAAGGTGAGCTTTCCTCGGATACCTCCCCACACAAGTCATCTAATTGAAACGTGTTTCAGAGATCCACTTCAAAACCGGATACCACGTCAAGCCACGCCATGCCACGTCATACCACGTCATGCTACGTTCTGCCACGTTGATTCGACGCATCGAGACTGCACGTTCGACGTCCAAACGAGATGGTGAGTGGATGGGGGAAGAAAATGGGAAATAAGAGGTATTCGCCAATGTTCACATTATAATTATTTTAGAAATTCCCTCTCTCTCCACACCCCAAAATCTTTGAACTGGAACGACTCCGCCTGGATTTTATGAGCAAAGGAGTGACAACGCAGGAAGTATACTTCCTATGGTGACTCCGAGCACAATTAACGGAAGGCACATGAAGCTTCGGAGAAACACGTGAGATCCTTCCTTTCCCCCCCCCCCCCCCCCCCCAATCAGTTGGTCACGAGTATCAGTTACAGATCCAAAGCAAGAATCCTAATTGGAGACCACCTCCGACAACTCCCCACTTGCCGCCAATTATTCTCCAAAGCCCCGATAATAAGGCGAAGTATGAGGAATTCAAACTTGAAACAAGCATCCTCTATGTAAGCTATCATCAGTGATTTCAATGCTGGAAAATGAGTTTTGTTCAGGAGCAATGGGAAGAAAAGAAGATAATCGACAACATTATCAACCGAAAGGCTCGATTATTTCACGAAGCCAACGAAACGCGACGATGTTTTTTCAACCTTCATCGGATGACCGTTAAGGGAGCACTGGAGTACGTGAGAGAGAAGATTGCGAAAAGGTGAAAAGGCGAGAAACGTGAGTTTTCAATTACTATTTTTTTTTAATATTCGCTAGTCTTCAGATCTCTTCTTTGAGACCGGTGTTGGACATCATTCAGAGGAGAAATGTGTGTCGAAAATCAAAATTGCATTGATGAACGAGTTTTCAACTTACAAGAACTGCACACACGAACTGATGCTGATGAATGATGGAGTCGTCGTGTCGAAGTTCTACTAATTCAAAAGCACCTCGATTTTTATTTCTCTTTTCCTAAATAAACGCATCAATTTCATTCACATTTCTTTTTTCCTCTTTTCTCTTCTCATAACTGTTTCAAACACAGTGTGATACCTCTCTGATTATATATTGTTACTTTTAAAAACGCCCAAATTCAGGCTTATCTACAACTTCACCTTTGTTGTTCACTGTCATCTTTGCCGCATTCACAACTTGTGCCCGTAAGTTTTCAGAATTAATATAAAAATTTTGATTTTTTTGAAAATTTTTTGAAAAATCACGAACCGATTTTTAAATCACAAATTTACGCTGAATTGATTTTGAAAAATCTCAAAACAATCGATTTTTTTTAAATCCCAAATAAATTCTAATAAGATCGAAAAATCACGGATTAGACCAAAAAATAATTTTGAATTAATACAGATTCATAAAAAAATTGAGAATTTAAAGAGGCCAAAAGTTTTCATTAACAATCACGAAATAATATTGAAACTATTTTTAAAAATCTCGAACGAATCGGAAAAAAATTAAAAAATCTCGTATTTTATCAAAACTAATTTTGAGGGATTACAAACTAACCTTGAATTAATTTTGAAAAAGTAAGTTTGAGAAATTAACAAATAGTTCAAAAAATAATTTTTAAAAGTCAGAAAATAATATTTTTATTTTGAAAAATTTCTAATTAGTCCTGAAATAGTTTTCAACAATTTCGAATTAAGAGAAAACTAATTTTGAAAAATCACAAATTATTACTGAAATAATTGTTGACAGTCTCGAACTCCCACTGGAACAAAAGTTCAAGAAAATATGGATACGATCCGATTGTCGCACGAAGGCAATTGGAGAAATTTTGAGCGAGCCAATAGGGATTTAGAAGAGCAGGTGAACTCGAATTCCATTCTCCCACCATCTTTGAGTGTTTCTGATTTCAGGTGCAGCGGTTGAACCCGAACGGTCCGCCGTCACCGACGTCCATTTTCTCTCCCCCTCATATTATCCACAATAAGGAGTATGAGGGGCAGTACATTGAATTCCAACACGAAATGAATGTACTTTATGTGAGTTTTACAGTTCCCAGTGTTCCTGAACGCCAGACAAATTCGGTTTCAGGAAAGGAGAAAACGGGCGTCGGGTGAGGAAAGGCGCAAGATTTCGGAGGAAATCAATCGGAAAGCGATTGGATTCCATGAGGCCCACGAGAAGAGACTCTTCTCCTACAATCTTCATAGAATGACGGTCGCGGGAGCCTTGGACTATGCGAGAGGCAAAGTGGTCGAGGCGAGGGTGAGTTGCACAGTCAGAGAGAGGGGGGGGGGGGGTATGGGAATGGGACCTCTTTTTTCTCTTTTCTCTTAAAGTTTAGTTTCTTACGAGGCACCGAATAAGGGTTGGTTTTGACTTTTGAGTGTTACGAAAGAAAAGAGAATTTGGCCGATGTCCACATATGGATCATTTCAGACAGTTTCGAAAAATGCCACGTCATGCCACGTCATGCCACGTCAGGCCACGTCACGCCACTAAATAAGAGAGATTCGTCGAAATAGTTTAAACACATCTCGATTTTTTTCATGTTTCTTAAATAAACTCATCAATTCTCAATACAATTTTTGTTCTCACTGTTCTTTTCTCATAACTGTTCTAAAAGCAGTGTGACACCTCTTTGATCACAGTTAATGTTAAAACGCTTTAATTCAGGTTTATCTACAATTCATTCTTCGTCGCCTTCAAAACTTCTCTCGGTTTGTTTTAACAAATTTATTCGGAAATAAATTTTTAAAATGACGAATTAATCCAAAAACAAATTATCAAAAACTACGCATCCATCCATGAACAAAAGCAATTCAAGAATCAACAATTAAGTCAAAAATGATTCTGGGATATTCCAAAAAAATCCAATCGTTTTTTGATAAATCACGAGCTTACTCGAAAACTATTGTGAAAAATTACGAATTAACTGGAAAATAATTCTAAGAAATTTCAAATGATTCCACAATTTTTTTTCGGATTATTACAAAATTGCTCAAAAACTAATTTTCAAAATTTTTGAGTTCATTCAAAAAAATTTTAAAATTTTTTTCACCCAGTCAATGGTCAAATTTGTTTTTTGACATTCATTTTTTTCTGATTCTCCTTCTCGTTTGTTACTTAACCGTGTATTTCTCCACACAAATGCAATGTTCCTATTTTTCTGATTCTGATTTCCTCTCGCCGCCACTATGTAAACATTTTTTCCGTGCGGAACTGATAATAGTACCGCTTAGCTTTCCATATCCCACTTTTCTGCTATTCGCCATTTTTTATCGCTAATTCGCCGCTCTTCTCTTCTTTCCCACTTCTTTTAGTAATGTTTATGATCTTGCAGAATTCCGATGTCGTTTGATCGCGGCGCTGGATTTGAGAACAAGGGCAATTAAACCTACCACTGTGAGTTTCGAAAAAAAAACTGGATGTTGCCGATATAAGCACGACTATTTTTTCAGTTGACGTCCGCTGACTGTCTCTTCTTTCTTGTTTTTTTTTCAATTTGATTTTCTACAGTAACCACTTCTCCCACACGTGAGTATTTGCAATTAAACCATTCCAATGATCTGATTTGCATTTTTCAGTTGACGTCCGCCGACTGTCTCCTCCATCGTTTTCTTAAAACCCCTATTTTCTACAGTAACCCCCATTAGGTACGACAGTTAAAAACCGTCTCAAAAGTTTGAAGTGTCTCTTTGTTTCCAGCTGCCCACCACGGGATCTTCCACAACGGAATCCACCGCCCACCACGGAACCACCCACCACAGCAAAAAAACGTCAGGTGAACTCAAATTTCATTTTACCGCAATCTTCGAGTGTTTCTGATTTCAGGTGCAAAGGTTGAACCCAAACGGTCCGCCGTCACCGACGACAATTTTCTTCCCCCCTCATATCATTCACAATAAAGAATATGAGAGGCAGTACATTCAATTTCCAAAAGAAATTAATGCACTTTATGTGAGTTGGACGGTTATCACTTCCCCTGAACACCCGACGAGTTTGGTTTCAGCAAAAAAAAAGACGTCGGGTGAGGAAAGGCGCAAGGTCTCGAAGGAGATCAACCGGAAAACGATCGATTTCCACGGGATGCCCAAAACGAGACCCTTCTCGTACAATTGCACAGGATGACGGTCGCGGGAGCCTTGGATTACGCGAGAGGCAAAGTGGCCGAGGCGAGGGCGAAAGAAGCAAAGGGTGAGTTCTCTCATTGGATTCCTTCTCACATCACTGATCTGATTGGAATCGTTTTTAGAGCTCCACTTCGAGACGGGAGTGGGCAAGCATTCTGCTGTGCTCAACTTTTGTGATATAAAAGTGGCTCTCATCAAGGAGTTCGAGGGTTACAAAGATTGTACTTACGAACTTCAGACGATGAACCACAGAGTGGTGGTTTTGAAGTTCAAATGAAGCGGTAAGTGGGGCAGTGAGAAGAAAAAGGCGAATTTAGTTTGTTACGAGGCACGGAATAAGGGACGGTATTAACGTTTGAGTGTAACGAAAGAAATGACAATTTGCCGATGTCAACGTCTGAATCATTTCAGGAAGTCTCAAATAATGCCACGTCATGCCATGCCATGTCAAGTCATGCCACGTCATGCCACGCCATGCCAAGTCATGCCACATCACGCCATTAAATGTGAGGAATTCGTCGAAGTTCTGATAATTTAAACACATCTCAATTTTTTTCATGTTTTTTTAAAATAAACTCATCAATTCTCAATACAATTTTTGTTTCCACTGTTCTCTTCTCATAACTGTTTCAAAAACAGTGTGATACCTTTTTGATGACAGTTACTGTAAAAACGCTTATCTATTCAGGCTTGTTTACAATTTATTCATCGTCGTTCACTTTTTCCTCCATTGAAATTTTTTTTAAACCAATCAATTCAAAAATGATTCTGAGATGTTCCCAATCAAATCACAAAGTTTTTTCGGAAAATCTCAAGTTTACTCGAAAAAAATAGTCAAAAATTTTGAATTCATCCAAAAATATTTTGTGAAAAATTACGAATTAATCACCAGAATTTATTTGGGAGAATTACAAATTTACCTAAAAATAACGATAAAAATTTTAAACTCTATCAAAAATTTTTGAAATTTTCTTCAATCACCCACCAATGTTCAAATTTGTTTGTTCTTCTTTTTTGAAATTCTCCTTCTCGTTTGTTACTTACTCGTTGAATCTTGTATTTCTCCACACAAATGCAACATTCCTATTTTTCTGATTTCCTCTCGCCGCCACTATTTAAACATTTTCTTTCGTGCGGAACTGATAATAGTACCGCTTACCTTTCCATATCCCACGTTTTCTATTTGTTATTATTTTCTCTTCAATTCACCGCTCGTCTCATTTTCCCACTTCTTTTAGTAATGTTAATGATCTTGCAGAATTCCCATGTCGTTTCATCGCGGCGCTGGATTTGAGAACAAGGGCAATTAAACCTACCACTGTGAGTTTCGAAAAAAAAACTGGATGTTGCCGATATAAGCACGACTATTTTTTCAGTTGACGTCCGCTGACTGTCTCTTCTTTCTTGTTTTTTTTTTCAATTTGATTGTCTACAGTAACCCCTTCTCCCACATGTGAGTATTTGCAATTAAACCGTTCCAATGATCTAATTTGCATTTTTCAGTTGACGTCCGCCGACTGTCTCCTCCATCGTTTTCTTAAAACCCCTATTTTCTACAGTAACCCCCATTAGGTATGACAGTTCGAAACCGTCTCAAAAGTCTGAAATTCCTCTTTGTTTCCAGCTGCCCACCACGGGATCACACACAACGGAACCCACCAGCCACCACGAAACCGCCCACCACGGAACCCCTTCCCCGGAAGATGTTGTTCAGAAAAAAGTGAGACTTACATTAATCTTTCCCGCCCCAACCAGTTCCAGTTGTAGGTTCAAAGCAAGGATCCTAATTGGCGACCCCCTCCCAAAACTTCACACCGCTCATCGTCCACAGTCCCACTTCTGAAGTGAAAATGGAGCGAATTCGTACGAGGAGTATCAGACGAAAAAAAACAAGAAGAGTACGATGAGGAATCTCGAAGAAATAGAAGTCGAATCTGACTCCGCGTTCATCAACGATGGAGACGAAACTGACGACGTCGGAAGTATTGACGACTTTGTATGCGGAAACGACGAAGTCGAATACGAAGACGATTGCAATAGAGAAAAAGAGCAGCCATCAAGAGAAAGCACCATCAGACACTTCACCATGCAAATCCATCAAACTGAAGAACTCAAGCAGCCGAAGACCATCAAGATAGAGAAATGACGACGGCGGAAGTATCAACGATTTTGTATGTGGAAACGACGAAGTTGAAAACGGAGAAAAAAAAGAGGAGCCATCAAGTGAAAGCACCGTGCAGATGCAGCAAACCGAGAAGCTCAAACAGCCGGAACCCGAGCAGATCAATGTCGTCTAAACAACGTCGCCAATTCATCGAGAACAAGGTGGATGAAGAATCAGATGACGAACCAGGTCGCAAGAAACGGTCTGTTGTCGCTTCCTCGAGCGCATCGTCGACGACTTCTCAACAAAAGGAAAAGGAAAACCAGAAGCCGTGATATTTTCTTTGTGTTAATCTCATAAAGTTATCAATTCTCTCCACAATACTTGTTTCCACTTTTCCATTCTTATAACTGTTTCAAAGACAGTGTGAAAACTATCTGATGGCCGTTCATTCTGACTCGCTCGAATTCAGGCTCATCTAAAACTTCCTCTTCACCGTTCAATCTCATCTTCGTCGCGTTCTCAACATCTCTCAGTGAGTTCTGAGCCAACGTTGGGAGAAATTAACGAGAAGAATTAAGATTCCACTCAAAAGCAATCGACTTCAACTATCTGCTGCAGCGCGTCATTTGTTCCCTCTTCTTCTGCACCATACGACCTCAAAGCAACACCCTTCCAACATTTCACACCGATCATCGTCCAAAAACAAAAATTATTTGAGAAATCATAAATTAATCCCAGAAAAATATTTAAAAATTTTGAATTGATACGAAATAAATTTTTAAATTTCACGAAAAGTCCCAAAAAATTTTTTAGAAACTGCGAATTGAACCAATTTTTTATTTAAATTTACGAATAGTTTCGAATTTACGAATAGTGGTCTGGTCTCTTCTTCAAGATATATCGATTGGCGTGTGTTGCGAAGAGACAATTTATATCCCGGCTAATTGATCTGTCGCGTGACAGGGTTGATGACTTCTCACATGCGCGCGGGCACTTTCCCACGGCCACACTGTCGATCAATTATCCCCTCACATTGCCCCACCATTCTTGCCCATTCTCATCTCTTCTCCTCCTCCCCACCTCTCCCTTTCTTTGCCTTCCCCTCCTACAGCCCCCCCCCCCCCCCCTCCCCTTTTAAGGTCCGCTTTTGCGGGTGGGCCACTCGCACAACTTCATCTGGCTTCGTTACTGTTTCGCGTGTTTAGACCCTTGTCTCCTTAAACTCGTCAAGTTTTTTCTTGCAATTTCAGTGCTTGTGACAAGATGTTGGAGTTGGCGCTCATATGCCTGGACGAAATATTTGGATGTCCCAATCCAATTTGCCGGGATCTTCCAAAGGATTTGAAGAAAGGGAGTGACATTGGGAAATAGTGAGTTCGGCAGTCTTTTGCAGGCATCCGAACAGTATCTCGTTTCAGATTCCCAACACTGTCAGCACGCAGACGGACCACTGTGACATGGAGCAGTTCTGGAATCTGGAGCGTGAGCTGCTTCGACAGCTTCACAAGGACAACATCTCGTTCCAGCACTTTATTCAAAGCGACGACGCCCGTGAAATGTATGTTTCAGTAGACTCTTTTCCCCGATCTTTGAAGGTCCGCAATCGAAAACTTTTTTAAAAATTTTTGAATGCTTCGTGACCTATAAGCACAGTTAGTAGGCCCAAAACTCCAGGTTTTCTCTAGTTTCGCGAGTTTTTTTTACTCCAGAAAACCAGAAGACAGTTTCAGGTACCAATTCATCGTTGATCTCTTCAAGCAGATGGATCTCAACCACTTTGCATTCGCTCTCGAAAAGGTCATATCCGAGATACGAAGACTCGTGGATCGAAACGGTCAACCTTCGAATGGCGGCCGAGGAAGCGCACAAGCAACTGGTGGCTCAATTCGAGACGTTCGAGGTGCAAGCGGATATGATGGGGCGGATCGCCGGACTCAAAGATCGCATCAAGGAGTTGACAGAGCAGAAAGAGGCTCAGGTTCGAGAGGAGGTTCGCGAGGAGAAGGCGGCCATGGTTCGAGTGCTGAAGGAAATGTCGGCGAGCCACATGATAGATGAAGAGAACGATCGTCTCCGATCGGAAAACTCGCGGGTTCTGACAGAGGCTGATGACAAAAGGGAAGATGGCGAAGCTGGAGGTGGAACGATCCGCGATAGCCGACCGATGCGAGATCGAGATGAACAACGCGAAGGCAATATGCGAGAACACGTCTCGGCTACTTGAACCAAGGAATTCCCGAATTTCATCAGCAGCGTCAGTTCGAAAACAACCTCTACACGTGAAAAGGGGCAGCTGAAAAACAAGAAAAAATTCGGAAACTGGCCCAGAGTACGTCCAGTACGTTCCGCCACCCACGCCTCCACCAGTGCCACTTTCCGCGAACGCGCAGTAATTGCCGCAGTCATGGATCAAGTCCCGGGCCGAAATCAATGCGCCCAAACTTCGAGCGGATGCTCGCATCCTGTTCGAAAAATACAGCAAAAGTGACGCCAATCGAAAGGGTCCGGAAGACGCCAAAAGGAGCTTGAAAACATTGAGGGAGCTCTCGATCGCATCGAGTGGTCCATAATGGAGAATATGGACATAGATGTCGACGGAAACTTCGACATGCCGGCTGCCACAGACGATTTAAGGATGCAGTAAGTTCAGTCAATCCGAAAAAGCATCGGAACAATGACATATTTCAGTTTGCACTCTGGCGATGGACTTCGGCGGACCAGTTATGGTATGAAAGGAGCTGGTGAAAAACAAGAAAACGCTCGTTTTCGATTCTGACGGAGGCTGATGTCAAAAAGGAGATGGCAAAGCTGGAGGTGGACGATCCGCGATGGCCGACAGATGCGACGGCGACATGAACAAGGAACAAGGCGAAGGCTATATGCGAGAACACGTCTCGACTGCTTCGCGAGAGTCAGCGAGAGATCAATGTACCCCGTCAGCAGAACCAAAGGCTCACCGACATTCATCAGATGCAGTGAGTTCAGCCAGACCGAAAAAGCATCGGAATAATGACATATTTCAGTTCGCACTTTGGCGATAGACTTCGGCGGACCAGTTGTGGTGTGAAAAGGCACTGGTGAAAAAGAAGAAAACGCTCGTCTCCGATCGGAAAAATCGGAAACCCAAACTTCTGGGGGATGTGGCATAATGGAGAGTATGGACTTACTGCGTCTGAACGTGGTCGACAAATGCTCAAAGTGCCGATGTTGTTCTCGGAGAAGGTATTCCAAAAGTTGCGAGATATGGACGAGACAAGCCAACATTCGGACACTGAAGATGGTGAACCGATAGTTAGACCGGACGATTTGAAAGCAGCTGCAAATCACACTCAGACGAAGGATGAGCCTGCGGGCCAGAAGTCAACAACCCAAAATCATACGGACAGCCTCTGTAACTGGAAACATGCCAAATCATAATTTCCGTTGGTAACAACAAACTTTCACATTTTTTCCGAGTTCTCAGACACATTGGCCTTTTCTTGATTGTCTTCCCACTAACTTCAATGTATTGTGCAATTTGCTTTTTCAAATGGCATATTAAAACTTGTTTTTTTAACAACTGTTGAATTGGAATTCCTCTTCTCTTTCCTCTTCCCGTCCTCTTACCCCGTCTGCTCTCAAACTGGAAACCTGACTGGTGGTTACCACAAATCTTCAGCTACCAACAATGTTTTTGTGAAACATGAAAAAAAACGCTCGAAAATTTTTTAAAATTAAGTTTATTTATCCTATTTCCAAAGTTAACGAACAAGAAAGAACAAAAAACCATTTTTTCCGACCATTTGCGAAACAATCCTGTGTGATTTGTCGTCATTCACGATGTCAAATCTGCAAACACCGAAAAGTGCCACATGGAACTTTCAAGAACCGAGTTCGACATTTCTTGTTTTTCGTCTGTTTTAAGTCGAGATTTTCAGTTTTTGGGACCCTTTCAGCCAAAAAAACCAATCCAAAAAATTTTCGGTGGTTATTCCGTTTGTCACACGTCGAATTGGAGAAGTTTTGCGCTTGGACTCGATCGAAAGGTCAGGTTTTGACCTGAACACAAGTACAGTCCGTAGTATAACAAAACATTTCAGATTCAGCTCCCTGCCAGACTGGAATTACTTAAATGATCGGACTTCTGCTCATCTGCAGAGTCGACTCGTGAAGGATGTTGGACGACATCGTGTTGGACGTGCTGCCATGGAGTCGGAGCACGGTGAGACCGGATCCAACTCAACAGATCGGACTTCTGCTCATCTGCAGAGTCGCCTCGTGAACGATATCGGGCGACATCGTGTTGGACGTGCTGCCATGGAGTCGGAGCACGGTGAGACCGGATCCAACTCAACAGATCGAACTTCTGCTCATCTGCAGAGTCGCCTCGTGAAGGATGTTGGGCGACATCGTGTTGCCACTGCTGCCATGGAGTCGGAGCACGGTGAGACCGGATCCAACTCAACAGATCGGACTTCTGCTCATCTGCAGAGTCGCCTCGTGAACGATATCGGGCGACATCGTGTTGGACGTGCTGCCATGGAGTCGGAGCACGGTGAGACCGGATCCAACTCAACAGATCGGACTTCTGCTCATCTGCAGAGTCGCCTCGTGAACGATATCGGGCGACATCGTGTTGGACGTGCTGCCATGGAGTCGGAGCACGGTGAGACCGGATCCAACTCAACAGATCGAACTTCTGCTCATCTGCAGAGTCGCCTCGTGAAGGATGTTGGGCGACATCGTGTTGCCACTGCTGCCATGGAGTCGGAGCACGGTGAGACCGGATCCAACTCAACAGATCGGACTTCTGCTCATCTGCAGAGTCGCCTCGTGAACGATATCGGGCGACATCGTGTTGGACGTGCTGCCATGGAGTCGGAGCACGGTGAGACCGGATCCAACTCAACAGATCGGACTTCTGCTCATCTGCAGAGTCGCCTCGTGAACGATATCGGGCGACATGGTGTTGGAACTGCTGCCATGAAGTCGGAGCACGGTGAGACCGGATCCAACTCAACAGATCGGACTTCTGCTCATCTGCAGAGTCGCCTCGTGAAGGATGTTGGACGACATCGTGTTGGCACTGCTGCCATGGAGTCGGAGCACGGTGAGACCGGATCCAACTCAACAGATCGGACTTCTGCTCATCTGCAGAGTCGCCTCGTGAACGATATCGGGCGACATCGTGTTGGAACTGCTGCCATGGAATCGGAGCACGGTGAGACCGGATCCAACTCAACACATCGGACTTCTGCTCATCTGCAGAGTCGCCTCGTGAACGATATCGGGCGACATCGTGTTGGCACTGCTGCCATGGAGTCGGAGCACGGTGAGACCGGATCCAACTCAACACATCGGACTTCTGCTCATCTGCAGAGTCGCCTCGTGAACGATATCGGGCGACATCGTGTTGGCACTGCTGCCATGGAGTCGGAGCACGGTGAGACCGGATCCAACTCAACAGATCGGACTTCTGCTCATCTGCAGAGTCGCCTCGTGAACGATATCGGGCGACATCGTGTTGGCACTGCTGCCATGGAGTCGGAGCACGGTGAGACCGGATCCAACTCAACAGATCGGACTTCTGCTCATCTGCAGAGTCGCCTCGTGAACGATATCGGGCGACATCGTGTTGGAACTGCTGCCATGGAATCGGAGCACGGTGAGACCGGATCCAACTCAACAGATCGGACTTCTGCTCATCTGCAGAGTCTCCTCGTGAACGATATCGGGCGACATCGTGTTGGAACTGCTGCCATGGAGTCGGAGCACGGTGAGACCGGATCCAACTCAACACATCGGACTTCTGCTCATCTGCAGAGTCGCCTCGTGAACGATATCGGGCGACATCGTGTTGGAACTGCTGCCATGGAGTCGGAGCACGGTGAGACCGGATCCAACTCAACAGATCGGACTTCTGCTCATCTGCAGAGTCGCCTCGTGAACGATATCGGGCGACATCGTGTTGGACGTGCTGCCATGGAGTCGGAGCACGGTGAGACCGGATCCAACTCAACAGATCGGACTTCTGCTCATCTGCAGAGTCGCCTCGTGAACGATATCGGGCGACATCGTGTTGGAACTGCTGCCATGGAATCGGAGCACGGTGAGACCGGATCCAACTCAACAGATCGGACTTCTGCTCATCTGCAGAGTCGCCTCGTGAACGATATCGGGCGACATCGTGTTGGAACTGCTGCCATGGAGTCGGAGCACGGTGAGACCGGATCCAACTCAACAGATCGGACTTCTGCTCATCTGCAGAGGTTCGTTTGTAATCCACACGTTTAGTGGGAAAGGGATGATGATGACTGTGTTTAGTTTAGTTGCTTTATTTCGTAACTGTTAGGGAGCAGACAGTCTGCGCCGTGTCTGGTTTTCGCGACCAGGTGTGGCAACGACGTCAAGTCTCCAGTAGGTTAGGGAAGTGTTAGTTCGACCCAACCCATAATTACTCAACTATCACTGTCGGCCTCACACGCCCCCCCCCCTTTTTCCCGTAACCATATTCAGGACAATCGAGGCTCTTTTCACGCATTCCGGATGGTTTACTGATTATCGAGAAGAAACGAGAACAGGTTGTCGTCCACATGCATGGAGATTTCGCCGTGTTCACTTGTGTTGTCACCTGTCGCGGACGAACGCTCAATCGATCTCTTCCAGTTGATGTTCTCTTCATCCTACAACGGAGACAAAAAAAACGATGACAGAGCGAGGAAACAATGGATATTTTTATGACTGTTTTGTATTTCATTTTGTCTGTTGCAGTGTCAAATTTTTGAGTGTTTCCTTTTTCTTTATTGTTTTTGGTAGTCAATTCAGGTACCGCTCCAAACCGACTTTTCATCCTCACAGTACGATGGATTCTGGGAATGCGAACTTCTGACGTCATCCGTGTTTTTCTCACCCCCACCGCATCTCTTGCTCTTGTTTTCGATCCTTTTAGCCACAAACTCACGAGCCATGACTTCTTCATCACGGAACTATCGAACTTCTTCCAAGCCAACGGAATTTTATTCAGAAATCCCTGTATATGTATCGTGCTACGTCAGTCACCCTAGCTTTTTTTTCTAGAGAAGCTGATTTGTACAGGTTTAGGAACAGATCATGTCTCAGATGATTAAGATTACCATCACTCGACGTGAGGGACATCTACGGTGTTTTTTGAAGCTGTCCAGAGTCACGCTACCCATGCACAATTTTTTTTTCGAAAAATTCCAAACTTGCTCAAAAACGTTTATGAAAAATTACGAATTTACCCAAAAAATTTTTTTGAAAAATCACCAATTTACTCGAAAATAATAGTAACAAATTTAAAACTAATCTAAAAAATTTCTGAGAAATTACGAAAACTTGCTCAAAAAAGTTTCTGAAAAATTACGAAACAATCCGCAATATTTTTTTCGAAAAATTACAAAATTTCTCGAAACAGTTTCTGAGAAGTTACAAACTAGTTTGCAATTTTTTTTGAAAATAACAAGTTTACTCGAAAATAGTAGTATCAAATTTTGAATTTATCTAAAAAATTTCTGAGAAATAACAAAATCTTTCAAAAAAAGTTCTGGAAAGCTACGAATTCATCCAAAATTTTTGTTTCGTATAATCACGAGGAACGTCTACCGTGTTTTTAAAGCTGTTCAGAGTTACGTTACCCTATGCACAAATTTTTTCGAAAAGTTACGAAATCTTTCAAAAAAGTTTCTGAAAAGAACTACGAATTTTTTCAAAAATATTTCTGAGAAATTACGAACTAATTCGAACAATTTTTTTCAAAAAGTTTCAAACTTGCTCGAAAAAATTTATGAAAAATTACGAAGTAATCCAAAATTGTTTTTTGAAAAATCACTAATTTACTCGAATATAATAGTAAAAAATTTTGAACTAATCTAAAAATTTTTTGAAAAATTACAAAAACTTGCTCAAAAAAGTTTCTGAAAGATTACGAAATAATCCACAATTTTTTTTTCGAAAAATTACAAATTTTCTTTAAAAAAGTTTCTGAGAAGTTACGCATTAGTATGCAATTTTTTTTTGAAAATAACAATTTTACTCGGGAATAGTAGTAACAAATTTTGAGTTTATCTAAAAAATTCAAGAAAAAAAACAAAATCATTCGAAAACAAACTTTGAAAAAAATTCCAAAATTTCTCAAAAAAGTTTCTGAAAAATTACGAATTAAAATCCAGTTTTTTTTCGAAAAATTACAAAGTTTCGTTTGAAAGTTTCTGAAAAATTACGAATTGATCCACAATTTTCGTTTCGAAAAATCACGAGTTCACTGGAAAATCATAGTAACCAATTTTGAATTTATCTGAAAAATTTCTGATAATCCACGAAATCTTTCAAAAAAATTTCAGAAAAACTACGAATTCATCCACAATTTTTGTTTCGAAAAATCACGAGGAACGTCTACCGTGTTTTTTCAAAGCAGTTCAGAGTTACGTTACCCTATGAACAATTTTTTTCAAAAAGTTACAAATATTCTAAAAAACGTTTCTGAAAAATTACGAACTAATTCAAACAATTTTTGTTTCGAAAAATCACGAGTTTATTCAAAAAAAAGTTTGAATTGATCTAAAAATTAATTCTGAGAAGTTACAAATTAAGTCAAAAACATTTCTGAAAAATTACGAAACCTTTCAAAAAAATTTCTGAAAAAAAACTACGAAATCTTTCAAAAATGTTTCTGAAAAATTACAAACTATTTCAAACAATTTTTTTCAAAAAGTTACAAACTTGCTCAAAAACGTTTCTGAAAAGTTACGAACTCCTTCAAAAACATTTCTAAAAAATTTTGAATTCATCCAAAGTTTTATTGTCATTTCCCGTTGAATCTTGTATTTCTCCACAAAAATGCAACATTTCTATTTTTCTGATTTTCTCTCGCCGCCACTATGTAAACATTTTTTCGTGCGGAACTGATAATAGTACCGCTTCCCTTTCCATATCCCATGTTACTGCTATTCGCTATTTTTTATCGCTAATTCGCCGCTCTTCTCTTTTTTCCCGCTTCTTTTAGTAATGTTAATGATCTTGCAGAATTCCCATGTCGTTTCATCGCGGCGCTGGATTTGAGAACAAGGACAATTAAACCTTACACTGTGAGTTTTGAAAAAAAACTGGATGTTGCCGAAATAAGCACGACTATTTTTTCAGTTGACGTCCGCTGACTGTCTCTTCTTTCTTGTTTTTTTTTTTCAATTTGATTGTCTACAGTAACCCCTTCTCCCACACGTGAGTATTTGCATTTAAACCCTTCCAATGATCTGATTTGCATTTTTCAGTTGACGTCCGCCCACTGTCTCCTCCATCTTTTTTGTAAAACCCCTATTTTCTACAGTAACCCCAATCAGGTATGACAGTTCAAAACCGTCTCAAAAGTCTGAAATTTCTCTTTGTTTCCAGCCGCCCACCACGGAACCACCCACCACTGGAAAAAAAACGCCAGGTAAATTCAACTTTCCCTCTCGAATGATTTTCGAGTTTCTTCGATTACAGGTCCATTGGAGACCGCCTCCGACAACTCCCCACTTGCCGCCAATTATTCTCCAAAGCCCCGATTATAAGGCGAAATATGAGGAGTTCAAACTTGAAACAAGCATCCTCTATGTAAGCTATCACCAGTGATTTCAATGCTTGAAAATGAGTTTCGTTCAGGAGCAAAGGGAAGAAAAGAAGATAATCGAGAACATTATCAACCAAAAGGCTCGATTATTTCACGAAGCCAACGAAACGCGACGATGTTTTTTCAACCTTCATCGGATGACCGTTAATGGAGCACTGGAGTATGTGAGGAAGAAGATTGCGAAGAGGCGAGAAGGCGAGAAGCGTGCGTTTTCATTTACATTTTTCTTAAATCTCTGCTAGTCTTCAGATCTATTCTTTGATGGCGTCGTCGTGCTGAAGTTTCACTAACTTCGTTTGAGCACCGAGGTAAAGAAGATTCTGAATAGTAAAAAAGTAAACGTGAAAAAAAAGAAGAAATAGTCGACGTGTCGCAAGCAATTTTTCGCTGCTTCTCTTCAATAAACTTTCTTTCAGGAAAGGCAAAAAAGAATGAATATGGGGAGGCGAAAAGACGGCAGAGAGAACACCCCCAACTGTTTTATCGACATATCACATTCTTCGGTGAAGAATTACGAATAACAGGTGAGCGATGGGCTATAACCGTTCATGATGAAGAATCAGAGAGATAAAAAGTGAGAGAAACGGCTCCTTCCATTTGATTTCAGAATCGACGGGAATTACGATCAGTACTTCATTCGCAAACGACATCAACCGAAAGGCTCGAATGTTCAACGAGACCTACGAAACCCCACGATGCTTCTTCAACCTTCATCGGATGACCGTTAAGGGAGCACTGGAGTACGTGAGAGAGAAGATTGCGAAGAAGCGAGAAGGCGAGAAAGGTTCGTTTTCAATTACTATTTTCTTAAATCTGCGCTAGTCTTCAGATCTCTTCTTCGAGACCGGTGTTGGACATCATTCAGAGGAGAAATGTGTGTCGAAAATCAAAATTGCATTGATGAACAAGTTTTCCACTTACAAGAACTGCACACACGAACTGATGCTGATGAATGATGGAGTCGTCGTGTCGAAGTTCTACTAATTCAAAAGCACCTCGATTTTTATTTCTCTTTTCCTAAATAAACGCATCAATTCCATTCACAGTTCTTTTTTCCTCTTTTCTCTTCTCATAACTGTTTCAAACACAGTGTGATACCTCTCTGATTATACATTGTTACTTTTAAAAACGCCCAAATTCAGGCTTATCTACAACTTCTCCTTCGTTGTTCACACCTTTGCCGCCTTCACAACTTGTGCCGGTAAGTTTTCAGAATAAATTCAAAAATTCTGATTTTTTTTTGAAAAATTTTTGAAAAATCTCGAACCGATTTTTTAAATCACAAATTGATGCTGAATTTATTTCGAAAAATCTCAAAATAATCAAATTTTTAGAAAAATCACGGATCAGAACAAAAAATATTTTTGAATTAATACGGATTGATAAAAAAAATTGAGAAATTGAATAGTCCAAAAGTTTTTTTTAACAATCACGAAATAATTTTTAAACAATTTTTAAAAATCTCGAACGAATCGGAAAAAATTTGAAAAATCTCGTATTATATCAAAACTGATTTTGAGGGATAACAAATTAATCTTGAATCAATTTTGAAAAAGTACACTTGAGAACTCAATAAATAGTTTTAAAAAGTAATTTTTAAAAGTCAGGAAATATCTTTTTTATTTTGAAAAATTTCTAATCAATCCTGAAATAGTTTTCAACAATTTCGAATTCAGGAAAAACTAATTTTGAAAAACCACAAATAAATACTGAAATAATTTTTGACAGTCTCGAACCCCCACTGGAACAAAAGTTCAAGAAAATATGGATACGATCCGATTGTCGCACGAAGGCAATTGGAGAAATTTTGAGCGAGCAAATAGGGATTTAGAAGAGCAGGTGAACTCGAATTCCATTCTCCCACCATCTTTGAGTGTTTCTGATTTCAGGTGCAGCGGTTGAACCTGAACGGTCCGCCGTCACCGACGACCGTTTTCTTCCCCCCTCATATTATCCACAATAAAGAATATGAGGGGCAGTACATTGAATTTCAACATGAAATGAATGTACTTTATGTGAGTTTTACAGTTCCGAGTGTTCCTGAACTCCAGAATGGGTCCTCTTTTTTCTCTTTTTTCTTAAAGTTAAGTTTCTTACGAGGCACCGAATAAGGGGTGGTTTCAACTTTTGAGTGTCACGAAAGAAAAGAGAATTTGGCCGATGTCCACATATGGATCATTTCAGACAGTTTCGAACAATGCCACGTCATGCCACGTCATGCCACGTCAGGCCACGTCGCGCCACTAAATAAGAGGGATTTGTCGAAGATCTGATAATTTATACACATCTTGATTTTTTTCATGTTTCCTAAATAAACTCATCAATTCTCAATACAATTTTTGTTCTCACTGTTCTTTTCTCATAACTGTTCTAAATGCAGTGTAATACCTTTTTGATCACAGTTAATGTTAAGACGCTTTTATTCAGGTTTATCTACAATTTATTCTTTGTCGCCTTCAAAACTTCCCTCGGTTTGTTTTAACAAATTTATTCGAAAATAAATTTTAAAAATGGCGAATTAATCCAAAAACAATTTTTCAAAAACCACGGATCCATCCATGAAAAAAAACAATTCAAGAATCAACAATTAAGTCGAAAATGATCCTGAGATATTTTTAAAAAATCCAATTCTTTTTTGAAAAATCACGAGCTTACTCGCAAATAACTTTCAAAAAATACGAATTAACCCTCTAAATTGTTTTCAAAAAATCACAAGCTTACTCGAAAATTATTGTGAAAAATTTCGAATTAATTGGAAAATAATTCTGAGAAATTTCGAAAAAAAACCCACAATTTGTTTTTCGAAACATTACAAAAATTCTCAAAACCTAATTTTCAAAAATTTTGAGTTCATTCAAAAAGTTTTTAATTTTTTTCACCCTGTCAATGATCCAATTGGTTTTTTGACATTCTTATTTTTGTAAATTCTCCTTCTCGTTTGTTACTTAACCGTGTAGTACTCCACACAAATGCAATGTTCCTATTTTTCTGATTCTGATTTCCTCTCACTGCCACTATGCAGACGTTTTTTTTTCCGTGCGGAACTGATAATAGTACCGCTTACCTTTCCATATCCTACGTTTCTGCTATTCGCTATATTTTCTCGCTAATTCGCCGCTCTTCTCTTCTTTCCCACTTCTTTTAGTAATGTTAATGATCTTGCAGAATTCCGATGTCGTTTCATCGCGGCGCTGGATTTGAGAACAAGGGCAATTAAACCTTCCACTGTGAGTTTTGAAAAACATCTGGATGTTGCCGAAATAAGCACGCCTATTTTTTCAGTTGACGTCCGCTGACTGTCTCTTCTTTCTTGTTTTTTTTATTGTCTACAGTAACCCCTTCTCCTACATGTGAGTATTTGCAATTAAACCGTTCCAATGATCTAATTTGCATTTTTCAGTTGACGTCCGCCGACTGTCTCTTCCATCTTTCTCTAAAAACTCTTATTTTCTACAGTAACCCCAATTAGGTATGACAGTTCAAAACCGTCTCAAAAGTCTGAAATTCCTTTTTGTTTCCAGCTGCCCACCTCGGGACCACCCACACCGGAACCCACCAGCCACCACGAAACCGCCCACCACGGAACCGCCCACCACAGAAAAAAAGGTAAATTCAACTTTCTCCCTCTAATGATTTTCGAGTTTCTTCGATTACAGGTCCAGAGACCGAATCCGAATGGTCCACCACCGCCAACGAGAACGTTCTTCCCACCTCAAAGACTTCGTATTGAAGCGACTGGTGATGAAGTTCAGAAAGTTCCTGAGCATGGAATTCCAACACGAAATGAATGCACTTCATGTGAGTCCCACAGTTTGGAGTGATCCGGAAGGCCAGACAAATTTGTTTTCAGGAAAGGAGAAAGCGGACGTTTGGTTTCGAAAGATGCATGATTTCGGAGGATATCAATCGAAAAGCGATTGGCTTCCATATGGTCCACGAGAAGAGACCGTCCTCGTACAATTTACACAGGATGACGGTCGCGGGAGCCTTGGATTACGCGAGAGGCAAAGTGGCCGAGGCGAGGGCAAAGGGATCAAAGGGTGAGTTCTCTCATTGGATTCCTTCTCACATCACTGATCTGATTGGAATCGGTTTTAGAGCTCCACTTCGAGACGGGAGTGGGCAAGCATTCTGCTGTGCTCAACTTTTGTGATATAAAAGTGGCTCTCATCAAGGAGTTCGAGGGTTACAAAGATTGTACTTACGAACTTCAGACGATGAACCACAGAGTGGTGGTTTCGAAGTTCAAATGAAGCGGTAAGTGGGGAAGTGAGAAGAAAAAGGCGAATTTAGTTTGTTACGAGGCACCGAATAAGGGGCGGTATTAACGTTTGAGTGTAACGAAAGAAATGAGAATTTGCCGAAGTCAACGTATGAATCAGTTCAGGAAGTCTCAAATAATGCCACGTCATGCCACGCCATGTCAAGTGATGCCACGTCATGCCACGCCATGCAAATTCATGCCACATCACGCCATTAAATATGAGGAATTCGTCGAACTTCTGATAATTTAAACACATCTCGATTTATTTCATGTTTTTTAAATAAACGCATCAATTCCATTCACATTTCTTGTTCTCACTGTGCTCTTCTCATAACTGTTTCAAAAACAGTGTAATACCTCTTTGATGACAGTTACTGTAAAAACGCTTATCTATTCAGGCTTGTTTACAATTTATTCATCGTCGTTCACTTATCCCTCCATTGAAATTTTTTTTTTAAATCACCAATCAATTCAAAAATGATTGTAAGATATTCCCAATCAAATCACAAAGTTTTTTCGGAAAATCACAGGTTTACTCGGAAAAAATAGTCAAACATTTTGAATTCATCCAAAAATATTTTTGAAAAATTACGACTTAATCACCGAAATTGTTTTTTTGGAGAATTACAAATTTACCTAAAAATAACGATAAGAAATTTTAAACTCTATCAAAAATTTTTGAAATTTCCTTCAATCACCCACCAATGGTCAAATTTTCTCTCTTGACATTCTTCTTTTTTGAAATTCATTTATTTTTTTGTGCGGAACTGATAATAGTACCGCTTACCTTCCTATATCCCACGTTTGTACTATTTATTATTATTTTCTCTTCAATTCGCCGCTTTTCTCTTCTTTCCCACTTCTTTTAGTAATGTTAATGATCTTGCAGAATTCCGATGTCGTTTCATCGCGGCGCTGGATTTGAGAACAAGGGCAATTAAACTTTCCACTGTGAGTTTTGAAAAAAACTGAGATAAGCACGAATATTTTTTTCAGTTGACGTCCGCTGACTGTCTCTCCTATCTTGTTTTTAAATTTGATTTTCTACAGTAACCCCATCTCTCACACGTGAGTATTTGCAATTAAACCATTCCAATGATCTTATTTGCATTTTTCAGTTGACGTCCGCCGACTGTCTCCTCCATCGTTTTCTTAAAACCCCTATTTTCTACAGTAACCCCAATCAGGTATGACAGTTCAAAACCGTCTCAAAAGTCTGAAATTTCTCTTTGTTTCCAGCTGCCCACCACGGGAACACCCACAACGGAACCCACCAGCCACCACGGACCGCCCACAACGGAACAACCCACAATAGAAAAAAAAACCGTCAGGTAAATTCAACTTTCTCTCTCGAATGATTTTCGAGCTCATTCTGAGCTTTTACACTTTGTTTCCAGCCGCCCACCACGGGAACACCCACAACGGAACCCACCAGCCACCACGGACCGCCCACAACGGAACAACCCACAATAGAAAAAAAAACCGTCAGGTAAATTCAACTTTCTCTCTCGAATGATTTTCGAGCTCATTCTGAGCTTTTACACTTTGTTTCCAGCCGCCCACCACGGGAACACCCACAACGGAACCCACCAGCCACCACGGACCGCCCACAACGGAACAACCCACAATAGAAAAAAAAACCGTCAGGTAAATTCAACTTTCTCTCTCGAATGATTTTCGAGCTCATTCTGAGCTTTTACACTTTGTTTCCAGCCGCCCACCACGGGACCACACACAACGGAACCTCTTCCCCGGAAGATGTTGTTCAGAAAAACGTAAGACTTACATTAATTTTTC
This sequence comes from Caenorhabditis afra, assembly GCA_963570955.1. Classification (NCBI taxonomy): domain Eukaryota; kingdom Metazoa; phylum Nematoda; class Chromadorea; order Rhabditida; family Rhabditidae; genus Caenorhabditis; species Caenorhabditis afra. The sequence goes on along the minus strand of OY751537.1, from coordinate 3,704,206 downwards.
CCGCCCCAACCAGTTCCAGTTGTAGGTTCAAAGCAAGGATCCTAATTGGCGACCCCCTTCAAAAACTTCACATCAATCATCTTCCACAGTCCAACTTCTGAAGTGAAAATGGAGCAAGTTTGAACGAGGAGTATCAGACGGAAAAGAACGAGGAGTATCAAACGGAAAAATCAACGATGGAGACGAAACTGACGACGTCGGAAGTATTGACGACTTTGTATGCGGAAACGACGAAGTCGAATACGAAGACGATTGCAATAGAAAAAAGAGGAGACATCAAGAGAAAGCACCGTCAGTCATTTCACCGTACAAATCCATCAAACTGAAGAACTCAAGCAGCCGAAGACCATCAAGATAGAGAAATGACGACGGCGGAAGTATCAACGATTTTGTATGTGGAAACGACGAAGTTGAAAACGGAGAAAAAAAAGAGGAGCCATCGAGTGAAAGCACCGTGCAGATGCAACAAAACAAAAAGCTCAAACAGCCGGAACCCGAGCAGATCAATGTCGTCTAAACAACGTCGCCAATTCATCGAGAACAAGGTGGATGAAGAATCAGATGACGAACCAGGTCGCAAGAAACGGTCTGTTGTCGCTTCCTCGAGCGCATCGTCGACGACTTCTCAACAAAAGGAAAAGGAAAACCAGAAGCCGTGATATTTTCTTTGTGTTAATCTCATAAAGTTATCAATTCTCTCCACAATACTTGTTTCCACTTTTCCATTCTTATAACTGTTTCAAAGACAGTGTGAAAACTATCTGATGGCCGTTCATTCTGACTCGCTCGAATTCAGGCTCATCTAAAACTTCCTCTTCACCGTTCAATCTCATCTTCGTCGCGTTCTCAACATCTCTCAGTGAGTTCTGAGCCAACGTTGGGAGAAATTAACGAGAAGAATTAAGATTCCACTCAAAAGCAATCGACTTCAACTATCTGCTGCAGCGCGTCATTTGTTCCCTCTTCTTCTGCACCATACGACCTCAAAGCAACACCCTTCCAACATTTCACACCGATCATCGTCCAAAAACAAAAATTATTTGAGAAATCATAAATTAATCCCAGAAAAATATTTAAAAATTTTGAATTGATACGAAATAAATTTTTAAATTTCACGAAAAGTCCCAAAAAATTTTTTAGAAACTGCGAATTGAACCAATTTTTTATTTAAATTTACGAATAGTTTCGAATTTACGAATAGTGGTCTGGTCTCTTCTTCAAGATATATCGATTGGCGTGTGTTGCGAAGAGACAATTTATATCCCGGCTAATTGATCTGTCGCGTGACAGGGTTGATGACTTCTCACATGCGCGCGGGCACTTTCCCACGGCCACACTGTCGATCAATTATCCCCTCACATTGCCCCACCATTCTTGCCCATTCTCATCTCTTCTCCTCCTCCCCACCTCTCCCTTTCTTTGCCTTCCCCTCCTACAGCCCCCCCCCCCCCCTCCCCTTTTAAGGTCCGCTTTTGCGGGTGGGCCACTCGCACAACTTCATCTGGCTTCGTTACTGTTTCGCGTGTTTAGACCCTTGTCTCCTTAAACTCGTCAAGTTTTTTCTTGCAATTTCAGTGCTTGTGACAAGATGTTGGAGTTGGCGCTCATATGCCTGGACGAAATATTTGGATGTCCCAATCCAATTTGCCGGGATCTTCCAAAGGATTTGAAGAAAGGGAGTGACATTGGGAAATAGTGAGTTCGGCAGTCTTTTGCAGGCATCCGAACAGTATCTCGTTTCAGATTCCCAACACTGTCAGCACGCAGACGGACCACTGTGACATGGAGCAGTTCTGGAATCTGGAGCGTGAGCTGCTTCGACAGCTTCACAAGGACAACATCTCGTTCCAGCACTTTATTCAAAGCGACGACGCCCGTGAAATGTATGTTTCAGTAGACTCTTTTCCCCGATCTTTGAAGGTCCGCAATCGAAAACTTTTTTAAAAATTTTTGAATGCTTCGTGACCTATAAGCACAGTTAGTAGGCCCAAAACTCCAGGTTTTCTCTAGTTTCGCGAGTTTTTTTTACTCCAGAAAACCAGAAGACAGTTTCAGGTACCAATTCATCGTTGATCTCTTCAAGCAGATGGATCTCAACCACTTTGCATTCGCTCTCGAAAAGGTCATATCCGAGATACGAAGACTCGTGGATCGAAACGGTCAACCTTCGAATGGCGGCCGAGGAAGCGCACAAGCAACTGGTGGCTCAATTCGAGACGTTCGAGGTGCAAGCGGATATGATGGGGCGGATCGCCGGACTCAAAGATCGCATCAAGGAGTTGACAGAGCAGAAAGAGGCTCAGGTTCGAGAGGAGGTTCGCGAGGAGAAGGCGGCCATGGTTCGAGTGCTGAAGGAAATGTCGGCGAGCCACATGATAGATGAAGAGAACGATCGTCTCCGATCGGAAAACTCGCGGGTTCTGACAGAGGCTGATGACAAAAGGGAAGATGGCGAAGCTGGAGGTGGAACGATCCGCGATAGCCGACCGATGCGAGATCGAGATGAACAACGCGAAGGCAATATGCGAGAACACGTCTCGGCTACTTGAACCAAGGAATTCCCGAATTTCATCAGCAGCGTCAGTTCGAAAACAACCTCTACACGTGAAAAGGGGCAGCTGAAAAACAAGAAAAAATTCGGAAACTGGCCCAGAGTACGTCCAGTACGTTCCGCCACCCACGCCTCCACCAGTGCCACTTTCCGCGAACGCGCAGTAATTGCCGCAGTCATGGATCAAGTCCCGGGCCGAAATCAATGCGCCCAAACTTCGAGCGGATGCTCGCATCCTGTTCGAAAAATACAGCAAAAGTGACGCCAATCGAAAGGGTCCGGAAGACGCCAAAAGGAGCTTGAAAACATTGAGGGAGCTCTCGATCGCATCGAGTGGTCCATAATGGAGAATATGGACATAGATGTCGACGGAAACTTCGACATGCCGGCTGCCACAGACGATTTAAGGATGCAGTAAGTTCAGTCAATCCGAAAAAGCATCGGAACAATGACATATTTCAGTTTGCACTCTGGCGATGGACTTCGGCGGACCAGTTATGGTATGAAAGGAGCTGGTGAAAAACAATAAAACGCTCGTTTTCGATTCTGACGGAGGCTGATGTCAAAAAGGAGATGGCAAAGCTGGAGGTGGACGATCCGCGATAGCCGACAGATGCGACGGCGACATGAACAAGGAACAAGGCGAAGACTATATGCGAGAACACGTCTCGACTGCTTCGCGAGAGTCAGCGAAAGATGGATGTACTCCGTCAGCAGAACCAAAGACTCACCGAATTTCATCAGATGCAGTGAGTTCAGCCAGACCGAAAAAGCATCGGAACAATGACATATTTCAGTTCGCACTTTGGCGATAGACAGGCACCGGTGTAAAAGAAGAAAACGCTCGTCTCCGATCGGGAAAATCGGAAACCCAAACTTCGAGGGGATGTGGACGCATAATGGAGAGCATGGAGCTACTGCGTCTGAAAATGGTCGACGAATGCTCAAAGTGCCGATGTTGTTCTCGGAGAAAGTGTTCCAAAAGTTGCGAGATATGGACGAGACAAGCCACATTCGGACACTGAAGATGGTGAGCCGATAGTTAGAACGGATGATTTGGAAGCAGCTGCAAATCACACTCAGACGAAGGATGAGCCTGCGGGACAGAGGTCGTCAACCCACAATTGTTAGCAGCAACCAGATCATACGGACAGCCTCTGTAAATAGAAACATGCCAAATCATAGTTTCCGTTAGAAACAAACTTTCACATTTTTTCCGAGTTCTCACACATTGGCCTTTTCTTGATTGTCTTCCCACTAACTTCAATGTATTGTGCAATTTGTTTTTTCAAATGGCATATTAAAACTTGTTTTTTTCAAACAACTGTTGAATTGGAATTCCTCTTCTCTTTCCTCTTCCCGTCCTCTTACCTTGTCTCCTCTCAAACTGGAAACCTGACTGGTGGTTACCACAAATCTTCAGCTGCCAACAATTTTTTTGTGAATCAAGAAAAAACGCTCGAAATTTTTTTAAAATTAAGTTTATTTATCCTATTTCCAAAGTTAACGAACAAGAAAGAACAAAAAACCATTTTTTCCGACCATTTGCGAAACAATCCTGTGTGATTTGTCGTCATTCACGATGTCAAATCTGCAAACACCGAAAAGTGCCACATGGAACTTTCAAGAACCGAGTTCGACATTTCTTGTTTTTCGTCTGTTTTAAGTCGAGATTTTCAGTTTTTGGGACCCTTTCAGCCAAAAAAACCAATCCAAAAAATTTTCGGTGGTTATTCCGTTTGTCACACGTCGAATTGGAGAAGTTTTGCGCTTGGACTCGATCGAAAGGTCAGGTTTTGACCTGAGCACAAGTACAGTCCGTAGTAGAATAAAACATTTCAGATTCAGCTCCCTGCCAGACTGGAATTACTTAAATGATCGGACTTCTGCTCATCTGCATGGTCGCCCCGTGAAGAATGTCGGCGACATCGTGTTGGCACTGCTGCCGTGGAGCTGGAGCACGGTGAGACCAGATCCAACTCAACAGATCGGACTTCTGCTCATCTGCAGAGTCGCCTCGTGAAGAATGTCGAGCGTCATCGTGTTGGCACTGCTGCCGTGGAGCTGGAGCACGATGAGACCGGATCCAACTCAACAGATCGGACTTCTGCTCATCTGCAGAGTCGCCTCGTGAAGGATGTCGAGCGTCATCGTGTTGGCACTGCTGCCGTGGAGCTGGAGCACGGTGAGACCAGATCCAACTCAACAGATCGGACTTCTGCTCATCTGCAGAGTCGCCTTGTGAAGGATGTCGAGCGTCATCGTGTTGGCATTGCTGCCGTGGAGCTGGAGCACGGTGAGACCGGATCCAACTCAACAGATCGGACTTCTGATCACCTGCAGAGTCGCCTCGTAAAGGATGTCGGGCGACATCGTGTTGGCACTGCTGCCGCGGAGCTGGAGCACGGTGAGACCGGATCCAACTCAACAGATCGGACTTCTGCTCATCTGCAGAGTCGCCTCGTGAAGAATGTCGAGCGTCATCGTGTTGGCACTGCTGCCGTGGAGCTGGAGCACGGTGAGACCAGATCCAACTCAACAGATCGGACTTCTGCTCATCTGCAGAGTCGCCTCGTGAAGAATGTCGAGCGTCATCGTGTTGGCACTGCTGCCGTGGAGCTGGAGCACGGTGAGACCGGATCCAACTCAACAGATCGGACTTCTGCTCATCTGCAGAGTCGCCTCGTGAAGAATGTCGAGCGTCATCGTGTTGGCACTGCTGCCGTGGAGCTGGGGCACGGTGAGACCAGATCCAACTCAACAGATCGGACTTCTGCTCATCTGCAGAGTCGCCTCGTGAAGAATGTCGAGCGTCATCGTGTTGGCACTGCTGCCGTGGAGCTGGAGGACGGTGAGACCAGATTCAACTCAACAGATCGGACTTCTGCTCATCTGCAGAGTCGCCTCGTGAAGAATGTCGAGCGTCATCGTGTTGGCACTGCTGCCGTGGAGCTGGAGCACGGTGAGACCAGATCCAACTCAACAGATCGGACTTCTGCTCATCTGCATGGTCGCCCCGTGAAGAATGTCGGCGACATCGTGTTGGCACTGCTGCCGTGGAGCTGGAGCACGGTGAGACAGGAACCCGCTCAACAGATCGGACTTCTGCTCATCTGCAGAGTCGCCTCGTGAAGGATGTCGGGCGACATCGTGTTGGCACTGCTGCCGTGGAGCTGGAGCACGGTGAGACCGGATCCAACTCAACAGATCGGACTTCTGCTCATCTGCATAGTCGCCTCGTGAAGAATGTCGGGCGACATCGTGTTGGCACTGCTGCCGTGGAGCTGGAGCACGGGGAGACCGGATCCAACTCAACAGATCGGACTTCTGCTCATCTGCAGAGTCGCCTCGTAAACGATATCGGGCGACATCGTGTTGGCACTGCTGCCGTGGAGCTGGAGCACGGTGAGACCGGATCCAACTCAACAGATCGGACTTCTGCTCATCTGCAGAGTCGCCTCGTGAAGGATTTCGAGCGACATCGTGTTGGCACTGCTGCCGTGGAGCTGGAGCACGGTGAGACCGGATCCAACTCAACAGATCGGACTTCTGCTCATCTGCATTGTCGCCTCGTGAAGAATGTCGGGCGACATCGTGTTGGCACTGCTGCCGTGGAGCTGGAGCACGGGGAGACCGGATCCAACTCAACAGATCGGACTTCTGCTCATCTGCAGAGTCGCCTCGTAAACGATATCGGGCGACATCGTGTTGGCACTGCTGCCGTGGAGCTGGAGCACGGTGAGACCGGATCCAACTCAACAGATCGGACTTCTGCTCATCTGCAGAGTCGCCTCGTGAAGGATTTCGAGCGACATCGTGTTGGCACTGCTGCCGAGGAGCTGGAGCACGGTGAGACCGGATCCAACTCAACAGATCGGACTTCTGCTCATCTGCATAGTCGCCTCGTGAAGAATGTCGGGCGACATCGTGTTGGCACTGCTGCCGTGGAGCTGGAGCACGGTGAGACCGGATCCAACTCAACAGATCGGACTTCTGCTCATCTGCATAGTCGCCTCGTGAAGAATGTCGGGCGACATCGTGTTGGCACTGCTGCCGTGGAGCTGGAGCACGGGGAGACCGGATCCAACTCAACAGATCGGACTTCTGCTCATCTGCAGAGTCGCCTCGTGAAGAATGTCGTGCGACATCGTGTTGGCACTGCTGCCGTGGAGCTGGAGCACGGTGAGACCGGATCCAACTCAACAGATCGGACTTCTGCTCATCTGCATAGTCGCCTCGTGAAGAATGTCGGGCGACATCGTGTTGGCACTGCTGCCGTGGAGCTGGAGCACGGTGAGACCGGATCCAACTCAACAGATCGGACTTCTGCTCATCTGCAGAGTCGCCTCGTGAAGAATGTCGTGCGACATCGTGTTGGCACTGCTGCCGTGGAGCTGGAGCACGGTGAGACCAGATCCAACTCAACAGATCGGACTTCTGCTCATCTGCAGAGTCGCCTCGTGAAGAATGTCGTGCGACATCGTGTTGGCACTGCTGCCGTGGAGCTGGAGCACGGTGAGACCGGATCCAACTCAACAGATCGGACTTCTGCTCATCTGCAGAGTCGCCTCGTGAAGAATGTCGTGCGACATCGTGTTGGCACTGCTGCCGTGGAGCTGGAGCACGGTGAGACCGGATCCAACTCAACACATCGGACTTCTGCTCATCTGCAGAGTTGCCTCGTGAAGGATTTCGGGCGACATCGTGTTGGCACTGCTGCCGTGGAGCTGGAGCACGGTGAGACCGGATCCAACTCAACAGATCGGACTTCTGCTCATCTGCAGAGTCGCCTCGTGAAGGATGTCGAGCGTCATCGTGTTGGCACTGCTGCCGTGGAGCTGGAGCACGGGGAGACCGGATCCAACTCAACAGATCGGACTTCTGCTCATCTGCAGAGTCGCCTCGTGAAGAATGTCGTGCGACATCGTGTTGGCACTGCTGCCGTGGAGCTGGAGCACGGTGAGACCGGATCCAACTCAACAGATCGGACTTCTGCTCATCTGCAGAGTCGCCTCGTGAAGGATGTCGAGCGTCATCGTGTTGGCACTGCTGCCGTGGAGCTGGAGCACGGTGAGACCGGATCCAACTCAACACATCGGACTTCTGCTCATCTGCAGAGTCGCCTCGTGAAGGATGTCGAGCGTCATCGTGTTGGCACTGCTGCCGTGGAGCTGGAGCACGGTGAGACCGGATCCAACTCAACACATCGGACTTCTGCTCATCTGCAGAGTTGCCTCGTGAAGGATTTCGGGCGACATCGTGTTGGCACTGCTGCCGTGGAGCTGGAGCACGGTGAGACCGGATCCAACTCAACAGATCGGACTTCTGCTCATCTGCAGAGTCGCCTCGTGAAGGATGTCGAGCGTCATCGTGTTGGCACTGCTGCCGTGGAGCTGGAGCACGGTGAGACCGGATCCAACTCAACACATCGGACTTCTGCTCATCTGCAGAGTCGCCTCGTGAAGGATGTCGAGCGTCATCGTGTTGGCACTGCTGCCGTGGAGCTGGAGCACGGTGAGACCGGATCCAACTCAACAGATCGGACTTCTGCTCATCTGCATAGTCGCCTCGTGAAGAATGTCGGGCGACATCGTGTTGGCACTGCTGCCGTGGAGCTGGAGCACGGTGAGACCGGATCCAACTCAACAGATCGGACTTCTGCTCATCTGCATAGTCGCCTCGTGAAGAATGTCGGGCGACATCGTGTTGGCACTGCTGCCGTGGAGCTGGAGCACGGGGAGACCGGATCCAACTCAACAGATCGGACTTCTGCTCATCTGCAGAGTCGCCTCGTGAAGAATGTCGTGCGACATCGTGTTGGCACTGCTGCCGTGGAGCTGGAGCACGGTGAGACCGGATCCAACTCAACAGATCGGACTTCTGCTCATCTGCATAGTCGCCTCGTGAAGAATGTCGGGCGACATCGTGTTGGCACTGCTGCCGTGGAGCTGGAGCACGGTGAGACCGGATCCAACTCAACAGATCGGACTTCTGCTCATCTGCAGAGTCGCCTCGTGAAGAATGTCGTGCGACATCGTGTTGGCACTGCTGCCGTGGAGCTGGAGCACGGTGAGACCAGATCCAACTCAACAGATCGGACTTCTGCTCATCTGCAGAGTCGCCTCGTGAAGAATGTCGTGCGACATCGTGTTGGCACTGCTGCCGTGGAGCTGGAGCACGGTGAGACCGGATCCAACTCAACAGATCGGACTTCTGCTCATCTGCAGAGTCGCCTCGTGAAGAATGTCGTGCGACATCGTGTTGGCACTGCTGCCGTGGAGCTGGAGCACGGTGAGACCGGATCCAACTCAACACATCGGACTTCTGCTCATCTGCAGAGTCGCCTCGTGAAGGATGTCGGGCGACATCGTGTTGGCACTGCTGCCGTGGAGCTGGAGCACGGTGAGACCGGATCCAACTCAACAGATCGGACTTCTGCTCATCTGCAGAGTCGCCTCGTGAAGGATGTCGAGCGTCATCGTGTTGGCACTGCTGCCGTGGAGCTGGAGCACGGTGAGACCGGATCCAACTCAACAGATCGGACTTCTGCTCATCTGCATAGTCGCCTCGTGAAGGATGTCGGGCGACATCGTGTTGGCACTGCTGCCGTGGAGCTGGAGCACGGTGAGACCGGATCCAACTCAACAGATCGGACTTCTGCTCATCTGCAGAGTCGCCTCGTGAAGGATGTCGGGCGACATCGTGTTGGCACTGCTGCCGTGGAGCTGGAGCACGGGGAGACCGGATCCAACTCAACAGATCGGACTTCTGCTCATCTGCATAGTCGCCTCGTGAAGAATGTCGGGCGACATCGTGTTGGCACTGCTGCCGTGGAGCTGGAGCACGGGGAGACCGGATCCAACTCAACAGATCGGACTTCTGCTCATCTGCAGAGTCGCCTCGTGAAGAATGTCGTGCGACATCGTGTTGGCACTGCTGCCGTGGAGCTGGAGCACGGTGAGACCGGATCCAACTCAACAGATCGGACTTCTGCTCATCTGCATAGTCGCCTCGTGAAGAATGTCGGGCGACATCGTGTTGGCACTGCTGCCGTGGAGCTGGAGCACGGTGAGACCGGATCCAACTCAACAGATCGGACTTCTGCTCATCTGCAGAGTCGCCTCGTGAAGAATGTCGTGCGACATCGTGTTGGCACTGCTGCCGTGGAGCTGGAGCACGGTGAGACCAGATCCAACTCAACAGATCGGACTTCTGCTCATCTGCAGAGTCGCCTCGTGAAGAATGTCGTGCGACATCGTGTTGGCACTGCTGCCGTGGAGCTGGAGCACGGTGAGACCGGATCCAACTCAACAGATCGGACTTCTGCTCATCTGCAGAGTCGCCTCGTGAAGAATGTCGTGCGACATCGTGTTGGCACTGCTGCCGTGGAGCTGGAGCACGGTGAGACCGGATCCAACTCAACACATCGGACTTCTGCTCATCTGCAGAGTCGCCTCGTGAAGGATGTCGGGCGACATCGTGTTGGCACTGCTGCCGTGGAGCTGGAGCACGGTGAGACCGGATCCAACTCAACAGATCGGACTTCTGCTCATCTGCAGAGTCGCCTCGTGAAGGATGTCGAGCGTCATCGTGTTGGCACTGCTGCCGTGGAGCTGGAGCACGGTGAGACCGGATCCAACTCAACAGATCGGACTTCTGCTCATCTGCATAGTCGCCTCGTGAAGGATGTCGGGCGACATCGTGTTGGCACTGCTGCCGTGGAGCTGGAGCACGGTGAGACCGGATCCAACTCAACAGATCGGACTTCTGCTCATCTGCAGAGTCGCCTCGTGAAGGATGTCGGGCGACATCGTGTTGGCACTGCTGCCGTGGAGCTGGAGCACGGGGAGACCGGATCCAACTCAACAGATCGGACTTCTGCTCATCTGCATAGTCGCCTCGTGAAGAATGTCGGGCGACATCGTGTTGGCACTGCTGCCGTGGAGCTGGAGCACGGGGAGACCGGATCCAACTCAACAGATCGGACTTCTGCTCATCTGCAGAGTCGCCTCGTGAAGAATGTCGTGCGACATCGTGTTGGCACTGCTGCCGTGGAGCTGGAGCACGGTGAGACCGGATCCAACTCAACAGATCGGACTTCTGCTCATCTGCATAGTCGCCTCGTGAAGAATGTCGGGCGACATCGTGTTGGCACTGCTGCCGTGGAGCTGGAGCACGGTGAGACCGGATCCAACTCAACAGATCGGACTTCTGCTCATCTGCAGAGTCGCCTCGTGAAGAATGTCGTGCGACATCGTGTTGGCACTGCTGCCGTGGAGCTGGAGCACGGTGAGACCAGATCCAACTCAACAGATCGGACTTCTGCTCATCTGCAGAGTCGCCTCGTGAAGAATGTCGTGCGACATCGTGTTGGCACTGCTGCCGTGGAGCTGGAGCACGGTGAGACCGGATCCAACTCAACAGATCGGACTTCTGCTCATCTGCAGAGTCGCCTCGTGAAGAATGTCGTGCGACATCGTGTTGGCACTGCTGCCGTGGAGCTGGAGCACGGTGAGACCGGATCCAACTCAACACATCGGACTTCTGCTCATCTGCAGAGTTGCCTCGTGAAGGATTTCGGGCGACATCGTGTTGGCACTGCTGCCGTGGAGCTGGAGCACGGTGAGACCGGATCCAACTCAACAGATCGGACTTCTGCTCATCTGCAGAGTCGCCTCGTGAAGGATGTCGAGCGTCATCGTGTTGGCACTGCTGCCGTGGAGCTGGAGCACGGTGAGACCGGATCCAACTCAACAGATCGGACTTCTGCTCATCTGCATAGTCGCCTCGTGAAGAATGTCGGGCGACATCGTGTTGGCACTGCTGCCGTGGAGCTGGAGCACGGTGAGACCGGATCCAACTCAACAGATCGGACTTCTGCTCATCTGCATAGTCGCCTCGTGAAGAATGTCGGGCGACATCGTGTTGGCACTGCTGCCGTGGAGCTGGAGCACGGGGAGACCGGATCCAACTCAACAGATCGGACTTCTGCTCATCTGCAGAGTCGCCTCGTGAAGAATGTCGTGCGACATCGTGTTGGCACTGCTGCCGTGGAGCTGGAGCACGGTGAGACCGGATCCAACTCAACAGATCGGACTTCTGCTCATCTGCATAGTCGCCTCGTGAAGAATGTCGGGCGACATCGTGTTGGCACTGCTGCCGTGGAGCTGGAGCACGGTGAGACCGGATCCAACTCAACAGATCGGACTTCTGCTCATCTGCAGAGTCGCCTCGTGAAGAATGTCGTGCGACATCGTGTTGGCACTGCTGCCGTGGAGCTGGAGCACGGTGAGACCAGATCCAACTCAACAGATCGGACTTCTGCTCATCTGCAGAGTCGCCTCGTGAAGAATGTCGTGCGACATCGTGTTGGCACTGCTGCCGTGGAGCTGGAGCACGGTGAGACCGGATCCAACTCAACAGATCGGACTTCTGCTCATCTGCAGAGTCGCCTCGTGAAGAATGTCGTGCGACATCGTGTTGGCACTGCTGCCGTGGAGCTGGAGCACGGTGAGACCGGATCCAACTCAACACATCGGACTTCTGCTCATCTGCAGAGTCGCCTCGTGAAGGATGTCGGGCGACATCGTGTTGGCACTGCTGCCGTGGAGCTGGAGCACGGTGAGACCGGATCCAACTCAACAGATCGGACTTCTGCTCATCTGCAGAGTCGCCTCGTGAAGGATGTCGAGCGTCATCGTGTTGGCACTGCTGCCGTGGAGCTGGAGCACGGTGAGACCGGATCCAACTCAACAGATCGGACTTCTGCTCATCTGCATAGTCGCCTCGTGAAGGATGTCGGGCGACATCGTGTTGGCACTGCTGCCGTGGAGCTGGAGCACGGTGAGACCGGATCCAACTCAACAGATCGGACTTCTGCTCATCTGCATAGTCGCCTCGTGAAGGATGTCGGGCGACCTCGTGTTGGCACTGCTGCCGTGGAGCTGGAGCACGGTGAGACCGGATCCAACTCAACACATCGGACTTCTGCTCATCTGCAGAGTCGCCTCGTGAAGGATGTCGGGCGACATCGTGTTGGCACTGCTGCCGTGGAGCTGGAGCACGGTGAGACCGGATCCAACTCAACACATCGGACTTCTGCTCATCTGCAGAGTCGCCTCGTGAAGGATGTCGGGCGACATCGTGTTGGCACTGCTGCCGTGGAGCTGGAGCACGGTGAGACCGGATCCAACTCAACACATCGGACTTCTGCTCATCTGCAGAGTCGCCTCGTGAAGGATGTCGGGCGACATCGTGTTGGCACTGCTGCCGTGGAGCTGGAGCACGGTGAGACCGGATCCAACTCAACAGATCGGACTTCTGCTCATCTGCAGAGTCGCCTCGTGAAGGATGTCGGGCGACCTCGTGTTGGCACTGCTGCCGTGGAGCTGGAGCACGGTGAGACCGGATCCAACTCAACACATCGGACTTCTGCTCATCTGCAGAGTCGCCTCGTGAAGGATGTCGGGCGACATCGTGTTGGCACTGCTGCCGTGGAGCTGGAGCACGGTGAGACCAGATCCAACTCAACAGATCGGACTTCTGCTCATCTGCAGAGTCGCCTCGTGAAGGATGTCGGGCGACATCGTGTTGGCACTGCTGCCGTGGAGCTGGAGCACGGTGAGACCGGATCCAACTCAACAGATCGGACTTCTGCTCATCTGCAGAGTCGCCTCGTGAAGGATGTCGGGCGACATCGTGTTGGCACTGCTGCCGTGGAGCTGGAGCACGGTGAGACCGGATCCAACTCAACAGATCGGACTTCTGCTCATCTGCAGAGTCGCCTCGTGAAGGATGTCGGGCGACATCGTGTTGGCACTGCTGCCGTGGAGCTGGAGCACGGTGAGACCGGATCCAACTCAACAGATCGGACTTCTGCACATCTGCAGAGTCGCCTCGTGAAGGATGTCGGGCGACATCGTGTTGGCACTGCTGCCGTGGAGCTGGAGCACGGTGAGACCGGATCCAACTCAACAGATCGGACTTCTGCTCATCTGCAGAGTCGCCTCGTGAAGGATGTCGGGCGACATCGTGTTGGCACTGCTGCCGTGGAGCTGGAGCACGGTGAGACAGGAACCCGCTCAACACATCGGACTTCTGCTCATCTGCATAGTCGCCTCGTGAAGGATGTCGGGCGACATTGTGTTGGCACTGCTGCCGTGGAGCTGGAGCACGGTGAGACCGGATCCAACTCAACAGATCGGACTTCTGCTCATCTGCAGAGTCGCCTCGTGAAGGATGTCGGGCGACCTCGTGTTGGCACTGCTGCCGTGGAGCTGGAGCACGGTGAGACAGGAACCCGCTCAACACATCGGACTTCTGCTCATCTGCATAGTCGCCTCGTGAAGGATGTCGGGCGACATCGTGTTGGCACTGCTGCCGTGGAGCTGGAGCACGGTGAGACCGGATCCAACTCAACAGATCGGACTTCTGCTCATCTGCAGAGTCGCCTCGTGAAGGATTTCGAGCGACATCGTGTTGGCACTGCTGCCGTGGAGCTGGAGCACGGTGAGACCGGATCCAACTCAACAGATCGGACTTCTGCTCATCTGCAGAGTCGCCTCGTGAAGGATGTCGAGCGTCATCGTGTTGGCACTGCTGCCGTGGAGCTGGAGCACGGTGAGACCGGATCCAACTCAACAGATCGGACTTCTGCTCATCTGCAGAGTCGCCTCGTGAAGGATGTCGAGCGTCATCGTGTTGGCACTGCTGCCGTGGAGCTGGAGCACGGTGAGACCGGATCCAACTCAACAGATCGGACTTCTGCACATCTGCAGAGTCGCCTCGTGAAGGATGTCGGGCGACATCGTGTTGGCACTGCTGCCGTGGAGCTGGAGCACGGTGAGACAGGAACCCGCTCAACATATCGGACTTCTGCTCATCTGCATAGTCGCCTCGTGAAGGATGTCGGGCGACATCGTGTTGGCACTGCTGCCGTGGAGCTGGAGCACGGTGAGACCGGATCCAACTCAACAGATCGGACTTCTGCTCATCTGCAGAGTCGCCTCGTGAAGGATGTCGAGCGTCATCGTGTTGGCACTGCTGCCGTGGAGCTGGAGCACGGTGAGACCGGATCCAACTCAACAGATCGGACTTCTGCTCATCTGCAGAGTCGCCTCGTGAAGGATGTCGAGCGTCATCGTGGTGGCACTGCTGCCGTGGAGCTGGAGCACGGTGAGACCGGATCCAACTCAACAGATCGGACTTCTGCTCATCTGCATAGTCGCCTCGTGAAGGATGTCGGGCGACCTCGTGTTGGCACTGCTGCCGTGGAGCTGGAGCACGGTGAGACCGGATCCAACTCAACACATCGGACTTCTGCTCATCTGCATAGTCGCCTCGTGAAGGATGTCGGGCGACATCGGGTTGGCACTGCTGCCGTGGAGCTGGAGCACGGTGAGACCGGATCCAACTCAACAGATCGGACTTCTGCTCATCTGCAGAGTCGCCTCGTGAAGGATGTCGAGCGTCATCGTGTTGGCACTGCTGCCGTGGAGCTGGAGCACGGTGAGACCGGATCCAACTCAACAGATCGGACTTCTGCTCATCTGCAGAGTCGCCTCGTGAAGGATGTCGGGCGACATCGTGTTGGCACTGCTGCCGTGGAGCTGGAGCACGGTGAGACCGGATCCAACTCAACAGATCGGACTTCTGCACATCTGCAGAGTCGCCTCGTGAAGGATGTCGGGCGACATCGTGTTGGCACTGCTGCCGTGGAGCTGGAGCACGGTGAGACCGGATCCAACTCAACAGATCGGACTTCTGCTCATCTGCAGAGTCGCCTCGTGAAGGATGTCGGGCGACATCGTGTTGGCACTGCTGCCGTGGAGCTGGAGCACGGTGAGACAGGAACCCGCTCAACACATCGGACTTCTGCTCATCTGCATAGTCGCCTCGTGAAGGATGTCGGGCGACATTGTGTTGGCACTGCTGCCGTGGAGCTGGAGCACGGTGAGACCGGATCCAACTCAACAGATCGGACTTCTGCTCATCTGCAGAGTCGCCTCGTGAAGGATTTCGAGCGACATCGTGTTGGCACTGCTGCCGTGGAGCTGGAGCACGGTGAGACAGGAACCCGCTCAACACATCGGACTTCTGCTCATCTGCATAGTCGCCTCGTGAAGGATGTCGGGCGACATCGTGTTGGCACTGCTGCCGTGGAGCTGGAGCACGGTGAGACCGGATCCAACTCAACAGATCGGACTTCTGCTCATCTGCAGAGTCGCCTCGTGAAGGATTTCGAGCGACATCGTGTTGGCACTGCTGCCGTGGAGCTGGAGCACGGTGAGACCGGATCCAACTCAACAGATCGGACTTCTGCTCATCTGCAGAGTCGCCTCGTGAAGGATGTCGAGCGTCATCGTGTTGGCACTGCTGCCGTGGAGCTGGAGCACGGTGAGACCGGATCCAACTCAACAGATCGGACTTCTGCACATCTGCAGAGTCGCCTCGTGAAGGATGTCGGGCGACATCGTGTTGGCACTGCTGCCGTGGAGCTGGAGCACGGTGAGACAGGAACCCGCTCAACATATCGGACTTCTGCTCATCTGCATAGTCGCCTCGTGAAGGATGTCGGGCGACATCGTGTTGGCACTGCTGCCGTGGAGCTGGAGCACGGTGAGACCGGATCCAACTCAACAGATCGGACTTCTGCTCATCTGCAGAGTCGCCTCGTGAAGGATGTCGAGCGTCATCGTGTTGGCACTGCTGCCGTGGAGCTGGAGCACGGTGAGACCGGATCCAACTCAACAGATCGGACTTCTGCTCATCTGCAGAGTCGCCTCGTGAAGGATGTCGAGCGTCATCGTGGTGGCACTGCTGCCGTGGAGCTGGAGCACGGTGAGACCGGATCCAACTCAACAGATCGGACTTCTGCTCATCTGCATAGTCGCCTCGTGAAGGATGTCGGGCGACCTCGTGTTGGCACTGCTGCCGTGGAGCTGGAGCACGGTGAGACCGGATCCAACTCAACACATCGGACTTCTGCTCATCTGCATAGTCGCCTCGTGAAGGATGTCGGGCGACATCGGGTTGGCACTGCTGCCGTGGAGCTGGAGCACGGTGAGACCGGATCCAACTCAACAGATCGGACTTCTGCTCATCTGCAGAGTCGCCTCGTGAAGGATGTCGAGCGTCATCGTGTTGGCACTGCTGCCGTGGAGCTGGAGCACGGTGAGACCGGATCCAACTCAACAGATCGGACTTCTGCTCATCTGCAGAGTCGCCTCGTGAAGGATGTCGGGCGACATCGTGTTGGCACTGCTGAGGTTCGTTTGTAATCCACACGTTTAGTGGGAAAGGGATGATGACTGTGTTTAGTTTAGTTGCTTTATTTCGTAACTGTTAGGGAGCAGACAGTCTGCGCCGTGTCTGGTTTTCGCGACCAGGTGTGGCAACGACGTCAAGTCTCCAGTAGGTTAGGAAAGTGTTAGTTCGACCCAACCCATAATCACTCAACTATCACTGTCGGCCTCACACGCCCCCCCCCTCTTCCTGTAACCGTATTCAGAACAATCGAGGCTCTTTTCACGAATTCCGGATGGTTCACTGATTATCGAGAAGAAACGAGAACAGGTTGTCGTCCACCCATGCATGGAGATTTCGTCGTGTTCACTTGTGTCGTCACCTGTCGCGGACGAACGCTCAATCGATCTCTTCCAGTTCATGTTCTCTTCATACCACAACGGAGACAAAAAAAACGATGACAGGGCGAGGAAACAATGGATATTTTTATGACTGTTTTGTATTTCATTTTGTCTGTTGCAGTGTCAAATTTTTGAGTGTTTCCTTTTTCTTTATTGTTTTTGGTAGTCAAC
Organism: Caenorhabditis afra; assembly: GCA_963570955.1. Taxonomy (NCBI): domain Eukaryota; kingdom Metazoa; phylum Nematoda; class Chromadorea; order Rhabditida; family Rhabditidae; genus Caenorhabditis; species Caenorhabditis afra. The sequence continues at coordinate 3,686,839 of OY751537.1, read as the reverse complement.
TCAGGTACCGCTCCAAACCGACTTCTCATCCTCACAGTACGATGGATTCTGGGAATGCGAACTTCTGACGTCATCCGTGTTTTTCTCACCCCCACCGCATCTCTTGCTCTCGTTTCCGATCCTTTTAGCCACAAACTCACGAGTCATGACTTCTTCATCACGGAACTATCCGAACTTCTTACCATCACTCGACGTGAGGAACATCTACGGTGTTTTTTGAAGCTGTCCAGAGTCACGCTACCCTATGCACAAATTTTTTTTCGAAAAATTCCAAACTTGCTCAAAAACGTTTATGAAAAATTACGAATTTATCCAAAAAATTTTTTTGAAAAATCACCAATTCACTCGAAAATAATAGTAACAAATTTAAAACTAAACTAAACAATTTTTGAGGAAGTACGAAAACTTGTTAAAAAAAGTTTCTGAAAAATTACGAAACAATCCGCAATATTTTTTTTTGCAAAATTACAAGATTTCTTAAAACATTTTCTGAGAAGTTACGAACTAGTATGCAATTTTTTTTGAAAATAACAAGTTTACTCGAAAATAGTAGTATCAAATTTTTAATTTATCTAAAAAATTTCTGAGAAATAACAAAATCTTTCAAAAAAATTTCTGGAAAGCTACGAATTCATCCACAATTTTTGTTTCGTATAATCACGAGGAACGTCTACCGTGTTTTTAAAGCTGTTCAGAGTTACGTTACCCTATGCACAAATTTTTTCGAAAAGTTACGAAATCTTTCAAAAAAGTTTCTGAAAAGAACTACGAATTTTTTCAAAAATATTTCTGAGAAATTACGAACAAATTCAAACAATTTTTTTCAAAAAGTTTCAAACTTGCTCAAAAAAATTTATGAAAAATTACGAAATAATCCAAAATTGTTTTCTGTAAAATCACTAATTTACTTGAATATAATAGTAACAAATTTTGAACTAATCTAAAAAATTTTTGAAAAATTACAAAAACTTGCTCAAAAAAGTTTCTGGAAAATTACGAAATAATCCACAATTTTTTTTTCGAAAAATTACAAAATTTCTCAAAAAAAGTTTCTGAGAAGTTACGAATTAGTATGCAATTTTTTTTTTTGAAATAACAATTTTACTCGAAAATAGTAGTAACAAATTTTGAGTTTATCTAAAAAATTCAAGGAAAAAAAACAAAATCATTCGAAAACAAACTTTGAAAAAAATTCCAAAATTTCTCAAAAAAGTTTCTGAAAAATTACGAATTAAAATCCAGTTTTTTTCGAAAAATTACAAAGTTTCGTTTGAAAGTTTCTGAAAAGTTACGAATTAATTCACAATTTTCGTTTCGAAAAATCACGAGTTTACTAGAAAATCATAGTAACCAATTTTGAATTTATCTGAAAAATTTCTGATAATCCACGAAATCTTTCAAAAAAATTTCAGAAAAACTACGAATTAATCCACAATTTTTGTTTCGAAAAATCACGAGGAACGTCTACCGTGTTTTTTCAAAGCAGTTCAGAGTTACGTTACCCTATGAACAATTTTTTTTCAAAAAGTTACAAATATTCTAAAAAAACGTTTCTGAAAAATTACGAACTAATTCAAACAATTTTTGTTTCGAAAAATCACGAGTTTATTCAAAAAAAGTTTGAATTGATCTAAAAATTAATTTTGAGAAGTTACGAACTCCGTCAAAAACATTTCTGAAAAATTACGAAACCTTTCAAAAAAATTTCTGAAAAAAAACTACGAAATCTTCTAAAAATGTTTTTGAAAAATTACGAACTAATTCAAACAATTTTTTTCAAAAAGTTACAAACTTGCTCAAAAACGTTTGTGAAAAGTTACGAACTCCTTCAAAAACATTTCTAAAAAATTTTGAATTCATCCGAAGTTTTATTGTCATTTACTCGTTAAATCGTGTAGTGCTCAACACAAATGCAACATTCCTATTTTTCTGATTTCTTCTCGCCGCCACTATGTAAACATTTTTTCCGTGCGGAACTGATAATAGTACCGCTTCCCTTTCCATATCCCACGTTTCTGCTATTCGCCATTTTTTATCGCTAATTCGCCGCTCTTCTCTTCTTTCCCACTTCTTTTAGTAATGTCAATGATCTTGCAGAATTCCGATGTCGTTTCATCGCGGCGCTGGATTTGAGAACAAGGGCAATTAAACCTTCCACTGTGAGTTTTGAAAAAAAACTGAATGTTGCCTAAATAAGCACGACTATTTTTTCAGTTGACGTCCGCTGACTGTCTCTTCTTTCTTGTTTTTTTTTTCAATTTGATTGTCTACAGTAACCCCTTCTCCCACACGTGAGTATTTGCATTTAAACCCTTCCAATGATCTGATTTGCATTTTTCAGTTGACGTCCGCCGACTGTCTCCTCCATCTTTTTTGTAAAACCCCTTTTTCTACAGTAACCCCAATCAGGTATGACAGTTCAAAACCGTCTCAAAAGTCTGAAATTTCTCTTTGTTTCCAGCCGCCCACCACGGAACCACCCACCACTGGAAAAAAAACGCCAGGTAAATTCAACTTTTCCTCTCGAATGATTTTCGAGTTTCTTCGATTACAGGTCCATTGGAGACCGCCTCCGACAACTCCCCACTTGCCGCCAATTATTCTCCAAAGCCCCGATTATAAGGCGAAATATGAGGAGTTCAAACTTGAAACAAGCATCCTCTATGTAAGCTATCACCAGTGATTTCAATGCTTGAAAATGAGTTTCGTTCAGGAGCAAAGGGAAGAAAAGAAGATAATCGAGAACATTATCAACCAAAAGGCTCGATTATTTCACGAAGCCAACGAAACGCGACGATGTTTTTTCAACCTTCATCGGATGACCGTTAATGGAGCACTGGAGTATGTGAGGAAGAAGATTGCGAAGAGGCGAGAAGGCGAGAAGCGTGCGTTTTCATTTACTTTTTTCTTAAATCTCTGCTAGTCTTCAGATCTATTCTTTGATGGCGTCGTCGTGCTGAAGTTTCACTAACTTCGTTTGAGCACCGAGGTAAAGAAGATTCTGAATAGTAAAAAAGTAAACGTGAAAAAAAAGAAGAAATAGTCGACGTGTCGCAAGCTATTTTTCGCTGCTTCTCTTCAATAAACTTTCTTTCAGGAATGGCAAAAAAGAATGAATATGGGGAGGCGAAAAGACGGCAGAGAGAACACCCCCAACTGTTTTATCGACATATCACATTCTTCGGTGAAGAATTACGAATAACAGGTGAGCGATGGGCTATAACCGTTCATGATGAAGAATCAGAGAGATAAAAAGTGAGAGAAACGGCTCCTTCCATTTGATTTCAGAATCGGATGGGAATTACGATCAGTACTTCATTCGCAAACGACATCAACCGAAAGGCTCGAATGTTCAACGAGACCTACGAAACCCCACGATGCTTCTTCAACCTTCATCGGATGACCGTTAAGGGAGCACTGGAGTACGTGAGAGAGAAGATTGCGAAGAAGCGAGAAGGCGAGAAAGGTTCGTTTTCAATTACTATTTTCTTAAATCTCCGCTAGTCTTCAGATCTCTTCTTCGAGACCGGTGTTGGACATCATTCAGAGGAGAAATGTGTGTCGAAAATCAAAATTGCATTGATGAACGAGTTTTCCACTTACAAGAACTGCACACACGAACTGATGCTGATGAATGATGGAGTCGTCGTGTCGAAGTTCTACTAATTCAAAAGCACCTCGATTTTTATTTCTCTTTTCCTAAATAAACGCATCAATTCCATTCACAGTTCTTTTTTCCTCTTTTCTCTTCTCATAACTGTTTCAAACACAGTGTGATACCTCTCTGATTATACATTGTTACTTTTAAAAACGCCCAAATTCAGGCTTATCTACAACTTCTCCTTCATTGTTCACACCTTTGCCGCCTTCACAACTTGTGCCGGTAAGTTTTCAGAATAAATTCAAAAATTCTGATTTTTTTTTGAAAAATTTTTGAAAAATCACGAACCGATTTTTTAAATCACAAATTGATGCTGAATTTATTTCGAAAAATCTCAAAATAATCAAATTTTTAGAAAAATCACGGATCAGAACAAAAAATATTTTTGAATTAATACGGATTGATAAAAAAATTGAGAAATTGAATAGTCCAAAAGTTTTTTTTAACAATCACGAAATAATTTTTAAACAATTTTTAAAAATCTCGAACGAATCGAAAAAAATTTGAAAAATCTCGTATTATATCAAAACTGATTTTGAGGGATAACAAATTAATCTTGAATCAATTTTGAAAAAGTACACTTGAGAACTTAATAAATAGTTTAAAAAAAGTAATTTTTAAAAGTCAGGAAATATTTTTTTTATTTTGAAAAATTTCTAATCAATCCTGAAATAGTTTTCAACAATTTCGAATTCAGGAAAAGCTAATTTTGAAAAACCACAAATTAATACTGAAATAATTTTTGACAGTCTCGAACCCCCACTGGAACAAAAGTTCAAGAAAACATGGATACGATCCGATTGTCGCACGAAGGCAATTGGAGAAATTTTGAGCGAGCCAATAGGGATTTAGAAGAGCAGGTGAACTCGAATTCCATTCTCGCACCATCTTTGAGTGTTTCTGATTTCAGGTGCAGCGGTTGAACCCGAACGGTCCGCCGTCACCGACGACCGTTTTCTTCCCCCCTCATATTATTCACAATAAAGAATATGAGGGGCAGTACATTGAATTTCAACATGAAATGAATGTACTTTATGTGAGTTTTACAGTTTCGAGTGTTCCTGAGCTCCAGAATGGGACCTCTTTTTTCTCTTTTTCTTAAAGTTAAGTTTCTTACGAGGCACCGAATAAGGGGTGGTTTCAACTTTTGAGTGTCACGAAAGAAAAGAGAATTTGGCCGATGTCCACATATGGATCATTTCAGACAGTTTCGAACAATGCCACGTCGCGCCACTAAATAAGAGGGATTTGTCGAAGATCTGATAGTTTATACACATCTCGATTTTTTTCATGTTTCCTAAATAAACTCATCAATTCTCAATACAATTTTTGTTCTCACTGTTCTTTTCTCATAACTGTTCTAAATGCAGTGTGATACCTTTTTGATCACAGTTAATGTTAAGACGCTTTTATTCAGGTTTATCTACAATCTATTCTTTGTCGCCTTCAAAACTTCCCTCGGTTTGTTTTAACAAATTTATTCGAAAATAAATGTTAAAAATGGCGAATTAATCCAAAAACAATTTTTCAAAAACCACGGATCCATTCATGAAAAAAAACAATTCAAGAATCAACAATTAAGTCGAAAATGATCCTGAGATATTTTTAAAAAATCCAATTCTTTTTTTGAAAAATCACGAGCTTACTCGCAAATAACTTTCAAAAAATACGAATTAACCCTCTAAATTGTTTTCAAAAAATCACAAGCTTACTCGAAAATTATTGTGAAAAATTACGAATTAACTGGAAAATAATTCTGAGAAATTTCGAAAAAAAACCCACAATTTGTTTTTCGAAACATTACAAAAATTCTCAAAACCTAATTTTCAAAAATTTTGAGTTCATTCAAAAAGTTTTTAATTTTTTTCACCCAGTCAATGGTCCAATTGGTTTTTTGACATTCTTATTTTTGTAAATTCTCCTTCTCGTTTGTTACTTAACCGTGTAGTACTCCACACAAATGCAATGTTCCTATTTTTCTGATTCTGATTTCCTCTCACTGCCACTATGCAGTCGTTTTTTTTTCCGTGCGGAACTGATAATAGTACCGCTTACCTTTCTATATCCTACGTTTCTGCTATTCGCTATATTTTCTCGCTAATTCGCCGCTCTTCTCTTCTTTCCCACTTCTTTTAGTAATGTTAATGATCTTGCAGAATTCCGATGTCGTTTCATCGCGGCGCTGGATTTGAGAACAAGGGCAATTAAACCTTCCACTGTGAGTTTTGAAAAACATCTGGATGTTGCCGAAATAAGCACGCCTATTTTTTCAGTTGACGTCCGCTGACTGTCTCTTCTTTCTTGTTTTTTTTTATTGTCTACAGTAACCCCTTCTCCTACATGTGAGTATTTGCAATTAAACCGTTCCAATGATCTAATTTGCATTTTTCAGTTGACGTCCGCCGACTGTCTCTTCCATCTTTTTCTAAAAACTCTTATTTTCTACAGTAACCCCAATTAGGTATGACAGTTCAAAACCATCTCAAAAGTCTTAAATTCCTCTTTGTTTCCAGCTGCCCACCACGGGACCACCCACAACAGAACCCACCACCCACTACGAAACCGCCCACAACGGAACCGCCCACCACAGAAAAAAAAAGTAAATTCAACTTTCTCCCTCTAATGATTTTCGAGTTTCTTCGATTACAGGTCCAGAGACCGAATCCGAATGGTCCACCACCGCCAACGAGAACGTTCTTCCCACCTCAAAGACTTCGTATTGAAGCGACTGGTGATGAAGTTCAGAAAGTTCCTGAGCATGGAATTCCAACACGAAATGAATGCACTTCATGTGAGTCCCACAGTTTGGAGTGATCCGGAAGGCCAGACAAATTTGTTTTCAGGAAAGGAGAAAGCGGACGTTTGGTTTCGAAAGATGCATGATTTCGGAGGATATCAATCGAAAAGCGATTGGCTTCCATATGGTCCACGAGAAGAGACCGTCCTCGTACAATTTACACAGGATGACGGTCGCGGGAGCCTTGGATTACGCGAGAGGCAAAGTGGCCGAGGCGAGGGCAAAGGGATCAAAGGGTGAGTTCTCTCATTGGATTCCTTCTCACATCACTGATCTGATTGGAATCGGTTTTAGAGCTCCACTTCGAGACGGGAGTGGGCAAGCATTCTGCTGTGCTCAACTTTTGTGATATAAAAGTGGCTCTCATCAAGGAGTTCGAGGGTTACAAAGATTGTACTTACGAACTTCAGACGATGAACCACAGAGTGGTGGTTTCGAAGTTCAAATGAAGCGGTAAGTGGGGAAGTGAGAAGAAAAAGGCGAATTTAGTTTGTTACGAGGCACCGAATAAGGGGCGGTATTAACGTTTGAGTGTAACGAAAGAAATGAGAATTTGCCGAAGTCAACGTATGAATCAGTTCAGGAAGTCTCAAATAATGCCACGTCATGCCACGCCATGTCAAGTCATGCCACGTCATGCCACGCCATGCCAATTCATGCCACATCACGCCATTAAATATGAGGAATTCGTCGAACTTCTGATAATTTAAACACATCTCGATTTATTTCATGTTTTTTTAAATAAACGCATCAATTCCATTCACATTTCTTGTTCTCACTGTTCTCTTCTCATAACTGTTTCAAAAACAGTGTAATACCTCTTTGATGACAGTTACTGTAAAAACGCTTATCTATTCAGGCTTGTTTACAATTTATTCATCGTCGTTCACTTTTCCCTCCATTGAAATTTTTTAAAAAAATCACCAATCAATTCAAAAATGATTGTGAGATGCTCCCAATCAAATCACAAAGTTTTTTCGGAAAATCACAGGTTTACTCGGAAAAAATAGTCAAACATTTTGAATTCATCCAAAAATATTTTTGAAAAATTACGACTTAATCACCGAAATTGTTTTTTGGAGAATTACAAATTTACCTAAAAATAACGATAAGAAATTTTAAACTCTATCAAAAATTTTTGAAATTTCCTTCAATCACCCACCAATGGTCAAATTTGTCTCTTGACATTCTTCTTTTTTGAAATTCATTTATTTTTTTTGTGCGGTACTGATAATAGTACCGCTTACCTTCCTATATCCCACGTTTGTACTATTTATTATTATATTCTCTTCAATTCGCCGCTTTTCTCTTCTTTCCCACTTCTTTTAGTAATGTTAATGATCTTGCAGAATTCCGATGTCGTTTCATCGCGGCGCTGGATTTGAGAACAAGGGCAATTAAACCTTCCACTGTGAGTTTTGAAAAAAACTGAGATAAGCACGAATATTTTTTTCAGTTGACGTCCGCTGACTGTCTCTCCTATCTTGTTTTTAAATTTGATTTTCTACAGTAACCCCATCTCTCACACGTGAGTATTTGCAATTTAACCCTTTCAGTGATCTTATTTGCATTTTTCAGTTGACGTCCGCCGACTGTCTTCTCCATCGTTTTCTTAAAACCCCTATTTTCTACAGTAACCCCAATCAGGTATGACAGTTCAAAACCGTCTCAAAAGTCTGAAATTTCTCTTTGTTTCCAGCTGCCCACCACGGGAACACCCACAACGGCACCCACCAGCCACCACGGAACAGCCCACAACGGAACAACCCACAATAGAAAAAAAAAACCGTCAGGTAAATTCAACTTTCTCTCTCGAACGATTTTCGAGCTCATTCTGAGCTTTTACACTTTGTTTCCAGCCGCCCACCACGGGACCACACACAACGGAACCCCTTCCCCGGAAGATGTTGTTCAGAAAAAAGTGAGACTTACATTAATCTTTCCCGCCCCAACCACTTCCAGTTGTAGGTTCAAAGCAAGGATCCTAATTGGCGACCCCCTTCCAAAACTTCACACCGCTCATCGTCCACAGTCCCACTTCTGAAGTGAAAATGGAGCAAGTTTGAACGAGGAGTATGAGACGAAAAGGAACAAGAAGAGTACGAAATAGAAGTCGAATCTGACTCCGCGTTCATCAACGATGGAGACGAAACTGACGACGTCGAAAGTATTGACGACTTTGTATGCGGAAACGACGAAATCGAATACGAAGACGATTGCAATAGAAAAAAGAGAGACATCAAGAGAAAGCACCGTCAGTCATTTTACCGTGCAAATCCATCAAACTGAAAAACTCAAGCAGCCGAAGACCATCAAGATAGAGAAATGACGACGGCGGAAGTATCAACGATTTTGTATGTGGAAACGACGAAGTTGAAAACGGAGAAAAAAAGAGGAGCCATCGAGTGAAAGCACCGTGCAGATGCAGCAAACCAAGAAGCTCAAACAGCCGGAACCCGAGCAGATCAATGTCGTCTAAACAACGTCGCCAATTCATCGAGAACAAGGTGGATGAAGAATCAGATGACGAACCAGGTCGCAAGAAACGGTCTGTTGTCGCTTCCTCGAGCGCATCGTCGACGACTTCTCAAGGAAAAAGAAAAACCAAAAGCCGTGACATTTTCTTTGTGTTAATCTCATAAAGTTATCACTTCCCTCCACAGTACTTGTTTCCACTTTTCCATTCTTATAACTGTTTCAAAGACAGTGTGAAAACTATCTGATGGCCGTTACGTCGGGAAAAATTAACGAGAAGAATTAAGATTCCAATCAACTCAACGCAATCGATTTCAACTATCTGCTGCAGCGCGTCATTTGTTTCCTCTTCTTCTGCCACATACGACCTCAAAGAAACACCCTTCCAACATTTCACACCGAGAAAATATTTCATACGTTTTGACAATATTCTTTAAAAAATACTTACTGATCAATCTCTTTTTTTTTTGAAAAATGCGAAATGAACCAAACATTTTTCAAATTAATTTTTTGTTTCAGTCGATTTTAAATTTCCAAGTGGTAATTGGATCAAAAATACTTTTGAAAATGTTTTTTTCGAAAAACTTTGCAAAAATTTACTGACGAATCTCAATTTTTTTGAAAACATTCGGATTTATCGTCGATCGAACTCTCGTCACCAATACACAATAAACAGTACTGAAATCGTCGTTGAATCCAATCCAACACGATGATGGATCTCGGAGTCGTCATGGATCCAAAACTATCGTTCGACAAACATATACGCCAAATAGTCCAATCTTCTATGTTCAAGTGCCGCCAACTGCTGAAGTGTTTCCGCTCGACCGACCCAAGATTTTACTACAAGCTGTTCGACATCTACGTGAGACCTAAGCTTGAGAGTACTGCGCCATCGTCTTCCACCCGGACACCATCGCAAACTCGAAGTTGCTCGAGAGCCCGCTTCGTTTCTTCACCAGGAAGGTTATGTAAAGGTGCAATCTCAGCTATTGTTCCTACTCCGACCGCCTCAAACAGTTTGAAATGATTTCTATTTTGCAGAAAAGGATTCAAGCTGTGCTCATCGCGATATACAAAATTCTGGCCGGTTGCGCGCACTTCGCATCACTATACAACTACATCCGTCTCCGGAACTCACGCGTTACCCGTACCTACTCAAGGCCAACAATGGATCCTCCACTTCTTCCTCGCCGTTCCTCAGAGCTCATCTCAAGACTTGGAACCACGTGGCCATCAAGATTCGCAAACGTCTTTCGAAAGGAAGTTTCATCCGTCTTGTTAAATCACTTTCTGTCAAGTCACTTATCCCCCCTAGCCCTGAACCAGTTGTCGGTCCACATGGGTCATCTCATTCATTTATTTTCTTCTCAATTGTCATACATTCCCAACCCGGCCATATCTTCTTATTATTGTCGCACTGCCATTCTTTGCTTTCCATAAATGAATCAAATTTAAGCTCAAATTAATCTTTTTTTTTGAAAAATTACGGATTAATCTCAATTTTTTTCTGAAAACATTCGGATCATTCTCAATTTTTTTTCTGAAAAAACTCGGATTAAACTCAATTTTTTTTTGAAAAAATTCGGATGAATCTCAATTATTTTCCTGAAAAAATTCGGATAAATCTCATATTTTTTCTCAAAAAATTCGGATGAATCTCAATTTTTTTTTCTGAAAAAAATCGGAAAAATCTCAATTTCTTTTTTTAAAATTGAATTAATTTCAATTTTTTTTTCTGAAAAAAAAAAATCACTCTTCTGAAAAAATTCGGACCAGTCTAAATTTTTTTTTTGCAAAAATTCGGATTAATCTCATATTTTTTCTGAAAAAATTCGAACCAATCTAAATTTTTTTTTTGCAAAAATTCGGATTAATTTCAATTTTTTCTTGAAAAATTCGAATCAATTTTAATTTTTTTTTTTGCAAAAATTTGGATTATTCTCAATTTTTTTCAGAAAAAAATTCGGATCGATCTCAATTTTTTTTTCTGAAAAAATTCGGACCAGTCTAAATTTTTTTTTTTTGAAAAAATTCGGATTAATCTCATATTTTTTCTCAAAAAATTCGGACCAATCTACATTTTTTTTTGCAAAAATTCGGATTAATTTCAATTTTTTTTCTGAAAAAATTCGAACCAATCTAAATTTTTTTTTGCAAAAATTTGGATTAATTTCAATTTTTTTCTTGAAAAATTCGAATCAATTTCAATTTTTTTTTTTGCAAAAATTTGGATTATTCTCAATTTTTTTCAAAAAAAAATTCGGATCAATCTCAATTTTTTTTTCTGAAAAAAAAATCACTTTTCTGAAAAAATTCGGACCAGTCAAAATTTTTTTTTTTTGAAAAAATTCGGATTAATCTCATATTTTTTCTCAAAAAATTCGGACCAATCTACATTTTTTTTTGCAAAAATTCGGATTAATTTCAATTTTTTTTCTGAAAAAAATTGGATGAATCTCAATTTTTTTTTGAAAAATTTGCTGATTAATCCTAATTTTTTTGAGAAAATTCGGACCAATCTAAATTTTTTTTGCAAAAATTCGGATTAATTTCAATTTTTTTTCTGAAAAAATTCGAACCAATCTAAATTTTTTTTTGCAAAAATTTGGATTAATTTCAATTTTTTTCTTGAAAAATTCGAATCAATTTCAATTTTTTTTTTGCAAAAATTTGGATTATTCTCAATTTTTTTCAAAAAAAATTCGGATCAATCTCAATTTTTTTTGAAAAAATTCGGATAAATCTCATTTTTTTCTTTAAAAATTCGGATTATTCTCAATTTTTTTTGAAAAAAAAATTGTTGAATCTTAATTTTTTTCTGAAAAAATTCGGACCAGTCTAAATTTTTTTTATTGAAAAAAATCGGATCAATCTCAATTTTTTTTTTGCAAAAATTCGGAATAATTTCTTATTTTTTTCTGAAAAAAATCGGATGAATCTCAACTTCTTTTTTTAAAATTGAATTAATCTCAATTTTTTTTCTAAAAAAAAAAATTCATTTTTCTGAAAAAATTTGGACCAGTCTAAATTTTTTTTTTTTTGAAAAAAATCGGAATAATTTCAAATTTTTTTTTTGAAAAATTTGCTGATTAATCCTAATTTTTTTTGCAAAAATTCGGATTAATTTCAATTTTTTTCTTGAAAAATTCGAATCAATTTCAATTTTTTTTTTTGCAAAAATTTGGATTATTCTCAATTTTTTTCAAAAAAAAATTCGGATCAATCTCAATTTTTTTTTCTGAAAAAAAAATCACTTTTCTGAAAAAATTCGGACCAGTCTAAATTTTTTTTTTTTGAAAAATTTGCTGATTAATCCTAATTTTTTTGAGAAAATTCGGACCAATCTAAATTTTTTTTGCAAAAATTCGGATTAATTTCAATTTTTTTTCTGAAAAAATTCGAACCAATCTAAATTTTTTTTTGCAAAAATTTGGATTAATTTCAATTTTTTTCTTGAAAAATTCGAATCAATTTCAATTTTTTTTTTGCAAAAATTTGGATTATTCTCAATTTTTTTCAAAAAAAATTCGGATCAATCTCAATTTTTTTTGAAAAAATTCGGATTAATCTCATATTTTTTCTGAAAAAATTCGAACCAATCTAAATTTTTTTTTTGCAAAAATTCGGATTAATTTCAATTTTTTCTTGAAAAATTCGAATCAATTTTAATTTTTTTTTTTGCAAAAATTTGGATTATTCTCAATTTTTTTCAGAAAAAAATTCGGATCGATCTCAATTTTTTTTTCTGAAAAAATTCGGACCAGTCTAAATTTTTTTTTTTTGAAAAAATTCGGATTAATCTCATATTTTTTCTCAAAAAATTCGGACCAATCTACATTTTTTTTTGCAAAAATTCGGATTAATTTCAATTTTTTTTCTGAAAAAATTCGAACCAATCTAAATTTTTTTTTGCAAAAATTTGGATTAATTTCAATTTTTTTCTTGAAAAATTCGAATCAATTTCAATTTTTTTTTTTGCAAAAATTTGGATTATTCTCAATTTTTTTCAAAAAAAAATTCGGATCAATCTCAATTTTTTTTTCTGAAAAAAAAATCACTTTTCTGAAAAAATTCGGACCAGTCAAAATTTTTTTTTTTGAAAAAATTCGGATTAATCTCATATTTTTTCTCAAAAAATTCGGACCAATCTACATTTTTTTTTGCAAAAATTCGGATTAATTTCAATTTTTTTTCTGAAAAAAATTGGATGAATCTCAATTTTTTTTTGAAAAATTTGCTGATTAATCCTAATTTTTTTGAGAAAATTCGGACCAATCTAAATTTTTTTTGCAAAAATTCGGATTAATTTCAATTTTTTTTCTGAAAAAATTCGAACCAATCTAAATTTTTTTTTGCAAAAATTTGGATTAATTTCAATTTTTTTCTTGAAAAATTCGAATCAATTTCAATTTTTTTTTTGCAAAAATTTGGATTATTCTCAATTTTTTTCAAAAAAAATTCGGATCAATCTCAATTTTTTTTGAAAAAATTCGGATAAATCTCATTTTTTTCTTTAAAAATTCGGATTATTCTCAATTTTTTTTGAAAAAAAAATTGTTGAATCTTAATTTTTTTCTGAAAAAATTCGGACCAGTCTAAATTTTTTTTATTGAAAAAAATCGGATCAATCTCAATTTTTTTTTTGCAAAAATTCGGAATAATTTCTTATTTTTTTCTGAAAAAAATCGGATGAATCTCAACTTCTTTTTTTAAAATTGAATTAATCTCAATTTTTTTTCTAAAAAAAAAAATTCATTTTTCTGAAAAAATTTGGACCAGTCTAAATTTTTTTTTTTTTGAAAAAAATCGGAATAATTTCAAATTTTTTTTTTGAAAAATTTGCTGATTAATCCTAATTTTTTTTGCAAAAATTCGGATTAATTTCAATTTTTTTCTTGAAAAATTCGAATCAATTTCAATTTTTTTTTTTGCAAAAATTTGGATTATTCTCAATTTTTTTCAAAAAAAAATTCGGATCAATCTCAATTTTTTTTTCTGAAAAAAAAATCACTTTTCTGAAAAAATTCGGACCAGTCTAAATTTTTTTTTTTTGAAAAAATTCGGATTAATCTCATATTTTTTCTCAAAAAATTCGGACCAATCTACATTTTTTTTTGCAAAAATTCGGATTAATTTCAATTTTTTTTCTGAAAAAAATTGGATGAATCTCAATTTTTTTTTGCAAAAATTTGGATTATTCTCAATTTTTTTTGAAAAAAAAATTGTTGAATCTTAATTTTTTTCTGAAAAAATTCGGACCAGTCTAAATTTTTTTTATTGAAAAAAATCGGATCAATCTCAATTTTTTTTTTGCAAAAATTCGGATTAATTTCTTATTTTTTTCTGAAAAAATCGGATGAATCTCAACTTCTTTTTTTAAAATTGAATTAATCTCAATTTTTTTTCTAAAAAAAAAATTCATTTTTCTGAAAAAATTTGGACCAGTCTAAATTTTTTTTTTTTGAAAAAAATCGGAATAATTTCAAATTTTTTTTTTGAAAAATTTGCTGATTAATCCTAATTTTTTTTGCAAAAATTCGGATTAATTTCAATTTTTTTCTGAAAAAATTCGGACCAATCTAATTTTTTTTTTTGCAAAAATTCGGATTAATTTCAATTTTTTTCTTGAAAAATTCGAATCAATTTCAATTTTTTTTTTGCAAAAATTTGGATTATTCTCAATTTTTTTCAAAAAAAATTCGGATCAATTTCAATTTTTTTTTTGAAAAAATTCGGATTAATCTCATATTTTTTCTTTAAAAATTTGAATTAATCTCATATTTTTTCTTTAAAAATTCGGATTATTCTCAATTTTTTTTTGAAAAAAAATTTGATGAATCTTAATTTTTTTCTGAAAAAATTCGGACCAGTCTAAATTTTTTTTATTGAAAAAAATCGGATCAATCTCAATTTTTTTTTGCAAAAATTCGGATTAATTTCAATTTTTTTTCTGAAAAAATTCGAACCAATCTAAATTTTTTTTGCAAAAATTTGGATTAATTTCAATTTTTTTCTTGAAAAATTCGAATCAATTTCAATTTTTTTTTTGCAAAAATTTGGATTATTCTCAATTTTTTTCAAAAAAAAATTGGATGAATCTCAATTTTTTTTTGCAAAAATTTGGATTATTCTCAATTTTTTTTTAAAAAAATTTGATGAATCTTAATTTTTTTTTTGAAAAAAATCGGACCAGTCTAAATTTTTTTTTATTGATGAAAATCAGATCAATCTCAATTTTTTTTTCTGAAAAAAAAATCACTTTTCTGAAAAAATTCGGACCAGTCTAAATTTTTTTTTTTTGAAAAAATTCGGATTAATCTCATATTTTTTCTCAAAAAATTCGGACCAATCTACATTTTTTTTTGCAAAAATTCGGATTAATTTCAATTTTTTTTCTGAAAAAAATTGGATGAATCTCAATTTTTTTTGAAAAATTTGCTGATTAATCCTAATTTTTTTTGAAAAAATTCGGACCAATCTAAATTTTTTTTTTCTTTGAAAAAATTCGGATTAATCTCATTTTTTTTCCTAAAAAATTCGGATTGTTCTCAATTTTTTCTGGAAAAATTCGGATCAATCTAAATTTTTTTTGCAAAAATTCGGATTAATTTCAATTTTTTTCTGAAAAAATTCGGACCAATCTAATTTTTTTTTTTGCAAAAATTCGGATTAATTTCAATTTTTTTCTTGAAAAATTCGAATCAATTTCAATTTTTTTTTTGCAAAAATTTGGATTATTCTCAATTTTTTTCAAAAAAAATTCGGATCAATTTCAATTTTTTTTTGAAAAAATTCGGATTAATCTCATATTTTTTCTTTAAAAATTTGAATTAATCTCATATTTTTTCTTTAAAAATTCGGATTATTCTCAATTTTTTTTTGAAAAAAAATTTGATGAATCTTAATTTTTTTCTGAAAAAATTCGGACCAGTCTAAATTTTTTTTATTGAAAAAAATCGGATCAATCTCAATTTTTTTTTGCAAAAATTCGGATTAATTTCAAATTTTTTTCTGAAAAAAATCGGATGAATCTCGTATTTTTTCCTAAAAAATTCGGACCAATCAAAAATTTTTTTGCAAAAATTCGGATTGATTTCAAATTTTTGTCTTAAAAAATTCGAATCAATCTCAATTTTTTTTTGCAAAAATTTGGATTAATTTCAATTTTTTTCTGAAAAAAAATCGGGATAATCTCAATTTGTTTTTTGCAAAAATTCGGATTAATTTCAATTTTTTTCTTGAAAAATTCGAATCAATTTCAATTTTTTTTTTGCAAAAATTTGGATTATTCTCAATTTTTTTCAAAAAAAATTCGGATCAATTTCAATTTTTTTTGAAAAAATTCGGATTAATCTCATATTTTTTCTTTAAAAATTTGAATTAATCTCATATTTTTTCTTTAAAAATTCGGATTATTCTCAATTTTTTTTTGAAAAAAAATTTGATGAATCTTAATTTTTTTCTGAAAAAATTCGGACCAGTCTAAATTTTTTTTATTGAAAAAAATCGGATCAATCTCAATTTTTTTTTGCAAAAATTCGGATTAATTTCAAATTTTTTTCTGAAAAAAATCGGATGAATCTCGTATTTTTTCCTAAAAAATTCGGACCAATCAAAAATTTTTTTGCAAAAATTCGGATTGATTTCAAATTTTTGTCTTAAAAAATTCGAATCAATCTCAATTTTTTTTTGCAAAAATTTGGATTAATTTCAATTTTTTTCTGAAAAAAAATCGGGATAATCTCAATTTGTTTTTTGCAAAAATTCGGATTAATTTCAAATCCTTTTTCTGAAAAAATTCGGATCAATCTCAATTTTTTTATTGAAAAAAATTGGATGAATCTCAATTTTTTTTTGCAAAAATTTGGATTATTCTCAATTTTTTTTTTAAAAAAATTTGATGAATCTTAATTTTTTTTCTGAAAAAAATCGGACCAGTCTAAATTTTTTTTTATTGATAAAAATCAGATCAATCTCAATTTTTTTTTCTGAAAAAAAAAATCACTTTTTGAAAAAATTCGGACCAGTCTAAATTTTTTTTTTTGAAAAAATTCGGATTAATTTCAAATTTTTTTCTGAAAAAAATTCGGATCAATCTCAATTTGTTTTTCGCAAAAATTTGGATTATTCTCAATTTTTTTTTTTTTAAATTTGATCAATCTTAATTTTTTTTCTGAAAAAATTCGGATGAATTTCAAATCCTTTTTCTGAAAAAATTCGGATCAATCTCAATTTTTTTATTGAAAAAAATCGGATCAATCTCAATTTTTTTTTTGCAAAAATTTGGATTAATTTCAATTTTTTTCTGAAAAAAAATCGGGATAATCTCAATTTGTTTTTCGCAAAAATTCGGATTAATTTCGAATCCTTTTTCTGAAAAAATTCGGATGATACTCAATTTTTTTTTTGAAAATTTTGCTGATGAATCTTAATTTTTTTGAAAAAATTCGGATAAATCTCATATTTTTTCTTAAAAAATTCGGATTATTCTCAATTTTCTCTGAAAAAATTCGGATGAATCTCATATTTTTTCTTAAAAAATTCGGATTATTCTCAATTTTTTCTGAAAAAATTCGGATGAATCTAAATTTTTTGTGAAAAAAATTGAATTAATCTTAATTTTTTTTTTCTGAAAAAAAGCGTTACAATCTAAATTTTTTTTTTTTTGAAAAAATTTGGATTATTCTCAATTTTTTTTAAATTACTGATTGATCTCAAATTTTTTCTGAAAAAATTCGGATTAATTTCAAATTTTTTTCTGAAAAAAGTTCGGATTAATTTCATATTTTTTCCTAAAAAAATCGGATTCATTTCATAATTTCTCTTAAAAAATTCGGATCAATCTCAATTTTTTTTATTGAAAAAATTTGGATTATTCTCAATTTTTTTCAAGAAAAATTCGGATTAATCTCAATTTTTTTTTTGAAGAAATTCGGATTATTCTCAATTTTTTCTGAAAAATCCGGATCAATCTCAATTTTTTTTTCGAAAATTCGGATCAATCTCAATTTTTTCTGAAAAAATTAGGAATAATCTCATTTTTTTAAATTACTGATTAATCTCAATGTTTTTTTTCTGAAAAAGTTCGGATCAATCTCAATTTTTTTTTTGAAAAAATTTGGATTAATCTCAATTTTGTTTCTGAAAAATAACCGATGATCTAACGATATTTTTGAAATATTGTTCTTTTTTTTGTTTATCATCATTTTAAAAAAGTTGTTTTTTATTGAATAAAAATAATTTTATGAAGAAGTGTCATTTTATTGTAACGTATCGGGTATTAAAAGAAAACAATGGGAATTTCAGTTATCAGGTGAAAAAAAAACTTTTAAAAAATGGTGTGTTTTCTAAAATTATTCACCGTGAAACTTGTATTAAACCGGCTTGCCGGTTTGATTATCAACCACTGCATCAACAAAACTTTCGACCGAAAAATTATGATTTAAAAAAAATTAAAGGCAAAAATAGCAAAGTTCGCAAGATCTTGCGACTCTACAAAATACTATCAAAATTGGATGTGAAATTTATGCCAGTTTAGATTAAGGTGTCGACCTATTGGCGGTTTCCGATTTTTTTGAGAATTCCACAACCCCAGAGCCGTTCTATCACAGGTTTCACGGTAATTCAGTCAGAAATTTAAAAAAAAACTTCTTTTGTGGCCATTCTTTCAAGACGGTGTAGATGAACTGGAGCTGGGAGGAGAGACGGGGGTAGTGGATGTGGTGACGCTGAAATTTCATAGTTTCAGTCTCTGGTGCTTAAATAAAGTGAAGCTTACCTATTTCAAAGATAGATTCTTTTCTTTGCGCTCACAGCCTCATCTTCCGCCGCCCAAATGTTTCGCATACTGCATCGCACCTTGAGGACTTGCTTATTTTGTTCCTCCTTGCGATTTAAGACCTCCTCCTTCTCTGTGACCACTTCCTTCAACTTTGTCGCGGACCTCATTGAGAATTTGTTGTCCATTTCCTTCTCTTGGTGATCCATATCTCTTATTCACTGCCATAAGGAACTCGTCCATTACTTTCTCAAGGTTTTTTTTCTCATTCAATACCGCCTCCATCTGCTTCTCCTTCTCCTTCGTCTTGTTGACCATTTCCGACTGCTGTATCTCCATTTCCTTCATCTTCTTCACCATTTCCGTCTCCCGCGCTGTCATTTCCTTGATCTTCTTCTCCATTTCGATCTGTCGTTTGGCCATTTCCTCCATCTCTTTCTCCATTTTGATCTGTCGTTGCGGCAACTTCTCCTCCAACTTCTTCTTCATCTCCATCTGCTCGTTCTCCATCGCCACCCGCATTCTCTCGTTCGTCTCCATCTGTTTCTTCTTCTCCTCTTTTGCCTTCTCCACCAGCTTTTCCAACTTTTCCGCTCGCTTCTTCATCTTCTGAAACGCCTCCATTTTCACGACGGCCTCTCCTTTCACCTGATACGACGGCTTCGACATTTTTACCTGGAAATAAAGAACAAGTGAGTTATTAATGAAAAAAAAATAAAAGAGGAAAGTAATTGAATTAATGGAGAACAGAGATATTGAGAGCGTTGAAACGCAATTAAAAAGCTCGCTTACAGAAAAAGAAAAGCTTTAAATTTGAGTGAAATGTTTATTTATTCTGTGTGGAAATCAAAATATAACGAAGATGTCGAGAGAGAACATCTGTTGAGGGCTGTTTGCTCCATTGATCCCTGCTCACTGCGGAGCTGTTCTTCTGAAAAATTCAAAACATTGTTCAGTAAAGTCCGGCCCGCCTCAATGAAAATGCGCTCTACCGAACCAGGGAGATCTGTTCGTGTCTCAAGCATTTATGCTCGAATGTGTTCGAAAAAAACCTTAAGATTCTCTTTCAAAATAGTCGGGAACCGCCTTCTTTTGGCGGGAGGTTCAAACTTTGGGTAGAGCCGTCTTCTGGCGGGAGACTCAAACTTTGGGGGAGGTCCCTTTTCTCGGGAGTTTCAAACTTTGGAGGGAGGTACCTTTCGGCGAGAGGAGGACTCATGTTGAAAACCAGCTTTCAAAATCTTTTTTGCGCAAAACAAGCGAGGCTCCGTGTCCAGCAAAATCCAGTGGGTAGCCGCGTCTAACCGCTGGTTAATTTCTAAACTGTTTTCTCCCATCAAATCCGCGATTTGACTGCTCTCTCTTGAGTATTTCATTTTAGAAATGTTTTTCAACAACAAAGCAAAAAAAATACTTCAAACTCACTTCTTGGCCGGCGGTGACGTCGGAGTTTATCTAACAGAAGAGAAGTGCGAGCTGATTGTCGAACAGCTGCTGAAACCACATGATTAGTGTTTGGCGGTGCTGAAACAACAAAGGGAAGCTTACCTTTCGTCGGCGGACTCCACCTTGATGGTCCTAGTTCCTCTCGGCTCCTCGTTTTGAATGAGCCCTTGAATTCTCATCAGATTCCTGATTTGAGCCTGAAGGCTCGGCTCGTCGACCGCCTCCTCCTGGTCCACTTTCTTCTTCATATCGACCACCATCTTTTTCAGCGCCACCTTCATCATCGCCTTCAGTCTGCCGTCCTCCTTGACCAACGCGATGATCATCTCTTCGAAACACACCGCAAGTTCTGTGTTCTCCTTCATTTTCTCCTCCATCTCCTCCACCTTCTTCTTCATCGCGTCAATTTCTTTCTTCATTTCATCTTGGTTCAGCTTCATTTCGATCTCATTCCTCACGGCGGCCACTTCGTTTTCCTTCTCCCTCATCTCCTTCATCTCCTTCATCTCGGCCGCCATCTGCTTCTTCCACTCTTCCATCGCCTTCGCCATTTGTCCTTCGACCTGCTCCATCTTCTGCTTCATCTCCGCCTCCTGCTTCTCCGAGGCCTTCTTCGCCCTTCTTCAACCGCGGCCATTATTTCCTCAATTTCGGTCTCCTTTGTTTTCAACGCCTTCATTCTTCCTTCCAAGGCCGCCATCTTTTCCTTTATTTCGTCCTCCCTTGTCTTCAACGTCTTCTTCACAGACTAAATTTTAAAAATTCAAAAATCACCACTAAGCAAAATCAAATTTTTTTGTTGAATTACAGACTGAACTTGAAAAATTCAATCAATATCAAAATTTTTTCAAATCATATACTGGATTGAATAAATTTATAGTCATTACTTATCAATTTGAAAATTTTTTGAATCACGGACTAATTTTAAAAAATTGGAAAGTCACCACTAAGCAAATTCATTTTTTTTTTGAATTACAGACTAAATTTAAAAAATTCAAAAATCATCACCAAGCTAATTCAATTTTTTTTGAACTACAGACTGAGTTTAAAAAATTCAAAAACCACCAATAAGCGAATTTAAAAAAATCTCGAATCACATACTGAATATAAAAAATTTATAGTCATTACTCATCAATTAAAAAATTTTTGAAACATAGACTAAACCTAAAAAATTCAAAAATCATCACCAAGCAAATCCAATTTTTTTTTGAACTACAGACTGAACTTAAAAAATTCAAAAATCACCAATAAGCAAATTTAAAATATTTTCAAATCACATACTGAGTATAAAAAAATTGATAGTCATTACTCATCAATTAAAAAATTTTTGAAACATAGACTAAATCTAAAAAATTCAAAAATCATCACCAAGCAAATTTAATTTTTTTTTTGAACTACAGACTGAATTTAAAAATTCAAATATCACCACTAGGCAAATTCACATTATTTTTGAATTACAGATCAAATTTTTAAAAATTCAAAAATCACTACTAAGCAAATTCAAATTTTTTTTTGCATTACAGACTAAATTTTAAAAAATTCAAAAATCACCACCAAGCAAATTCAATTTTTTTTGAACTACAGACTGAATTTTAAAAATTCAAAAATTACACTCCAAGCGAATTAAAAATTTTTCAAATCACATACTGAATTAAAAAATTTATAATGATTACTTATCAATTTTAAAATTATTGAAACACAGACTAAATTTAAAAAATTAAAAAATCACGACTAAGCGAATTCAAATTTTTTTGACATCAAGACTGAATTTGAAATTTTTTTAAAATCACCACTAAGCAAATTAAATTTTTTTTTCAAATCAGAGACTGAATTTAAAATTTTTATTGTCACTACTTGTCAAATTTATTTTTTCTTGAATTACAAACGGAACCAAAAAATTTTTAAATTCACTACTTATTGAATTATTTTTTTCAAATCATAGACTGAATAAAAAACGTTTTAAGTAACTACTTGTCAAATTAAAATTTTTTCGAATCACAATTTGAATTTTAATTTTTCAAGAAAAATTACTTTTTTTTGAACACTATAACGAACTAACCTTTTTAAGGTGATGTCCTTTTTTGCTAGAAACAGGTCCCGTTGTTAGATTGTTTCCGTTGCCCGGTTTGTATAGGGGTTACTGAAGAGAAGAGGGGTTATTAATGTAGAAAATAGGGGGGGGGGTGGGATAAGCAAAATATTAAGTGGCCTTCATAAGACAAGACCAGCAAGAATGCGCTTTGATTGTAGAAAAAATCAAGGAGTGAAATGAGATGCGGCCGTCAGAAGACTCCACAAGCATTCGTTCGGCCCCCGTTTTTTCCTCCAGAGAGATCATCGACCACTGTTAGCGATCCTCGAAGACAAAAGGGATCTCCCCATACATTCTCAAGGACGAAAGCGATGTCGTGATCGCGGCCGTCGAAAAAGACGTCGACTGGATTCCGTACCGCTTGGATGGACCAGTGTCAGAAGAAGACGTCCGAAGCGAGACTCAAAAGGACCAGGAGCTTCAAAAGGTCATGCAGACGTTCCACCGTTGGAACAAAAAGACCGCCCCGGAGTGCGTCAAGTACTGGACTAAGATGAAGGATCGGTTGAAGATCATAAAAGGATGTCTGCTCTTGGACGACAGAGTCGTCGTGCCGAGCACACTGAAAAACAAGGTGATGGCACAGCTTCACGAAGGTCACAGTGGAGTGGTCAAGACCGAGCAGAAGGCAAGATCGTTCGTCTTCTGGAGAGGAATCTAAGCGGACATTGAGAGTGCGTCCGACACTGCGAAAATTGTCAGGGGAACGCGACGATGCCGAGGAAAGTTCCATGGGACCAGTGGCCGGAGCCGTCAGGAATCTGGAAAAGAGTCCACATCGATTTCTGCGGACCTCTGGACGGCGTCTACCTACTAGTCGTAGTGAACGCGAAAACCAGGTACGTGAAGGTCAAGCTTACTCGGAGCATTGCAGCCGTCACCACAATCGACATGCTCGATGAGGTGTTCAGCACTCATAGCCTCCCGGAGGTCACCGTCACAGACAATGGGACTCATTAATCAGAAAGATCGAGGGATCGGGATCAGTGACGAAGCAGATCCTGCATCAGTTCCTGCTGCACTACAACGACGCACGCCGCGTTGAAAGGGGAAACTCCAGCCGAAGTCCACTTTGGCCGGAGAATCATGACAAAGATGTCGTTAAAATTCCCACAAGAACAGAATTATTCAAGGATGTCCTCGTACAAGGAAACGATGAAGAAGAGGTACGACGACCGGAAGAAGGCATAAAATTCAAGGAGTCCGCGGTGGACGGCAAGGTCTACGTGCGCGTTGCGAAGGGCAACAAGTAGCGCTGAAAGTTCGGCGTGATTCGGAACCGAATCGGCCGCGTGCTCTACAACGTGAAGACGGGGTCGCGCATTCAACGGACGCACGCGAATCATTTGCAGCGAAAGTGAACTCAAGAAGATGAAGAAAAGAGGGGGGAGGGGGAACGCCAACACAAAAGTCCGAACCAGGGACCCTCACCGAACAGATATACATTGTGAGTAAAATTAGAAGCAGCCGTCAGAAGACAGGCCAGAAAGGCTGTGCATTGATTGAAAATGGAAAATCAGCGGGTGAAAGGAGTAGAGGCGTCAGCAGAGAGGCAAGAGAAAATGAGTGAATGGCTACATCGTAGCGTGGAAGGAAGGCTGCGGCAGCGAGCGGCGGCCTCGCTCGCTGTCCACCCCTCACGGGGGGGGGGGGGCTGCCGCTCTGTGCGCTGAAATGTCTGCGTCTCTCACTTTTCTGCATGTGTCTCTCGTTCTCTCTTTCTCCTTCTTGTGTGTATGACCCCGAAGAGAGGAGGATGTGGTGTGTCGGAAAGTGTCTGCCTCTCTATGTGTTAGCATTAGCAATGTGAGTCTTCTCTGCGTTTTGGGTGAATGCAAGCGACGAGCGGTGTGAAGGAGAGAAGAAGAAGGCGGTTTGTCTGCGTCTCTATTAGCAATTTGAGTTCTCCTCTGTTCCTTATCGTGAGACCTCATGCATCGCCCGAAAGAAGGGCACATGTGATTCAAAAAATGAGAGACGAGTTTTGTGTCGCGGAAAGAGCGTTTTGCTGTTTAGCTGGTTGTCTGGGAAGGTGGGACCGATTTTCTTGACGAATAGAGGCAACGTGTTCTATTTTTGAAAACTTATAAGATGTAGGGACAGCAACATTTGAAAAAAATGTCAATTGGCGCTACAACAAGTTTATGAGTCAGCGGTGCAAGCTGTAAAATTCAGGAAAAGAAGAATTGAACTTTCGAAAAATATCTGGATGAATCTTTTTTTTTTACAAATTGATGCCAGACAAAATTAAAGCCCATTTGGGGGGCCGTTTCAGACAATCTGCATTTTTCCAGCCTCCCTCTCCCAATGAGAGTTCTTTTTGATACGGATCCGATAGAAAAGCCTAGATGAAACATGTTCGTGCCGGTTTTGTTCCAGCTTTCTCGTTCCAGACAAAATTAAAGCCCATTTGGGGGGCCGTTTCAGACAATCTGCATTTTTCCAGCCTCTCTCTTCCAATGAGAGTTCTTTTTGATACGGATTCGATAGATAAGCCTAGATGAAACATGTTTGTGCCGGTTTTGTTCCAGCTTTCTCGTTCCAGACAAAATTAAAGCCCATTTGGGGGGCCGTTTCAGACAATCTGCATTTTTCCAGCCTCCCTCTTCTAATGAGAGTTCTTTTTGATACGGATTCGATAGATAAGCCTAGATGAAACATGTTCGTGCCGGTTTTGTTCCAGCTTTCTCGTTCCAGACAAAATTAAAGCCCATTTGGGGGGCCGTTTCAGACAATCTGCATTTTTCCAGCCTCCCTCTCCCAATGAGAGTTCTTTTTGATACGGATCCGATAGAAAAGCCTAGATGAAACATGTTCGTGCCGGTTTTGTTCCAGCTTTCTCGTTCCAGACAAAATTAAAGCCCATTTGGGGGGCCGTTTCAGACAATCTGCATTTTTCCAGCCTCCCTCTCCCAATGAGAGTTCTTTTTGATACGGATCCGATAAATAAGCCTAGAGGAAACATGTCTGTGCCGGTTTTGTTCCAGCTTTCTCGTTCCTAATAAAATCAAAAAAATTTTGAAAAATTTTGTTTTAAAACTCATTTTTTTTGTTTCAGGTGATTTCGAAGTTTTTAGATTTCTAATAAAATCAAAAATGCTTTTCGAAATTTATCATTTGTTTCAAGTATTTTTCTTGAAAAATTACGGATTCGTCTCAAAATTTTTCAAAAAATTTGCCAAATAAGTTTAACATTTTGTGAAAAAAGTCTGAAATCCATGCAACTCGGCTGAATTTGAAAAGGCCAGCTACCCAGCTGGACGTTAAAAAATCGCTGTGAAAATGAAAGTCACCAAAAAAAGCGAAGAGATCAAAGAACATGTCTGCGATTCTCACAAAATTCGAAACCATTTCCAATAAATGCCAATTCATGCAGGAACATGTAAATTATAATGAAAAATTGAAATTTCGGGGGTGAATATTTGAGAAAAAACATGGGGCAGGGGAAGCGAAAGTTGAAATGCGAAAGGGGGTCGAAGTGGGAATTTGAGGAAAAAAGATCATGGAAAACAAAGTAATAAGGGAGAATGAGGGAGTAGGGGAGGGGAGGGGGAGGAGATTTGAAGACTATTGAACATGACGATCAAATAGCAATAAACTGCTGATGGTTTAAAAATGACTCAGTAAGTAGGGAGAGAGGGTTTGGAATGCGTGGCCGTCACTTGTTACAGTCTGCCACCGCGTGAAGTCGATAGGAGCAGAGTGTAAGAGGCGGGAGGCGGGGGGGGGGGGGGGCGAGAAAAGAAGGAAGCGGTGACGACAGTGGCGAAAATGGTTTGAGAGAGAGAGAGAGAGAGAGAGAGAGAGAGAGAGAGAGAGAGAGAGAGAGAGAGAGAGAGAGAGAGAGAGAGAGAGAGAGAGAGAGAGAGAGAATTTCCGTGGAGGAAGAAAAGAGGAGCAAAGCAGAAAATTCAACTGGACCGGTAGAAATCCGGAACTCGAGCTGTTCATGAGATCCATTGACATTCCTCTTCGAACGAGCTCACTTCTCACAGAGCTTTTTTCCTGAAACAATCAATCTACTTTCCAGTAACGCCCGGCACGCCCAACAAGAATGCGATCTACTGAACCTGCATGTTCTGTTTGTGTTTCAAACTCGCCCCACTGGACTCTAGTGAAATTTCCAGTTTTTGCTAGAATCAGTTCGAAAAACCTTATTATTCACTTTCAAAATAGTCGGAAATCGTCAGTTTTTCGTGTGCCCATTAGAAAATTCGCTATGGACTATTAATTCCTAAACTGGTTTCTCCCAACAAAACCCCGACAACACTTGGGTATTCAATTTTTAAAAAATTGGATCTACTAGTTTTCTTTGCAGTGCTTGAAAACGCATAACGCGAATAAGCAAGTGCTCATTTAGAGTGGCCCAAAACAAAACAAAAAAAACACTTCAAACTTACTTCGGCGGGGGTGGAGTCAAAGTTGATCCGGCAGAAGGGGCGGGCGAGCCGACCGTCGAGGTGCTGCTGAAAATACACAATTAGTGTCTATGGTGGTGCTGAAACAACAACGGGAAGCTTACCTTTCGTCGGAGGGCTCAACCTTGACGGTGTTCTTCCCTTTCGGCTCCTCGGCTGGGAAGAGGAGCTCTTGAATCCTCATGAGATTCCTTATTTGAGCCTGAAGGCTCGGCTCGTCGACCGCCTCCTCCTCCTCCTCCTCCTGGTCCACTTTCTTCTTCATATCGACCACCATCTTCTTCAGCGCCACCTTCATCATCGCCTTCAGTTTGCCGTCCTCCTTAACAAACGCGATGACCATCTCTTCGAAACACACCGCAAGTTCTGTGTTCTCCTTCATTGTCTCCTCCATCTTCTCCTTCATCTTCTTCACCTCGGCCTCCATCTGCACCTGCTTCTCCTTCATCGCTTCAATTTCTTTCTTCATTTCATCCTGGTTCTTGCTCGCCTCCTTCATATCCTTCATCTCGACCGCCATCTGCTTCTTCCACTCTTGCATCGCTTTCGCCATGTTCTTCATTTCTCCTTCGACCTGCTTCAATTTTTCATCCGTTTCGTTTTTTTCCAACTTTTTATTTTCTTCTTCCATCGCCGCTGCCACCTTCTTCTTCATTTCGTTCTCCTTCCTCTCGGAAATCTGCTTCGCCTTCTCCTCCATCGCTTTTGCCATCTTCCTCAACTCCTTTTCCAACGCCTCCGACTTCTTTATTTCAATCTCAGTCTTCTCCAATGCCTCCTTCGCCTCCTTTTTATCCTCCTCATTCTGCTTCATCAGTTCAATCAACTTCTCCCTTATCGCTTTTACATTCTTCTTCATATCCTCTTCCGCCGCCCTCACCTTCTTCTTCATCTCCTCTTCCACCGCCTCAACCGTCTTCTTCACTTCAATCTCCTTCTTCTCCAATGTCTCCTTCGCTCCCTTTACCACCGCCTCCAGCTCCTTCTGCATTTCAGCCACCTTCTCATCTCTCGCTTTTGTCGTCTTCTTCATCTTCTCTTCCACCGCCTCCACCTTCTTCTTCATTTCGACCTCCTTCTTCTCCAACGCCTCCTTCGCCTCCTCTTCCACCGCCTCCACTTTCTCCTTCATTTCGACCTCCTTCTTCTCCAACGCCTCCTTCGCCTCCTCTTTCATCGCCTCCACCTTCTCCTTCATTTCGGTGTTCTTCTTCTCCAAAGCCTTCTTCGCCTGCTCTTTCACCGCCGCCACCTTCGTATTCATTCTTTGCTCCTTCTTCTCCAGTGCCACCTTCAAAGCCTTCTTCTCCTTTTCCGCTTTCTTGAGTTGCTTCTTCAACTCCATTGTTCGAAGCTCCACCTGCTTCTCCAAAATCGTTTTTCTCGGGACTTTTTTCACCTGCTTCGACGACTTGCTCATTGCGATCTGAAAACGGAACCAGTGAGATTTTATTGAAAAACGGATAAGAGTAGAAAAGTGGAACTGAAGTCCCACGGTTCGTCTTGAATAACTTTGGAACCAGTGGATAGATTGGGTTGTGAACTGGAATAGACCCATTTTATTCCGTGGCTCACGCGGTAAAGTTCGTAGGTTTTTTAAAGAAGAGATTGAAATAAAAAATTCAAAACATTAAATTCGAATCTTTACTATACTATTTGCGTTATGGACTTTGTCTTTTGCTCAAACCGAAATAACTATCCAGCCGTTGGACCGATCGGTCTGATATTTTGCATAGTCTTATGGGTCTCGGGACGCTTCACCCCTATAACATTTTTGGTCCGGATTACGGTAGGATTACGGTACCTACAGTAGAAACGGCCATTTTTGACACTTTTTCGTACCGAACCGATTGACTCCAAATTTTTATGGGAGCATACCAGGGTTGCATGGAATAGAAAATTTCAAAATATGGAAGATGGAAATGGAAATGGAAACTATTTTTCACTCCATGGAAGATGGAAATGGAAAAATAAAAATTTAAATGATTCCATGGAAATGGAAATGGAAATGGAGGGGCTAAAAACCCATAGAACATGGAAATGGAAGATGGAAATGGAATTCCGCTCAACTCTGGCACCGATGTCCTCGAGATTCCTCAAGGAAAAACGAGGAAATCCTCAAACGTTTCGATACGAGTCAAGATTTCTTCGAGATTTCTCGAAATCGCCGAGGAATTCGTCTCGATGCGTTTCCAGGAATAAAACAAAAAATTTCATGGAAATGGAACTGGAAATGGAAATTTTTCTTAGTTCCATGGAACATGGAAATATGCTCAGCATACTTAGGATGGGGGAATGTCACTACCAAAATATCTAAGAGGTTGTACGACGATTACGGTAGATACGGTAGTCTGAATTTCGCAACATCACTTTTTCAAGGAGTTCCAGCTGCCGTTGGGGGGATAGGGGGACAGTGGTGAAGGGTTATTTTTGAAGGGTGGGGAGGGTACTACAGTTACAGTAACCGGAAATTATCGATTGATTCGGATTACGGTAGAAACGGAGGGAGGAACTTTTGTCTGCGTCTCTCACTTCCACACACTCTCTCGCCTCCTCTTCTCGAAAAATGAATTGAATTGTGCCGCCAGCTGATGGAATGTTCCAGAAAGAGAGTGGACTTTGGAGGGAGTTCCCTTTTGGCGGGAGATTCAAACTTTGGAGGGAGGTCCCTTTCGGCGGGAGATTCAAACTTTGGAGGGAGGTCCCTTTTGGCGGGAGATTCAAACTTTGAAGGGAGGTCCCTTTTGGCGGGAGATTCAAACTTTGGAGGGAGGTCCCTTTTGGCGGGAGATTCAAACTTTGGAGGGAGGTCCCTTTTGGCGGGAGATTCAAACTTCGGAGGGAGGTCCCTTTCGGCGGGAGATTCAAACTTTGTAGGGAGGTCCCTTTTGGCGGGAGATTCAAACTTCGGAGGGAGGTCCCTTTTGGCGGGAGATTCAAACTTCGGAGGGAGGTCCCTTTCGGCGGGAGATTCAAACTTTGTAGGGAGGTCCCTTTTGGCGGGAGATTCAAACTTCGGAGGGAGGTCCCTTTTGGCGGGAGATTCAAACTTTGGAGGGAGGTCCCTTTTGGCGGGAGATTCAAACTTCGGAGGGAGGTCCCTTTCGGCGGGAGATTCAAACTTTGTAGGGAGGTCCCTTTTGGCGGGAGATTCAAACTTTGGAGGGAGGTCCCTTTTGGCGGGAGATTCAAACTTCGGAGGGAGGTCCCTTTTGGCGGGAGATTCAAACTTTGGAGGGAGGTCCCTTTTGGCGGGAGATTCAAACTTTGGAGGGAGGTCCCTTTTGGCGGGAGATTCAAACTTTGTAGGGAGGTCCCTTTTGGCGGGAGATTCAAACTTTGGAGGGAGGTCCCTTTTGGCGGGAGATTCAAGCTTCGGAGGGAGGTCCCTTTCGGCGGGAGATTCAAACTTTGGAGGGAGGTCCCTTTTGGCGGGAGATTCAAACTTTGGAGGGAGGTCCCTTTTGGCGGGAGATTCAAACTTTGGAGGGAGGTCCCTTTTGGCGGGAGATTCAAACTTCGGAGGGAGGTCCCTGTCGGCGGGAGATTCAAACTTTAGAGGGAGGTCCCTTTTGGCGGGAGATTCAAACTTCGGAGGGAGGTCCCTTTCGGCGGGAGATTCAAACTTTGGAGGGAGG
Organism: Caenorhabditis afra; assembly: GCA_963570955.1. Taxonomy (NCBI): domain Eukaryota; kingdom Metazoa; phylum Nematoda; class Chromadorea; order Rhabditida; family Rhabditidae; genus Caenorhabditis; species Caenorhabditis afra. The sequence goes on along the minus strand of OY751537.1, from coordinate 3,656,534 downwards.
TTCCTTTTGGCGGGAGATTCAAACTTTGTAGGGAGGTCCCTTTTGGCGGGAGATTCAAACTTTGGAGGGAGGTCCCTTTTGGCGGGAGATTCAAACTTTCGAGGGAGGTCCCTTTTGGCGGGAGATTCAAACTTTGTAGGGAGGTCCCATTTGGCGGGAGATTCAAACTTTGTAGGGAGGTCCCTTTTGGCGGGAGATTCAAACTTTGGAGGGAGGTCCCTTTTGGCGGGAGATTCAAACTTCGGAGGGAGGTCCCTTTCGGCGGGAGATTAAAACTTTGGAGGGAGGTTCCTTTTGGCGGGAGATTCAAACTTCGGAGGGAGGTCCCTTTCGGCGGGAGATTCAAAGTTCGGAGGGAGGTCCCTTTTGGCGGGAGATTCAAACTTTGGAGGGAGGTCCCTTTTGGCGGGAGATTCAAACTTTGGAGGGAGGTCCCTTTCGGCGGGAGATTCAAAGTTCGGAGGGAGTTCCCTTTTGGCGGGAGATTCAAACTTCGGAGGGAGGTCCCTTTCGGCGGGAGATTCAAACTTTGGAGGGAGGTCCCTTTTGGCGGGAGATTCAAACTTTGAAGGGAGGTCCCTTTTGGCGGGAGATTCAAACTTTGGAGGGAGGTCCCTTTTGGCGGGAGATTCAAACTTCGGAGGGAGGTCCCTTTTGGCGGGAGATTCAAACTTTGGAGGGAGGTCCCTTTTGGCGGGAGATTCAAACTTTGGAGAGAGGTCCCTTTTGGCGGGAGATTCAAGCTTCGGAGGGAGGTCCCTTTCGGCGGGAGATTCAAACTTTGGAGGGAGGTCCCTTTCGGCGGGAGATTCAAAGTTCGGAGGGAGTTCCCTTTTGGCGGGAGATTCAAACTTCGGAGGGAGGTCCCTTTCGGCGGGAGATTCAAACTTTGGAGGGAGGTCCCTTTTGGCGGGAGATTCAAACTTCGGAGGGAGGTCCCTTTTGGCGGGAGATTCAAACTTTGGAGGGAGGTCCCTTTTGGCGGGAGATTCAAACTTTGGAGAGAGGTCCCTTTTGGCGGGAGATTCAAACTTTGGAGGGAGGTCCCTTTTGGCGGGAAATTCAAACTTTGGAGGGAGGTCCCTTTCGGCGGGAGATTCAAAGTTCGGAGGGAGTTCCCTTTTGGCGGGAGATTCAAACTTCGGAGGGAGGTCCCTTTCGGCGGGAGATTCAAACTTTGGAGGGAGGTCCCTTTTGGCGGGAGATTCAAACTTTGAAGGGAGGTCCCTTTTGGCGGGAGATTCAAACTTCGGAGGGAGGTCCCTTTCGGCGGGAGATTCAAACTTTGTAGGGAGGTCCCTTTTGGCGGGAGATTCAAACTTTGGAGGGAGGTTCCTTTTGGCGGGAGATTCAAACTTCGGAGGGAGGTCCCTTTCGGCGGGAGATTCAAACTTTGTAGGGAGGTCCCTTTTGGCGGGAGATTCAAACTTTGGAGGGAGGTCCCTTTTGGCGGGAGATTCAAACTTTCGAGGGAGGTCCCTTTTGGCGGGAGATTCAAACTTTGGATTGAGGTCCCTTTTGGCGGGAGATTCAAACTTTGGAGGGAGGTCCCTTTTGGCGGGAGATTCAAACTTTGGAGGGAGGTCTCTTTTGGCGGGAAATTCAAACTTCGGAGGGAGGTCCCTTTCGGCGGGAGATTCAAACTTTGGAGGGAGGTTCCTTTTGGCGGGAGATTCAAACTTCGGAGGGAGGTCCCTTTCGGCGGGAGATTCAAACTTTGGAGGGAGGTCCCTTTCAACGGGAGATTCAAACTTTCGAGGGAGGTTCCTTTTGGCGGGAGATTCAAACTTTCGAGGGAGGTCTCTTTTGGCGGGAGATTCAAACTTTGGAGGGAGGTCCCTTTCAACGGGAGATTCAAACTTTCGAGGGAGGTCCCTTTTGGCGGAAGATTCAAACTTTAAAGGGAGGTCCCTTTTGGCGGGAGATTCAAACTTTGGAGGGAGGTCTCTTTTGGCGGGAGATTCAAACTTTGGAGGGAGGTCACTTTCAACGGGAGATTCAAACTTTCGAGGGAGGTTCCTTTTGGCGGGAGATTCAAACTTTGGAGGGAGGTCTCTTTTGGCGGGAGATTCAAACTTTGGAGGGAGGTCCCTTTTGGCGTCAGATTCAAACTTTGGAGGGAGGTCCCTTTTGGCGGAAGATTCAAACTTTAAAGGGAGGTCCCTTTTGGCGGGAGATTCAAACTTTGGAGGGAGGTCCCTTTTGGCGGGAGATTCAAACTTTGGAGGGAGGTCCCTTTTGGCGGGAGATTCAAACTTTGGAGGGAGGTCCCTTTTGGCGGGAGATTCAAACTTCGGAGGGAGGTCCCTGTCGGCGGGAGATTCAAACTTTAGAGGGAGGTCCCTTTTGGCGGGAGATTCAAACTTCGGAGGGAGGTCCCTTTCGGCGGGAGATTCAAACTTTGGAGGGAGGTTCCTTTTGGCGGGAGATTCAAACTTCGGAGGGAGGTCCCTTTCGGCGGGAGATTCAAACTTTGGAGGGAGGTCCCTTTTGGCGGGAGATTCAAACTTTGGAGGGAGGTCCCTTTTGGCGGGAGATTCAAACTTCGGAGGGAGGTCCCTTTCGGCGGGAGATTCAAACTTTGGAGGGAGGTTCCTTTTGGCGGGAGATTCAAACTTCGGAGGGAGGTCCCTTTCGGCGGGAGATTCAAACTTTGTAGGGAGGTCCCTTTTGGCGGGAGATTCAAACTTTGGAGGGAGGTCCCTTTTGGCGGGAGATTCAAACTTTGGAGGGAGGTCCCTTTTGGCGGGAGATTCAAACTTTGTAGGGAGGTCCCATTTGGCGGGAGATTCAAACTTTGTAGGGAGGTCCCTTTTGGCGGGAGATTCAAACTTTGGAGGGAGGTCCCTTTTGGCGGGAGATTCAAACTTCGGAGGGAGGTCCCTTTCGGCGGGAAATTAAAACTTTGGAGGGAGGTTCCTTTTGACGGGAGATTCAAACTTCGGAGGGAGGTCCCTTTCGGCGGGAGATTCAAAGTTCGGAGGGAGGTCCCTTTTGGCGGGAGATTCAAACTTTGGAGGGAGGTCCCTTTTGGCGGGAGATTCAAACTTTGGAGGGAGGTCCCTTTTGGCGGAAGATTCAAACTTTAAAGGGAGGTCCCTTTTGGCGGGAGATTCAAACTTTGGAGGGAGGTCCCTTTTGGCGGGAGATTCAAACTTTGGAGGGAGGTCCCTTTTGGCGGGAGATTCAAACTTTGGAGGGAGGTCCCTTTTGGCGGGAGATTCAAACTTCGGAGGGAGGTCCCTGTCGGCGGGAGATTCAAACTTTAGAGGGAGGTCCCTTTTGGCGGGAGATTCAAACTTCGGAGGGAGGTCCCTTTCGGCGGGAGATTCAAACTTTGGAGGGAGGTTCCTTTTGGCGGGAGATTCAAACTTCGGAGGGAGGTCCCTTTCGGCGGGAGATTCAAACTTTGGAGGGAGGTCCCTTTTGGCGGGAGATTCAAACTTTGGAGGGAGGTCCCTTTTGGCGGGAGATTCAAACTTCGGAGGGAGGTCCCTTTCGGCGGGAGATTCAAACTTTGGAGGGAGGTTCCTTTTGGCGGGAGATTCAAACTTCGGAGGGAGGTCCCTTTCGGCGGGAGATTCAAACTTTGTAGGGAGGTCCCTTTTGGCGGGAGATTCAAACTTTGGAGGGAGGTCCCTTTTGGCGGGAGATTCAAACTTTGGAGGGAGGTCCCTTTTGGCGGGAGATTCAAACTTTGTAGGGAGGTCCCATTTGGCGGGAGATTCAAACTTTGTAGGGAGGTCCCTTTTGGCGGGAGATTCAAACTTTGGAGGGAGGTCCCTTTTGGCGGGAGATTCAAACTTCGGAGGGAGGTCCCTTTCGGCGGGAGATTAAAACTTTGGAGGGAGGTTCCTTTTGACGGGAGATTCAAACTTCGGAGGGAGGTCCCTTTCGGCGGGAGATTCAAAGTTCGGAGGGAGGTCCCTTTTGGCGGGAGATTCAAACTTTGGAGGGAGGTCCCTTTTGGCGGGAGATTCAAACTTTGGAGGGAGGTCCCTTTTGGCGGGAGATTCAAACTTTGGAGGGAGGTCCCTTTCGGCGGGAGATTCAAAGTTCGGAGGGAGTTCCCTTTTGGCGGGAGATTCAAACTTCGGAGGGAGGTCCCTTTCGGCGGGAGATTCAAACTTTGGAGGGAGGTCCCTTTTGGCGGGAGATTCAAACTTTGAAGGGAGGTCCCTTTTGGCGGGAGATTCAAACTTTGGAGGGAGGTCCCTTTTGGCGGGAGATTCAAACTTCGGAGGGAGGTCCCTTTTGGCGGGAGATTCAAACTTTGGAGGGAGGTCCCTTTTGGCGGGAGATTCAAACTTCGGAGGGAGGTCCCTTTCGGCGGGAGATTCAAACTTTGGAGGGAGGTTCCTTTTGGCGGGAGATTCAAACTTCGGAGGGAGGTCCCTTTCGGCGGGAGATTCAAACTTTGTAGGGAGGTCCCTTTTGGCGGGAGATTCAAACTTTGGAGGGAGGTCCCTTTTGGCGGGAGATTCAAACTTTCGAGGGAGGTCCCTTTTGGCGGGAGATTCAAACTTTGGATTGAGGTCCCTTTTGGCGGGAGATTCAAACTTTGAAGGGAGGTCCCTTTTGGCGGGAGATTCAAACTTTGGAGGGAGGTCCCTTTTGGCGGGAGATTCAAACTTCGGAGGGAGGTCCCTTTTGGCGGGAGATTCAAACTTTGGAGGGAGGTCCCTTTTGGCGGGAGATTCAAACTTCGGAGGGAGGTCCCTTTCGGCGGGAGATTCAAACTTTGGAGGGAGGTTCCTTTTGGCGGGAGATTCAAACTTCGGAGGGAGGTCCCTTTCGGCGGGAGATTCAAACTTTGTAGGGAGGTCCCTTTTGGCGGGAGATTCAAACTTTGGAGGGAGGTCCCTTTTGGCGGGAGATTCAAACTTTCGAGGGAGGTCCCTTTTGGCGGGAGATTCAAACTTTGGATTGAGGTCCCTTTTGGCGGGAGATTCAAACTTTGGAGGGAGGTCCCTTTTGGCGGGAGATTCAAACTTTGGAGGGAGGTCTCTTTTGGCGGGAAATTCAAACTTCGGAGGGAGGTCCCTTTCGGCGGGAGATTCAAACTTTGGAGGGAGGTCCCTTTTGGCGGGAGATTCAAACTTTCGAGGGAGGTCCCTTTTGGCGGGAGATTCAAACTTTGGATTGAGGTCCCTTTTGGCGGGAGATTCAAACTTTGGAGGGAGGTCCCTTTTGGCGGGAGATTCAAACTTTGGAGGGAGGTCTCTTTTGGCGGGAAATTCAAACTTCGGAGGGAGGTCCCTTTCGGCGGGAGATTCAAACTTTGGAGGGAGGTTCCTTTTGGCGGGAGATTCAAACTTCGGAGGGAGGTCCCTTTCGGCGGGAGATTCAAACTTTGGAGGGAGGTCCCTTTCAACGGGAGATTCAAACTTTCGAGGGAGGTTCCTTTTGGCGGGAGATTCAAACTTTGGAGGGAGGTCTCTTTTGGCGGGAGATTCAAACTTTGGAGGGAGGTCTCTTTTGGCGGGAGATTCAAACTTTGGAGGGAGGTCCCTTTCAACGGGAGATTCAAACTTTCGAGGGAGGTTCCTTTTGGCGGGAGATTCAAACTTTGGAGGGAGGTCTCTTTTGGCGGGAGATTCAAACTTTGGAGGGAGGTCCCTTTCAACGGGAGATTCAAACTTTCGAGGGAGGTTCCTTTTGGCGGGAGATTCAAACTTTGGAGGGAGGTCTCTTTTGGCGGGAGATTCAAACTTTGGAGGGAGGTCCCTTTCAACGGGAGATTCAAACTTTCGAGGGAGGTCCCTTTTGGCGGAAGATTCAAACTTTAAAGGGAGGTCCCTTTTGGCGGGAGATTCAAACTTTGGAGGGAGGTCTCTTTTGGCGGGAGATTCAAACTTTGGAGGGAGGTCCCTTTCAACGGGAGATTCAAACTTTCGAGGGAGGTTCCTTTTGGCGGGAGATTCAAACTTTGGAGGGAGGTCTCTTTTGGCGGGAGATTCAAACTTTGGAGGGAGGTCCCTTTTGGCGGGAGATTCAAACTTTGGAGGGAGGTCCCTTTTGGCGGAAGATTCAAACTTTGGAGGGAGGTCTCTTTTGGCGGGAGATTCAAACTTTGGAGGGAGGTCCCTTTTGGCGGGAGATTCAAACTTTGGAGGGAGGTCCCTTTTGGCGGAAGATTCAAACTTTAAAGGGAGGTCCCTTTTGGCGGGAGATTTAAACTTTGGAGGGAGGTCCCTTTTGGCGGGAGATTCAAACTTTGGAGGGAGGTCCCTTTTGGCGGGAGATTCAAACTTTGGAGGGAGGTCCCTTTTGGCGGGAGATTCAAACTTCGGAGGGAGGTCCCTGTCGGCGGGAGATTCAAACTTTAGAGGGAGGTCCCTTTTGGCGGGAGATTCAAACTTCGGAGGGAGGTCCCTTTCGGCGGGAGATTCAAACTTTGGAGGGAGGTTCCTTTTGGCGGGAGATTCAAACTTCGGAGGGAGGTCCCTTTCGGCGGGAGATTCAAACTTTGGAGGGAGGTCCCTTTTGGCGGGAGATTCAAACTTTGGAGGGAGGTCCCTTTTGGCGGGAGATTCAAACTTCGGAGGGAGGTCCCTTTCGGCGGGAGATTCAAACTTTGGAGGGAGGTTCCTTTTGGCGGGAGATTCAAACTTCGGAGGGAGGTCCCTTTCGGCGGGAGATTCAAACTTTGTAGGGAGGTCCCTTTTGGCGGGAGATTCAAACTTTGGAGGGAGGTCTCTTTTGGCGGGAGATTCAAACTTTGGAGGGAGGTCCCTTTCAACGGGAGATTCAAACTTTCGAGGGAGGTCCCTTTTGGCGGAAGATTCAAACTTTAAAGGGAGGTCCCTTTTGGCGGGAGATTCAAACTTTGGAGGGAGGTCTCTTTTGGCGGGAGATTCAAACTTCGGAGGGAGGTCCCTTTCGGCGGGAGATTAAAACTTTGGAGGGAGGTTCCTTTTGACGGGAGATTCAAACTTCGGAGGGAGGTCCCTTTCGGCGGGAGATTCAAAGTTCGGAGGGAGGTCCCTTTTGGCGGGAGATTCAAACTTTGGAGGGAGGTCCCTTTTGGCGGGAGATTCAAACTTTGGAGGGAGGTCCCTTTTGGCGGAAGATTCAAACTTTAAAGGGAGGTCCCTTTTGGCGGGAGATTCAAACTTTGGAGGGAGGTCCCTTTTGGCGGGAGATTCAAACTTTGGAGGGAGGTCCCTTTTGGCGGGAGATTCAAACTTTGGAGGGAGGTCCCTTTTGGCGGGAGATTCAAACTTCGGAGGGAGGTCCCTGTCGGCGGGAGATTCAAACTTTAGAGGGAGGTCCCTTTTGGCGGGAGATTCAAACTTCGGAGGGAGGTCCCTTTCGGCGGGAGATTCAAACTTTGGAGGGAGGTTCCTTTTGGCGGGAGATTCAAACTTCGGAGGGAGGTCCCTTTCGGCGGGAGATTCAAACTTTGGAGGGAGGTCCCTTTTGGCGGGAGATTCAAACTTTGGAGGGAGGTCCCTTTTGGCGGGAGATTCAAATTTCGGAGGGAGGTCCCTTTCGGCGGGAGATTCAAACTTTGGAGGGAGGTTCCTTTTGGCGGGAGATTCAAACTTCGGAGGGAGGTCCCTTTCGGCGGGAGATTCAAACTTTGTAGGGAGGTCCCTTTTGGCGGGAGATTCAAACTTTGGAGGGAGGTCCCTTTTGGCGGGAGATTCAAACTTTGGAGGGAGGTCCCTTTTGGCGGGAGATTCAAACTTTGTAGGGAGGTCCCTTTTGGCGGGAGATTCAAACTTTGTAGGGAGGTCCCTTTTGGCGGGAGATTCAAACTTTGGAGGGAGGTCCCTTTTGGCGGGAGATTCAAACTTTGGAGGGAGGTCCCTTTTGGCGGGAGATTCAAACTTTGGAGGGAGGTCCCTTTTGGCGGGAGATTCAAACTTCGGAGGGAGGTCCCTTTCGGCGGGAGATTAAAACTTTGGAGGGAGGTTCCTTTTGACGGGAGATTCAAACTTCGGAGGGAGGTCCCTTTCGGCGGGAGATTCAAACTTTGGAGGGAGGTCCCTTTTGGCGGGAGATTCAAACTTCGGAGGGAGGTCCCTTTCGGCGGGAGATTCAAACTTTGGAGGGAGGTCCCTTTTGGCGGGAGATTCAAACTTTGGAGGGAGGTCCCTTTTGGCGGGAGATTCAAACTTTGGAGGGAGGTCCCTTTTGGCGGGAGATTCAAACTTTGGAGGGAGGTCCCTTTTGGCGGGAGATTCAAACTTTGGAGGGAGGTCCCTTTCGGCGGGAGATTCAAAGTTCGGAGGGAGTTCCCTTTTGGCGGGAGATTCAAACTTCGGAGGGAGGTCCCTTTCGGCGGGAGATTCAAACTTTGGAGGGAGGTCCCTTTTGGCGGGAGATTCAAACTTTGAAGGGAGGTCCCTTTTGGCGGGAGATTCAAACTTTGGAGGGAGGTCCCTTTTGGCGGGAGATTCAAACTTCGGAGGGAGGTCCCTTTTGGCGGGAGATTCAAACTTTGGAGGGAGGTCCCTTTTGGCGGGAGATTCAAACTTCGGAGGGAGGTCCCTTTCGGCGGGAGATTCAAACTTTGTAGGGAGGTCCCTTTTGGCGGGAGATTCAAACTTCGGAGGGAGGTCCCTTTCGGCGGGAGATTCAAACTTTGGAGGGAGGTTCCTTTTGGCGGGAGATTCAAACTTCGGAGGGAGGTCCCTTTTGGCGGGAGATTCAAACTTTGGAGGGAGGTCCCTTTTGGCGGGAGATTCAAACTTCGGAGGGAGGTCCCTGTCGGCGGGAGATTCAAACTTCAGAGGGAGGTCCCTTTTGGCGGGAGATTCAAACTTCGGAGGGAGGTCCCTTTCGGCGGGAGATTCAAACTTTGGAGGGAGGTTCCTTTTGGCGGGAGATTCAAACTTCGGAGGGAGGTCCCTTTCGGCGGGAGATTCAAACTTTGTAGGGAGGTCCCTTTTGGCGGGAGATTCAAACTTTGGAGGGAGGTCCCTTTTGGCGGGAGATTCAAACTTTCGAGGGAGGTCCCTTTTGGCGGGAGATTCAAACTTTGGATTGAGGTCCCTTTTGGCGGGAGATTCAAACTTTGGAGGGAGGTCCCTTTTGGCGGGAGATTCAAACTTTGGAGGGAGGTCTCTTTTGGCGGGAAATTCAAACTTCGGAGGGAGGTCCCTTTCGGCGGGAGATTCAAACTTTGGAGGGAGGTTCCTTTTGGCGGGAGATTCAAACTTCGGAGGGAGGTCCCTTTCGGCGGGAGATTCAAACTTTGGAGGGAGGTCCCTTTCAACGGGAGATTCAAACTTTCGAGGGATGTTCCTTTTGGCGGGAGATTCAAACTTTGGAGGGAGGTCTCTTTTGGCGGGAGATTCAAACTTTGGAGGGAGGTCTCTTTTGGCGGGAGATTCAAACTTTGGAGGGAGGTCCCTTTCAACGGGAGATTCAAACTTTCGAGGGAGGTTCCTTTTGGCGGGAGATTCAAACTTTCGAGGGAGGTCTCTTTTGGCGGGAGATTCAAACTTTGGAGGGAGGTCCCTTTTGGCGGGAGATTCAAACTTTGGAGGGAGGTCCCTTTTGGCGGTAGATTCAAACTTTAAAGGGAGGTCCCTTTTGGCGGGAGATTCAAACTTTGGAGGGAGGTCCCTTTTGGCGGGAGATTCAAACTTTGGAGGGAGGTCCCTTTTGGCGGGAGATTCAAACTTTGGAGGGAGGTCCCTTTTGGCGGGAGATTCAAACTTCGGAGGGAGGTCCCTGTCGGCGGGAGATTCAAACTTTAGAGGGAGGTCCCTTTTGGCGGGAGATTCAAACTTCGGAGGGAGGTCCCTTTCGGCGGGAGATTCAAACTTCGGAGGGAGGTCCCTTTCGGCGGGAGATTCAAACTTCGGAGGGAGGTCCCTTTCGGCGGGAGATTCAAACTTTGGAGGGAGGTCCCTTTTGGCGGGAGATTCAAACTTTGGAGGGAGGTCCCTTTTGGCGGGAGATTCAAACTTTGGATTGAGGTCCCTTTTGGCGGGAGATTCAAACTTTGGAGGGAGGTCCGTTTTGGCGGGAGATTCAAACTTTGGAGGGAGGTCCCTTTTGGCGGGAGATTCAAACTTTGGAGGGAGGTCCCTTTTGGCGGGAGATTCAAACTTCGGAGGGAGGTCCCTGTCGGCGGGAGATTCAAACTTTAGAGGGAGGTCCCTTTTGGCGGGAGATTCAAACTTCGGAGGGAGGTCCCTTTCGGCGGGAGATTCAAACTTTGGAGGGAGGTTCCTTTTGGCGGGAGATTCAAACTTCGGAGGGAGGTCCCTTTCGGCGGGAGATTCAAACTTCGGAGGGAGGTCCCTTTCGGCGGGAGATTCAAACTTCGGAGGGAGGTCCCTTTTGGCGGGAGATTCAAACTTCGGAGGGAGGTCCCTGTCGGCGGGAGATTCAAACTTCAGAGGGAGGTCCCTTTTGGCGGGAGATTCAAACTTCGGAGGGAGGTCCCTTTCGGCGGGAGATTCAAACTTTGGAGGGAGGTTCCTTTTGGCGGGAGATTCAAACTTCGGAGGGAGGTCCCTTTCGGCGGGAGATTCAAACTTTGTAGGGAGGTCCCTTTTGGCGGGAGATTCAAACTTTGGAGGGAGGTCCCTTTTGGCGGGAGATTCAAACTTTCGAGGGAGGTCCCTTTTGGCGGGAGATTCAAACTTTGGATTGAGGTCCCTTTTGGCGGGAGATTCAAACTTTGGAGGGAGGTCCCTTTTGGCGGGAGATTCAAACTTTGGAGGGAGGTCTCTTTTGGCGGGAAATTCAAACTTCGGAGGGAGGTCCCTTTCGGCGGGAGATTCAAACTTTGGAGGGAGGTTCCTTTTGGCGGGAGATTCAAACTTCGGAGGGAGGTCCCTTTCGGCGGGAGATTCAAACTTTGGAGGGAGGTCCCTTTCAACGGGAGATTCAAACTTTCGAGGGATGTTCCTTTTGGCGGGAGATTCAAACTTTGGAGGGAGGTCTCTTTTGGCGGGAGATTCAAACTTTGGAGGGAGGTCTCTTTTGGCGGGAGATTCAAACTTTGGAGGGAGGTCCCTTTCAACGGGAGATTCAAACTTTCGAGGGAGGTTCCTTTTGGCGGGAGATTCAAACTTTCGAGGGAGGTCTCTTTTGGCGGGAGATTCAAACTTTGGAGGGAGGTCCCTTTTGGCGGGAGATTCAAACTTTGGAGGGAGGTCCCTTTTGGCGGTAGATTCAAACTTTAAAGGGAGGTCCCTTTTGGCGGGAGATTCAAACTTTGGAGGGAGGTCCCTTTTGGCGGGAGATTCAAACTTTGGAGGGAGGTCCCTTTTGGCGGGAGATTCAAACTTTGGAGGGAGGTCCCTTTTGGCGGGAGATTCAAACTTCGGAGGGAGGTCCCTGTCGGCGGGAGATTCAAACTTTAGAGGGAGGTCCCTTTTGGCGGGAGATTCAAACTTCGGAGGGAGGTCCCTTTCGGCGGGAGATTCAAACTTCGGAGGGAGGTCCCTTTCGGCGGGAGATTCAAACTTCGGAGGGAGGTCCCTTTCGGCGGGAGATTCAAACTTTGGAGGGAGGTCCCTTTTGGCGGGAGATTCAAACTTTGGAGGGAGGTCCCTTTTGGCGGGAGATTCAAACTTTGGATTGAGGTCCCTTTTGGCGGGAGATTCAAACTTTGGAGGGAGGTCCGTTTTGGCGGGAGATTCAAACTTTGGAGGGAGGTCCCTTTTGGCGGGAGATTCAAACTTTGGAGGGAGGTCCCTTTTGGCGGGAGATTCAAACTTCGGAGGGAGGTCCCTGTCGGCGGGAGATTCAAACTTTAGAGGGAGGTCCCTTTTGGCGGGAGATTCAAACTTCGGAGGGAGGTCCCTTTCGGCGGGAGATTCAAACTTTGGAGGGAGGTTCCTTTTGGCGGGAGATTCAAACTTCGGAGGGAGGTCCCTTTCGGCGGGAGATTCAAACTTTGTAGGGAGGTCCCTTTTGGCGGGAGATTCAAACTTTGGAGGGAGGTCCCTTTTGGCGGGAGATTCAAACTTTCGAGGGAGGTCCCTTTTGGCGGGAGATTCAAACTTTGGATTGAGGTCCCTTTTGGCGGGAGATTCAAACTTTGGAGGGAGGTCCCTTTTGGCGGGAGATTCAAACTTTGGAGGGAGGTCTCTTTTGGCGGGAAATTCAAACTTCGGAGGGAGGTCCCTTTCGGCGGGAGATTCAAACTTTGGAGGGAGGTTCCTTTTGGCGGGAGATTCAAACTTCGGAGGGAGGTCCCTTTCGGCGGGAGATTCAAACTTTGGAGGGAGGTCCCTTTCAACGGGAGATTCAAACTTTCGAGGGAGGTTCCTTTTGGCGGGAGATTCAAACTTTCGAGGGAGGTCTCTTTTGGCGGGAGATTCAAACTTTGGAGGGAGGTCCCTTTCAACGGGAGATTCAAACTTTCGAGGGAGGTCCCTTTTGGCGGAAGATTCAAACTTTAAAGGGAGGTCCCTTTTGGCGGGAGATTCAAACTTTGGAGGGAGGTCTCTTTTGGCGGGAGATTCAAACTTTGGAGGGAGGTCACTTTCAACGGGAGATTCAAACTTTCGAGGGAGGTTCCTTTTGGCGGGAGATTCAAACTTTGGAGGGAGGTCTCTTTTGGCGGGAGATTCAAACTTTGGAGGGAGGTCCCTTTTGGCGGGAGATTCAAACTTTGGAGGGAGGTCCCTTTTGGCGGAAGATTCAAACTTTGGAGGGAGGTCCCTTTTGGCGGGAGATTCAAACTTTGGAGGGAGGTCTCTTTTGGCGGGAAATTCAAACTTCGGAGGGAGGTCCCTTTCGGCGGGAGATTCAAACTTTGGAGGGAGGTTCCTTTTGGCGGGAGATTCAAACTTCGGAGGGAGGTCCCTTTCGGCGGGAGATTCAAACTTTGGAGGGAGGTCCCTTTCAACGGGAGATTCAAACTTTCGAGGGAGGTTCCTTTTGGCGGGAGATTCAAACTTTCGAGGGAGGTCTCTTTTGGCGGGAGATTCAAACTTTGGAGGGAGGTCTCTTTTGGCGGGAGATTCAAACTTTGGAGGGAGGTCACTTTCAACGGGAGATTCAAACTTTCGAGGGAGGTCTCTTTTGGCGGGAGATTCAAACTTTGGAGGGAGGTCCCTTTCAACGGGAGATTCAAACTTTCGAGGGAGGTCCCTTTTGGCGGAAGATTCAAACTTTAAAGGGAGGTCCCTTTTGGCGGGAGATTCAAACTTTGGAGGGAGGTCTCTTTTGGCGGGAGATTCAAACTTTGGAGGGAGGTCACTTTCAACGGGAGATTCAAACTTTCGAGGGAGGTTCCTTTTGGCGGGAGATTCAAACTTTGGAGGGAGGTCTCTTTTGGCGGGAGATTCAAACTTTGGAGGGAGGTCCCTTTTGGCGGGAGATTCAAACTTTGGAGGGAGGTCCCTTTTGGCGGAAGATTCAAACTTTAAAGGGAAGTCCCTTTTGGCGGGAGATTCAAACTTTGGAGGGAGGTCCCTTTTGGCGGGAGATTCAAACTTTGGAGGGAGGTCCCTTTTGGCGGGAGATTCAAACTTTGGAGGGAGGTCCCTTTTGGCGGGAGATTCAAACTTCGGAGGGAGGTCCCTGTCGGCGGGAGATTCAAACTTTAGAGGGAGGTCCCTTTTGGCGGGAGATTCAAACTTCGGAGGGAGGTCCCTTTCGGCGGGAGATTCAAACTTTGGAGGGAGGTTCCTTTTGGCGGGAGATTCAAACTTCGGAGGGAGGTCCCTTTCGGCGGGAGATTCAAACTTTGGAGGGAGGTCCCTTTTGGCGGGAGATTCAAACTTTGGAGGGAGGTCCCTTTTGGCGGGAGATTCAAACTTCGGAGGGAGGTCCCTTTCGGCGGGAGATTCAAACTTTGGAGGGAGGTTCCTTTTGGCGGGAGATTCAAACTTCGGAGGGAGGTCCCTTTCGGCGGGAGATTCAAACTTTGTAGGGAGGTCCCTTTTGGCGGGAGATTCAAACTTTGGAGGGAGGTCCCTTTTGGCGGGAGATTCAAACTTTGGAGGGAGGTCCCTTTTGGCGGGAGATTCAAACTTTGTAGGGAGGTCCCATTTGGCGGGAGATTCAAACTTTGTAGGGAGGTCCCATTTGGCGGGAGATTCAAACTTTGGAGGGAGGTCCCTTTTGGCGGGAGATTCAAACTTTGGAGGGAGGTCCCTTTTGGCGGGAGATTCAAACTTTGGAGGGAGGTCCCTTTTGGCGGGAGATTCAAACTTCGGAGGGAGGTCCCTGTCGGCGGGAGATTCAAACTTTAGAGGGAGGTCCCTTTTGGCGGGAGATTCAAACTTCGGAGGGAGGTCCCTTTCGGCGGGAGATTCAAACTTTGGAGGGAGGTTCCTTTTGGCGGGAGATTCAAACTTCGGAGGGAGGTCCCTTTCGGCGGGAGATTCAAACTTTGGAGGGAGGTCCCTTTTGGCGGGAGATTCAAACTTTGGAGGGAGGTCCCTTTTGGCGGGAGATTCAAACTTCGGAGGGAGGTCCCTTTCGGCGGGAGATTCAAACTTTGGAGGGAGGTTCCTTTTGGCGGGAGATTCAAACTTCGGAGGGAGGTCCCTTTCGGCGGGAGATTCAAACTTTGTAGGGAGGTCCCTTTTGGCGGGAGATTCAAACTTTGGAGGGAGGTCCCTTTTGGCGGGAGATTCAAACTTTGGAGGGAGGTCCCTTTTGGCGGGAGATTCAAACTTTGTAGGGAGGTCCCATTTGGCGGGAGATTCAAACTTTGTAGGGAGGTCCCTTTTGGCGGGAGATTCAAACTTTGGAGGGAGGTCCCTTTTGGCGGGAGATTCAAACTTCGGAGGGAGGTCCCTTTCGGCGGGAAATTAAAACTTTGGAGGGAGGTTCCTTTTGACGGGAGATTCAAACTTCGGAGGGAGGTCCCTTTCGGCGGGAGATTCAAAGTTCGGAGGGAGGTCCCTTTTGGCGGGAGATTCAAACTTTGGAGGGAGGTCCCTTTTGGCGGGAGATTCAAACTTTGGAGGGAGGTCCCTTTTGGCGGAAGATTCAAACTTTAAAGGGAGGTCCCTTTTGGCGGGAGATTCAAACTTTGGAGGGAGGTCCCTTTTGGCGGGAGATTCAAACTTTGGAGGGAGGTCCCTTTTGGCGGGAGATTCAAACTTTGGAGGGAGGTCCCTTTTGGCGGGAGATTCAAACTTCGGAGGGAGGTCCCTGTCGGCGGGAGATTCAAACTTTAGAGGG
This sequence comes from Caenorhabditis afra, assembly GCA_963570955.1. Lineage (NCBI taxonomy): Eukaryota > Metazoa > Nematoda > Chromadorea > Rhabditida > Rhabditidae > Caenorhabditis > Caenorhabditis afra. The sequence continues at coordinate 3,641,417 of OY751537.1, read as the reverse complement.
AGGTCCCTTTTGGCGGGAGATTCAAACTTCGGAGGGAGGTCCCTTTCGGCGGGAGATTCAAACTTTGGAGGGAGGTTCCTTTTGGCGGGAGATTCAAACTTCGGAGGGAGGTCCCTTTCGGCGGGAGATTCAAACTTTGGAGGGAGGTCCCTTTTGGCGGGAGATTCAAACTTTGGAGGGAGGTCCCTTTTGGCGGGAGATTCAAACTTCGGAGGGAGGTCCCTTTCGGCGGGAGATTCAAACTTTGGAGGGAGGTTCCTTTTGGCGGGAGATTCAAACTTCGGAGGGAGGTCCCTTTCGGCGGGAGATTCAAACTTTGTAGGGAGGTCCCTTTTGGCGGGAGATTCAAACTTTGGAGGGAGGTCCCTTTTGGCGGGAGATTCAAACTTTGGAGGGAGGTCTCTTTTGGCGGGAGATTCAAACTTTGGAGGGAGGTCCCTTTTGGCGGGAGATTCAAACTTTGGAGGGAGGTCCCTTTTGGCGGAAGATTCAAACTTTGGAGGGAGGTCCCTTTTGGCGGGAGATTCAAACTTTGGAGGGAGGTCTCTTTTGGCGGGAAATTCAAACTTCGGAGGGAGGTCCCTTTCGGCGGGAGATTCAAACTTTGGAGGGAGGTTCCTTTTGGCGGGAGATTCAAACTTCGGAGGGAGGTCCCTTTCGGCGGGAGATTCAAACTTTGGAGGGAGGTCCCTTTCAACGGGAGATTCAAACTTTCGAGGGAGGTTCCTTTTGGCGGGAGATTCAAACTTTCGAGGGAGGTCTCTTTTGGCGGGAGATTCAAACTTTGGAGGGAGGTCTCTTTTGGCGGGAGATTCAAACTTTGGAGGGAGGTCACTTTCAACGGGAGATTCAAACTTTCGAGGGAGGTCTCTTTTGGCGGGAGATTCAAACTTTGGAGGGAGGTCCCTTTCAACGGGAGATTCAAACTTTCGAGGGAGGTCCCTTTTGGCGGAAGATTCAAACTTTAAAGGGAGGTCCCTTTTGGCGGGAGATTCAAACTTTGGAGGGAGGTCTCTTTTGGCGGGAGATTCAAACTTTGGAGGGAGGTCACTTTCAACGGGAGATTCAAACTTTCGAGGGAGGTTCCTTTTGGCGGGAGATTCAAACTTTGGAGGGAGGTCTCTTTTGGCGGGAGATTCAAACTTTGGAGGGAGGTCCCTTTTGGCGGGAGATTCAAACTTTGGAGGGAGGTCCCTTTTGGCGGAAGATTCAAACTTTAAAGGGAGGTCCCTTTTGGCGGGAGATTCAAACTTTGGAGGGAGGTCCCTTTTGGCGGGAGATTCAAACTTTGGAGGGAGGTCCCTTTTGGCGGGAGATTCAAACTTTGGAGGGAGGTCCCTTTTGGCGGGAGATTCAAACTTCGGAGGGAGGTCCCTGTCGGCGGGAGATTCAAACTTTAGAGGGAGGTCCCTTTTGGCGGGAGATTCAAACTTCGGAGGGAGGTCCCTTTCGGCGGGAGATTCAAACTTTGGAGGGAGGTTCCTTTTGGCGGGAGATTCAAACTTCGGAGGGAGGTCCCTTTCGGCGGGAGATTCAAACTTTGGAGGGAGGTCCCTTTTGGCGGGAGATTCAAACTTTGGAGGGAGGTCCCTTTTGGCGGGAGATTCAAACTTCGGAGGGAGGTCCCTTTCGGCGGGAGATTCAAACTTTGGAGGGAGGTTCCTTTTGGCGGGAGATTCAAACTTCGGAGGGAGGTCCCTTTCGGCGGGAGATTCAAACTTTGTAGGGAGGTCCCTTTTGGCGGGAGATTCAAACTTTGGAGGGAGGTCCCTTTTGGCGGGAGATTCAAACTTTGGAGGGAGGTCCCTTTTGGCGGGAGATTCAAACTTTGTAGGGAGGTCCCATTTGGCGGGAGATTCAAACTTTGTAGGGAGGTCCCTTTTGGCGGGAGATTCAATCTTTGGAGGGAGGTCCCTTTTGGCGGGAGATTCAAACTTCGGAGGGAGGTCCCTTTCGGCGGGAAATTAAAACTTTGGAGGGAGGTTCCTTTTGACGGGAGATTCAAACTTCGGAGGGAGGTCCCTTTCGGCGGGAGATTCAAAGTTCGGAGGGAGGTCCCTTTTGGCGGGAGATTCAAACTTTGGAGGGAGGTCCCTTTTGGCGGGAGATTCAAACTTTGGAGGGAGGTCCCTTTTGGCGGAAGATTCAAACTTTAAAGGGAGGTCCCTTTTGGCGGGAGATTCAAACTTTGGAGGGAGGTCCCTTTTGGCGGGAGATTCAAACTTTGGAGGGAGGTCCCTTTTGGCGGGAGATTCAAACTTTGGAGGGAGGTCCCTTTTGGCGGGAGATTCAAACTTCGGAGGGAGGTCCCTGTCGGCGGGAGATTCAAACTTTAGAGGGAGGTCCCTTTTGGCGGGAGATTCAAACTTCGGAGGGAGGTCCCTTTCGGCGGGAGATTCAAACTTTGGAGGGAGGTTCCTTTTGGCGGGAGATTCAAACTTCGGAGGGAGGTCCCTTTCGGCGGGAGATTCAAACTTTGGAGGGAGGTCCCTTTTGGCGGGAGATTCAAACTTTGGAGGGAGGTCCCTTTTGGCGGGAGATTCAAACTTCGGAGGGAGGTCCCTTTCGGCGGGAGATTCAAACTTTGGAGGGAGGTTCCTTTTGGCGGGAGATTCAAACTTCGGAGGGAGGTCCCTTTCGGCGGGAGATTCAAACTTTGTAGGGAGGTCCCTTTTGGCGGGAGATTCAAACTTTGGAGGGAGGTCCCTTTTGGCGGGAGATTCAAACTTTGGAGGGAGGTCCCTTTTGGCGGGAGATTCAAACTTTGTAGGGAGGTCCCATTTGGCGGGAGATTCAAACTTTGTAGGGAGGTCCCTTTTGGCGGGAGATTCAATCTTTGGAGGGAGGTCCCTTTTGGCGGGAGATTCAAACTTCGGAGGGAGGTCCCTTTCGGCGGGAAATTAAAACTTTGGAGGGAGGTTCCTTTTGACGGGAGATTCAAACTTCGGAGGGAGGTCCCTTTCGGCGGGAGATTCAAAGTTCGGAGGGAGGTCCCTTTTGGCGGGAGATTCAAACTTTGGAGGGAGGTCCCTTTTGGCGGGAGATTCAAACTTTGGAGGGAGGTCCCTTTTGGCGGAAGATTCAAACTTTAAAGGGAGGTCCCTTTTGGCGGGAGATTCAAACTTTGGAGGGAGGTCCCTTTTGGCGGGAGATTCAAACTTTGGAGGGAGGTCCCTTTTGGCGGGAGATTCAAACTTTGGAGGGAGGTCCCTTTTGGCGGAAGATTCAAACTTTAAAGGGAGGTCCCTTTTGGCGGGAGATTCAAACTTTGGAGGGAGGTCCCTTTTGGCGGGAGATTCAAACTTTGGAGGGAGGTCCCTTTTGGCGGGAGATTCAAACTTTGGAGGGAGGTCCCTTTTGGCGGGAGATTCAAACTTCGGAGGGAGGTCCCTGTCGGCGGGAGATTCAAACTTTAGAGGGAGGTCCCTTTTGGCGGGAGATTCAAACTTCGGAGGGAGGTCCCTTTCGGCGGGAGATTCAAACTTTGGAGGGAGGTTCCTTTTGGCGGGAGATTCAAACTTTGGAGGGAGGTTCCTTTTGGCGGGAGATTCAAACTTCGGAGGGAGGTCCCTTTCGGCGGGAGATTCAAACTTTGTAGGGAGGTCCCTTTTGGCGGGAGATTCAAACTTTGGAGGGAGGTCCCTTTTGGCGGGAGATTCAAACTTTGGAGGGAGGTCCCTTTTGGCGGGAGATTCAAACTTTGTAGGGAGGTCCCATTTGGCGGGAGATTCAAACTTTGTAGGGAGGTCCCTTTTGGCGGGAGATTCAAACTTTGGAGGGAGGTCCCTTTTGGCGGGAGATTCAAACTTCGGAGGGAGGTCCCTTTCGGCGGGAGATTAAAACTTTGGAGGGAGGTTCCTTTTGACGGGAGATTCAAACTTCGGAGGGAGGTCCCTTTCGGCGGGAGATTCAAAGTTCGGAGGGAGGTCCCTTTTGGCGGGAGATTCAAACTTTGGAGGGAGGTCCCTTTTGGCGGGAGATTCAAACTTTGGAGGGAGGTCCCTTTTGGCGGGAGATTCAAACTTTGGAGGGAGGTCCCTTTCGGCGGGAGATTCAAAGTTCGGAGGGAGTTCCCTTTTGGCGGGAGATTCAAACTTCGGAGGGAGGTCCCTTTCGGCGGGAGATTCAAACTTTGGAGGGAGGTCCCTTTTGGCGGGAGATTCAAACTTTGAAGGGAGGTCCCTTTTGGCGGGAGATTCAAACTTTGGAGGGAGGTCCCTTTTGGCGGGAGATTCAAACTTCGGAGGGAGGTCCCTTTTGGCGGGAGATTCAAACTTTGGAGGGAGGTCCCTTTTGGCGGGAGATTCAAACTTCGGAGGGAGGTCCCTTTCGGCGGGAGATTCAAACTTTGTAGGGAGGTCCCTTTTGGCGGGAGATTCAAACTTTGGAGGGAGGTCCCTTTTGGCGGGAGATTCAAACTTTGGAGAGAGGTCCCTTTTGGCGGGAGATTCAAGCTTCGGAGGGAGGTCCCTTTCGGCGGGAGATTCCAACTTTGGAGGGAGGTCCCTTTTGGCGGGAGATTCAAACTTTGGAGGGAGGTCCCTTTTGGCGGGAGATTCAAACTTTGGAGGGAGGTCCCTTTTGGCGGGAGATTCAAACTTCGGAGGGAGGTCCCTTTTGGCGGGAGATTCAAACTTTGGAGGGAGGTCCCTTTTGGCGGGAGATTCAAACTTCGGAGGGAGGTCCCTTTCGGCGGGAGATTCAAACTTTGGAGGGAGGTTCGTTTTGGCGGGAGATTCAAACTTCGGAGGGAGGTCCCTTTCGGCGGGAGATTCAAACTTTGTAGGGAGGTCCCTTTTGGCGGGAGATTCAAACTTTGGAGGGAGGTCCCTTTTGGCGGGAGATTCAAACTTTCGAGGGAGGTCCCTTTTGGCGGGAGATTCAAACTTTGGATTGAGGTCCCTTTTGGCGGGAGATTCAAACTTTGGAGGGAGGTCCCTTTTGGCGGGAGATTCAAACTTTGGAGGGAGGTCTCTTTTGGCGGGAAATTCAAACTTCGGAGGGAGGTCCCTTTCGGCGGGAGATTCAAACTTTGGAGGGAGGTTCCTTTTGGCGGGAGATTCAAACTTCGGAGGGAGGTCCCTTTCGGCGGGAGATTCAAACTTTGGAGGGAGGTCCCTTTCAACGGGAGATTCAAACTTTCGAGGGAGGTTCCTTTTGGCGGGAGATTCAAACTTTGGAGGGAGGTCTCTTTTGGCGGGAGATTCAAACTTTGGAGGGAGGTCTCTTTTGGCGGGAGATTCAAACTTTGGAGGGAGGTCCCTTTCAACGGGAGATTCAAACTTTCGAGGGAGGTTCCTTTTGGCGGGAGATTCAAACTTTGGAGGGAGGTCTCTTTTGGCGGGAGATTCAAACTTTGGAGGGAGGTCCCTTTCAACGGGAGATTCAAACTTTCGAGGGAGGTTCCTTTTGGCGGGAGATTCAAACTTTGGAGGGAGGTCTCTTTTGGCGGGAGATTCAAACTTTGGAGGGAGGTCCCTTTCAACGGGAGATTCAAACTTTCGAGGGAGGTCCCTTTTGGCGGAAGATTCAAACTTTAAAGGGAGGTCCCTTTTGGCGGGAGATTCAAACTTTGGAGGGAGGTCTCTTTTGGCGGGAGATTCAAACTTTGGAGGGAGGTCCCTTTCAACGGGAGATTCAAACTTTCGAGGGAGGTTCCTTTTGGCGGGAGATTCAAACTTTGGAGGGAGGTCTCTTTTGGCGGGAGATTCAAACTTTGGAGGGAGGTCCCTTTTGGCGGGAGATTCAAACTTTGGAGGGAGGTCCCTTTTGGCGGAAGATTCAAACTTTAAAGGGAGGTCCCTTTTGGCGGGAGATTCAAACTTTGGAGGGAGGTCCCTTTTGGCGGGAGATTCAAACTTTGGAGGGAGGTCTCTTTTGGCGGGAGATTCAAACTTTGGAGGGAGGTCCCTTTTGGCGGGAGATTCAAACTTTGGAGGGAGGTCCCTTTTGGCGGAAGATTCAAACTTTAAAGGGAGGTCCCTTTTGGCGGGAGATTCAAACTTTGGAGGGAGGTCCCTTTTGGCGGGAGATTCAAACTTTGGAGGGAGGTCCCTTTTGGCGGGAGATTCAAACTTTGGAGGGAGGTCCCTTTTGGCGGGAGATTCAAACTTCGGAGGGAGGTCCCTGTCGGCGGGAGATTCAAACTTTAGAGGGAGGTCCCTTTTGGCGGGAGATTCAAACTTCGGAGGGAGGTCCCTTTCGGCGGGAGATTCAAACTTTGGAGGGAGGTTCCTTTTGGCGGGAGATTCAAACTTCGGAGGGAGGTCCCTTTCGGCGGGAGATTCAAACTTTGGAGGGAGGTCCCTTTTGGCGGGAGATTCAAACTTTGGAGGGAGGTCCCTTTTGGCGGGAGATTCAAACTTCGGAGGGAGGTCCCTTTCGGCGGGAGATTCAAACTTTGGAGGGAGGTTCCTTTTGGCGGGAGATTCAAACTTCGGAGGGAGGTCCCTTTCGGCGGGAGATTCAAACTTTGTAGGGAGGTCCCTTTTGGCGGGAGATTCAAACTTTGGAGGGAGGTCCCTTTTGGCGGGAGATTCAAACTTTGGAGGGAGGTCCCTTTTGGCGGGAGATTCAAACTTTGTAGGGAGGTCCCATTTGGCGGGAGATTCAAACTTTGTAGGGAGGTCCCTTTTGGCGGGAGATTCAAACTTTGGAGGGAGGTCCCTTTTGGCGGGAGATTCAAACTTCGGAGGGAGGTCCCTTTCGGCGGGAGATTAAAACTTTGGAGGGAGGTTCCTTTTGACGGGAGATTCAAACTTCGGAGGGAGGTCCCTTTCGGCGGGAGATTCAAAGTTCGGAGGGAGGTCCCTTTTGGCGGGAGATTCAAACTTTGGAGGGAGGTCCCTTTTGGCGGGAGATTCAAACTTTGGAGGGAGGTCCCTTTTGGCGGAAGATTCAAACTTTAAAGGGAGGTCCCTTTTGGCGGGAGATTCAAACTTTGGAGGGAGGTCCCTTTTGGCGGGAGATTCAAACTTTGGAGGGAGGTCCCTTTTGGCGGGAGATTCAAACTTTGGAGGGAGGTCCCTTTTGGCGGGAGATTCAAACTTCGGAGGGAGGTCCCTGTCGGCGGGAGATTCAAACTTTAGAGGGAGGTCCCTTTTGGCGGGAGATTCAAACTTCGGAGGGAGGTCCCTTTCGGCGGGAGATTCAAACTTTGGAGGGAGGTTCCTTTTGGCGGGAGATTCAAACTTCGGAGGGAGGTCCCTTTCGGCGGGAGATTCAAACTTTGGAGGGAGGTCCCTTTTGGCGGGAGATTCAAACTTTGGAGGGAGGTCCCTTTTGGCGGGAGATTCAAACTTCGGAGGGAGGTCCCTTTCGGCGGGAGATTCAAACTTTGGAGGGAGGTTCCTTTTGGCGGGAGATTCAAACTTCGGAGGGAGGTCCCTTTCGGCGGGAGATTCAAACTTTGTAGGGAGGTCCCTTTTGGCGGGAGATTCAAACTTTGGAGGGAGGTCCCTTTTGGCGGGAGATTCAAACTTTGGAGGGAGGTCCCTTTTGGCGGGAGATTCAAACTTTGTAGGGAGGTCCCATTTGGCGGGAGATTCAAACTTTGGAGGGAGGTCCCTTTCAACGGGAGATTCAAACTTTGGAGGGAGGTCTCTTTTGGCGGGAGATTCAAACTTTGGAGGGAGGTCCCTTTCAACGGGAGATTCAAACTTTCGAGGGAGGTCCCTTTTGGCGGAAGATTCAAACTTTAAAGGGAGGTCCCTTTTGGCGGGAGATTCAAACTTTGGAGGGAGGTCTCTTTTGGCGGGAGATTCAAACTTTGGAGGGAGGTCCCTTTCAACGGGAGATTCAAACTTTCGAGGGAGGTTCCTTTTGGCGGGAGATTCAAACTTTGGAGGGAGGTCTCTTTTGGCGGGAGATTCAAACTTTGGAGGGAGGTCCCTTTTGGCGGGAGATTCAAACTTTGGAGGGAGGTCCCTTTTGGCGGAAGATTCAAACTTTAAAGGGAGGTCCCTTTTGGCGGGAGATTCAAACTTTGGAGGGAGGTTCCTTTTGGCGGGAGATTCAAACTTCGGAGGGAGGTCCCTTTCGGCGGGAGATTAAAACTTTGGAGGGAGGTCTCTTTTGGCGGGAGATTCAAACTTTGGAGGGAGGTCCCTTTTGGCGGGAGATTCAAACTTTGTAGGGAGGTCCCATTTGGCGGGAGATTCAAACTTTGTAGGGAGGTCCCTTTTGGCGGGAGATTCAAACTTTGGAGGGAGGTCCCTTTTGGCGGGAGATTCAAACTTCGGAGGGAGGTCCCTTTCGGCGGGAGATTAAAACTTTGGAGGGAGGTTCCTTTTGACGGGAGATTCAAACTTCGGAGGGAGGTCCCTTTCGGCGGGAGATTCAAAGTTCGGAGGGAGGTCCCTTTTGGCGGGAGATTCAAACTTTGGAGGGAGGTCCCTTTTGGCGGGAGATTCAAACTTTGGAGGGAGGTCCCTTTTGGCGGAAGATTCAAACTTTAAAGGGAGGTCCCTTTTGGCGGGAGATTCAAACTTTGGAGGGAGGTCCCTTTTGGCGGGAGATTCAAACTTTGGAGGGAGGTCCCTTTTGGCGGGAGATTCAAACTTTGGAGGGAGGTCCCTTTTGGCGGGAGATTCAAACTTCGGAGGGAGGTCCCTGTCGGCGGGAGATTCAAACTTTAGAGGGAGGTCCCTTTTGGCGGGAGATTCAAACTTCGGAGGGAGGTCCCTTTCGGCGGGAGATTCAAACTTTGGAGGGAGGTTCCTTTTGGCGGGAGATTCAAACTTCGGAGGGAGGTCCCTTTCGGCGGGAGATTCAAACTTTGGAGGGAGGTCCCTTTTGGCGGGAGATTCAAACTTTGGAGGGAGGTCCCTTTTGGCGGGAGATTCAAACTTCGGAGGGAGGTCCCTTTCGGCGGGAGATTCAAACTTTGGAGGGAGGTTCCTTTTGGCGGGAGATTCAAACTTCGGAGGGAGGTCCCTTTCGGCGGGAGATTCAAACTTTGTAGGGAGGTCCCTTTTGGCGGGAGATTCAAACTTTGGAGGGAGGTCCCTTTTGGCGGGAGATTCAAACTTTGGAGGGAGGTCCCTTTTGGCGGGAGATTCAAACTTTGTAGGGAGGTCCCATTTGGCGGGAGATTCAAACTTTGTAGGGAGGTCCCTTTTGGCGGGAGATTCAAACTTTGGAGGGAGGTCCCTTTTGGCGGGAGATTCAAACTTCGGAGGGAGGTCCCTTTCGGCGGGAGATTAAAACTTTGGAGGGAGGTTCCTTTTGACGGGAGATTCAAACTTCGGAGGGAGGTCCCTTTTGGCGGGAGATTCAAACTTTGGAGGGAGGTTCCTTTTGGCGGGAGATTCAAACTTCGGAGGGAGGTCCCTTTCGGCGGGAGATTCAAACTTTGTAGGGAGGTCCCTTTTGGCGGGAGATTCAAACTTTGGAGGGAGGTCCCTTTTGGCGGGAGATTCAAAGTTCGGAGGGAGGTCCCTTTTGGCGGGAGATTCAAACTTTGGAGGGAGGTCCCTTTTGGCGGGAGATTCAAACTTTGGAGGGAGGTCCCTTTTGGCGGGAGATTCAAACTTTGGAGGGAGGTCCCTTTCGGCGGGAGATTCAAAGTTCGGAGGGAGTTCCCTTTTGGCGGGAGATTCAAACTTCGGAGGGAGGTCCCTTTCGGCGGGAGATTCAAACTTTGGAGGGAGGTCCCTTTTGGCGGGAGATTCAAACTTTGAAGGGAGGTCCCTTTTGGCGGGAGATTCAAACTTTGGAGGGAGGTCCCTTTTGGCGGGAGATTCAAACTTCGGAGGGAGGTCCCTTTTGGCGGGAGATTCAAACTTTGGAGGGAGGTCCCTTTTGGCGGGAGATTCAAACTTCGGAGGGAGGTCCCTTTCGGCGGGAGATTCAAACTTTGTAGGGAGGTCCCTTTTGGCGGGAGATTCAAACTTTGGAGGGAGGTCCCTTTTGGCGGGAGATTCAAACTTTGGAGAGAGGTCCCTTTTGGCGGGAGATTCAAGCTTCGGAGGGAGGTCCCTTTCGGCGGGAGATTCAAACTTTGGAGGGAGGTCCCTTTTGGCGGGAGATTCAAACTTTGGAGGGAGGTCCCTTTTGGCGGGAGATTCAAACTTTGGAGGGAGGTCCCTTTTGGCGGGAGATTCAAACTTCGGAGGGAGGTCCCTGTCGGCGGGAGATTCAAACTTCAGAGGGAGGTCCCTTTTGGCGGGAGATTCAAACTTCGGAGGGAGGTCCCTTTCGGCGGGAGATTCAAACTTTGGAGGGAGGTTCCTTTTGGCGGGAGATTCAAACTTCGGAGGGAGGTCCCTTTCGGCGGGAGATTCAAACTTTGTAGGGAGGTCCCTTTTGGCGGGAGATTCAAACTTTGGAGGGAGGTCCCTTTTGGCGGGAGATTCAAACTTTCGAGGGAGGTCCCTTTTGGCGGGAGATTCAAACTTTGGATTGAGGTCCCTTTTGGCGGGAGATTCAAACTTTGGAGGGAGGTCCCTTTTGGCGGGAGATTCAAACTTTGGAGGGAGGTCTCTTTTGGCGGGAAATTCAAACTTCGGAGGGAGGTCCCTTTCGGCGGGAGATTCAAACTTTGGAGGGAGGTTCCTTTTGGCGGGAGATTCAAACTTCGGAGGGAGGTCCCTTTCGGCGGGAGATTCAAACTTTGGAGGGAGGTCCCTTTCAACGGGAGATTCAAACTTTCGAGGGATGTTCCTTTTGGCGGGAGATTCAAACTTTGGAGGGAGGTCTCTTTTGGCGGGAGATTCAAACTTTGGAGGGAGGTCTCTTTTGGCGGGAGATTCAAACTTTGGAGGGAGGTCCCTTTCAACGGGAGATTCAAACTTTCGAGGGAGGTTCCTTTTGGCGGGAGATTCAAACTTTCGAGGGAGGTCTCTTTTGGCGGGAGATTCAAACTTTGGAGGGAGGTCCCTTTTGGCGGGAGATTCAAACTTTGGAGGGAGGTCCCTTTTGGCGGTAGATTCAAACTTTAAAGGGAGGTCCCTTTTGGCGGGAGATTCAAACTTTGGAGGGAGGTCCCTTTTGGCGGGAGATTCAAACTTTGGAGGGAGGTCCCTTTTGGCGGGAGATTCAAACTTTGGAGGGAGGTCCCTTTTGGCGGGAGATTCAAACTTCGGAGGGAGGTCCCTTTTGGCGGGAGATTCAAACTTTGGAGGGAGGTCCCTTTTGGCGGGAGATTCAAACTTTGGAGGGAGGTCCCTTTTGGCGGGAGATTCAAACTTTGGAGGGAGGTCCCTTTCGGCGGGAGATTCAAAGTTCGGAGGGAGTTCCCTTTTGGCGGGAGATTCAAACTTCGGAGGGAGGTCCCTTTCGGCGGGAGATTCAAACTTTGGAGGGAGGTCCCTTTTGGCGGGAGATTCAAACTTTGAAGGGAGGTCCCTTTTGGCGGGAGATTCAAACTTTGGAGGGAGGTCCCTTTTGGCGGGAGATTCAAACTTCGGAGGGAGGTCCCTTTTGGCGGGAGATTCAAACTTTGGAGGGAGGTCCCTTTTGGCGGGAGATTCAAACTTCGGAGGGAGGTCCCTTTCGGCGGGAGATTCAAACTTTGTAGGGAGGTCCCTTTTGGCGGGAGATTCAAACTTTGGAGGGAGGTCCCTTTTGGCGGGAGATTCAAACTTTGGAGAGAGGTCCCTTTTGGCGGGAGATTCAAGCTTCGGAGGGAGGTCCCTTTCGGCGGGAGATTCAAACTTTGGAGGGAGGTCCCTTTTGGCGGGAGATTCAAACTTTGGAGGGAGGTCCCTTTTGGCGGGAGATTCAAACTTTGGAGGGAGGTCCCTTTTGGCGGGAGATTCAAACTTCGGAGGGAGGTCCCTGTCGGCGGGAGATTCAAACTTCAGAGGGAGGTCCCTTTTGGCGGGAGATTCAAACTTCGGAGGGAGGTCCCTTTCGGCGGGAGATTCAAACTTTGGAGGGAGGTTCCTTTTGGCGGGAGATTCAAACTTCGGAGGGAGGTCCCTTTCGGCGGGAGATTCAAACTTTGTAGGGAGGTCCCTTTTGGCGGGAGATTCAAACTTTGGAGGGAGGTCCCTTTTGGCGGGAGATTCAAACTTTCGAGGGAGGTCCCTTTTGGCGGGAGATTCAAACTTTGGATTGAGGTCCCTTTTGGCGGGAGATTCAAACTTTGGAGGGAGGTCCCTTTTGGCGGGAGATTCAAACTTTGGAGGGAGGTCTCTTTTGGCGGGAAATTCAAACTTCGGAGGGAGGTCCCTTTCGGCGGGAGATTCAAACTTTGGAGGGAGGTTCCTTTTGGCGGGAGATTCAAACTTCGGAGGGAGGTCCCTTTCGGCGGGAGATTCAAACTTTGGAGGGAGGTCCCTTTCAACGGGAGATTCAAACTTTCGAGGGATGTTCCTTTTGGCGGGAGATTCAAACTTTGGAGGGAGGTCTCTTTTGGCGGGAGATTCAAACTTTGGAGGGAGGTCTCTTTTGGCGGGAGATTCAAACTTTGGAGGGAGGTCCCTTTCAACGGGAGATTCAAACTTTCGAGGGAGGTTCCTTTTGGCGGGAGATTCAAACTTTCGAGGGAGGTCTCTTTTGGCGGGAGATTCAAACTTTGGAGGGAGGTCCCTTTTGGCGGGAGATTCAAACTTTGGAGGGAGGTCCCTTTTGGCGGTAGATTCAAACTTTAAAGGGAGGTCCCTTTTGGCGGGAGATTCAAACTTTGGAGGGAGGTCCCTTTTGGCGGGAGATTCAAACTTTGGAGGGAGGTCCCTTTTGGCGGGAGATTCAAACTTTGGAGGGAGGTCCCTTTTGGCGGGAGATTCAAACTTCGGAGGGAGGTCCCTGTCGGCGGGAGATTCAAACTTTAGAGGGAGGTCCCTTTTGGCGGGAGATTCAAACTTCGGAGGGAGGTCCCTTTCGGCGGGAGATTCAAACTTCGGAGGGAGGTCCCTTTCGGCGGGAGATTCAAACTTCGGAGGGAGGTCCCTTTCGGCGGGAGATTCAAACTTTGGAGGGAGGTCCCTTTTGGCGGGAGATTCAAACTTTGGAGGGAGGTCCCTTTTGGCGGGAGATTCAAACTTTGGATTGAGGTCCCTTTTGGCGGGAGATTCAAACTTTGGAGGGAGGTCCGTTTTGGCGGGAGATTCAAACTTTGGAGGGAGGTCTCTTTTGGCGGGAGATTCAAACTTTGGAGGGAGGTGCCTTTTGGCGGGAGATTCAAACTTTGGAAGGAGGTCCCTTTTGGCGGAAGATTCAAACTTTGGAGGGAGGTCCCTTTTGGCGGGAGATTCAAACTTTGGAGGGAGGTCCCTTTTGGCGGGAGATTCAAACTTTGGAGGGAGGTCCCTTTTGGCGGGAGATTCAAACTTTGGAGGGAGGTTCCTTTTGGCGGGAGATTCAAACTTTGGAGGGAGGTCCCTTTTGGCGAGAGACAAATTCATGTTAAAAACCGTTTTCCGAAAAAAACTTTGCAAAAAAAAAGCGTGCCGCCAACTTCAGCAAAAGCCAGTGGGTAGACGCGGCGGTAGCCGCGTCTAAAAAAAAAATCAGGATTAACGATCAAACGCGGACAAGGATTCCCCACAAGATCTGGTAAAAAGTTCTCAACGCAAATAAGAGTCTTTCAGAAATGGCTTCAAAAGAAGCAAAAGAAGAGAAGGTGGCCGCAAAGGAAGAGAAGGTGGCCGCAAAGGAAGAGAAAGTGGCCACGCTCCAGAACCGGCTCGTCGAAACGATCGAACGACTGGAGAAAAGAGTCGAAGATCAAGCGGCCCAAGACAAAGTGGGACGCGCTCACACGGAGCTTCTGCACCAACTGCTCGCGGACAGTCGAGGACGCTAGAGGACGCACGAGCGACGGCGGGAGCGGACGGAGGAGACGACGAAGCGACCGGCTGATTAATGAGTTGAGGAATCGAATCGAACGCTTCAAGTACCAGCTGGACGACGACAACGGAATTCGAGAGCTCACAGAAAGTGTTCCAGCGCTACCAAGCCTCCGAGAGGACCAACGGAGACATCTACGAGAAGTCGTACAGTAATACGAAGGAGGTACTGCTCAAGCTGTTCGGAATGGAGCACTCATTGATGGTGCGACGACACGAAACGCTACAGGTGAACGAAGAATCTGGAGGGTTCCAAGATATCCTCGAGTAGGCTAACCGCGTCAGCGAGCTAGTCGAAGATGCGGAGCTCGCCGACATAGACGCCGACTACTAGATGGTGTTCCTTTTCCTGCGTGGCTTAAAAGACCCGGCCATGAAACCGTGCGTCATGAACGTCGTCGAGAATTGACAGAAACAAAAAGGAAAAGATCACAATGTCCAGGGTCTACAACGAGTGCAAGGGATTCCTTCAGTTGAAGCAGCAGGCAAAGCACGTGACGGTGCTCACCACATTGACGGCACTCGTCAATGCGGCCCACAAGAAACCGCACCCGAAGAGAGGCGAAACCACGGAGGACACGGGTAACTCAGGTTGGAAGTCGTCGAAAAAGCGGTGGGACAAGAAAAAGTCCAAAAGGCCGCTGATATGTCATACATGCAACGAGCCAGGACACATCTCCACAAAGTGCAGAAGAAAACGTCGTTCAACAATGTCGACACGCTGGAAGTCAACGGAATTGGATGTGAAAAGCATGGACGTCATGGTCGAGAATCAGGTAATTCAGATGTACGTGGACACATGTGCCGAGCTGGCGGTGATCGATAAGAAGACGTGGGAACAGATCGGAAAGCCGACTCTCGAGCCCGCCAACTTTGCAATGCACCAACGGCACACCGATGCAAGTTCAAGGACGAGCGAGCGTGGAATTCCACCTCTAGGGCCAAGTCTATCGGGAGTACGTGTACGTGCAAGACGAAGGAATGAACCTGCTGGGGCTCCCGCGGCGGTTACAGTCGCCGAAGATGCGGAAAAGTCTCAAAGCTATGATCAACGAGATCGGGATCAGCGACGACGGAGGCGAAGGAGATGGCATCAGGAAGAAGCTGAGAGCGGAGTACCCGGAAGTGCTCGAGGAGCAACTCGGCGAGTACACGAAGGACGTCGCGCGACTGCGGACGGTCGAAGGAGCGGTTCCGGGGTCCAGAAAACTAAGACCGGTGCCGTACGGCTCAGAAGAAGCCGTCGTGGCGGAGCTGAAGAGACTCCAGGACAACGGAGTCATGACAAGAGTCTCGCACTCAAACAAGAGCACATCGAGGTGTTCGAGCAGCTGTTCGACCGGCTAAGGGACTACGGATTCCGGATCAGTTCCGAGAAGTGCACCTTTCTCAAGGACGAAATCAAGTTCTTGGGATTCCAAAATCAGCAAGGAAGTAAGACGTCCGGACGCGGAGAAGACCGCGGCCGTACAGGCAATAAAGGCGCCGACGGATCAGAAGACACTCCTCGCATTCCCCGGAGGTGTTTCTTTCTAATCCAGATTTATCAATCGACTAAGCGAGATGCGAGGACCACTGGACAAGCTGCTCAAAAAGAATGCGAGCTGGGAATAGAAGGGGCGGGGGGGGGGGGTGGGGTGAGTCCAGAGGAAGAGTTTGCGGAGATCCTTTACCCCATGTTTTACGGGGAAGGGGTGGCCGGTGGGACTAATACTGACTGATGAGTTGCAGGAGTCGTCAACTTCTGTGAGTGGGACCGCGGACGGGAAGGTTGGCAAAGGAATGCCACCACAAAAGTCCGAACCAAGGACCCTCACCCAACAGACAAACACATGAGCCACTAGGCCACCGCACTATCTTTTTTTAGGAATCAGCTTTTGTTTTTCGGCTATTAGATAAATAAAAAATAGAGGGGTTTCTGTCGAAAAAAAGATGATAAGTAAAATTAGAAGCAGCCGTCAGAAGACAGGCCAGAAAGGCTGTGCATTGATTGAAAATGGAAAATCAGCGGGTGAAAGGAGTAGAGGCGTCAGGGGAGAGGCGAGAGAAAAAGAGTGAATGGCTACATCGTAGCGTGGAAGGAAGGCTGCGCGACAGCGAGCGGCGGGCTCGCTCGCTGTCCACCACTCTCGGGGCCGGCCGCCTCATTCGCTATCTACCCCTCACGAGGCTGCCCGCGTTGTGCGCAGAAATGTATGCGTCTCTCACTTTTCTCAAGTTCCTCCGCGTGCGACCTCGTGCGTCATGCAACAGACGTGAGCGGGTAAGGCGAAACGTGTTTCGGTTCTCTCCTGCCCCTTCTTGTGTGACCACGAAGAGAGAAGAATGTGGTGTGTCGTTCTCTCTGCGTTTTGGGTGAATGAAGGCGACGAGACGAGCGGTGCGAAGGAGTGAGAAAGATAGGCCTTTGTCTGCGTCTATCGTAGCAATTTGGGTTCTCTCTTTCTCCTTCTTGTGAGACGCGTTATGCAACACGAGTGTACGTGCGTGCGGTGCGAAAAATGAAAGGAAAGACGATTATCTTGTCGCGAACGGGGCGAAAAAAAACGGAAAATTCAGTTAAGCATTTGTAGGAGCAGCGACATTTCAAAAGTATAAAGTCCAGCGTCATAAAAAAAAATAGACTGCTCTGAAGGGATCTATTCCAGAAAGCAATGCAAAATAGTCGCTTTAGCGAATATGCCACAATGGCAAGGCGAACCAGTGCAATACAATTCAAGCATTGCCAAAAAACTGGGAAAGAGTCACAAAACCAGACAAATTTCTAAAGATAACCTTTTATTTTTTGTCTTGAATACATAAAACATTGGAAAATTTTAAGCATCCTGTTGTGTGTGCACCGCTGATCCCATCTTCATGATCTCCATTCTGAAGAAGTATTGCTGGCACCTTATCCATCGGTCTGTTGCATCCGTGCACATTCAGTTCCGCATTCTCGCCCATCGCAATGGTGACACAGTGACGGTAGAAGGTTTCCCTGAGAAGAACAATGATGAACAATCCGGACAATTTCGAGTAAAAACTGTTGGTGACGGCGCAATGTGGATAACTTGAAACTCACGAGAATTCTGGATTAGTGAGCCTTCCGCGAACCGCTCCTTAGTTCTGAACGAGTGCGTCAAGAACGTCGAGGACCATCTCGTACCGCCAGATCGCCACGTGCATGATGGATGCGGTCCCACGACGGGCTTCGATCCATTTCTGAAAATGGAAGTGATGAAGGTGATGATGAGCAAATGGAAGTGATGAAGGTGATGATGAGCATGTGAGTGGAAACTCTCTACCTCTACGAGTGTGATGAGGTTCGCGCTTGAAACATGGAACTCGTTGATTTCGATCAAATTGTTCGTGAGGCCGGCAAACGCATTTGTTAACTCGTCGTCGAGTGGCTGGGGTTCTTCTCCTTGCAAAAAGGAAGTTTCCGCGTTCGAGATGTTCATGCGTGTCGCCGATCTGATCTACAATTCCGAATTACAAATGTATAGTATAGGCAATGCTCACTCACCACTGGATGCTCCAAAACCGTGTCATTGATAGACGTCATTTGGAAGTTGATGCAGTCCAGCGGCAGTTCGAACACCTTCTCAAATCCATTTAGAACCGTAGTTGAGTTCAAGGGATATTTGGGAAGCGTGAGCTCGCGGACATGCATTTTCAGATTGGGCGGCAGACGAAAAACATCCTCACTGTCTTCAATGGCCAGGTGTTTGACCGGTATGACGCCGTTCTTGTCGAAGTAGGAGTCCAACAGCTTCCTCGTGAGAATCGGGAACTGGCTCGGATCGTCGAAGCGTTTCGTGAAGACTTCATCCACCTTCGTCACCTTCTTGAGTGTCAGGGGTTCTTTTAGATGTTGAGCCGTGTCGCCGATTTGATCTGCAATAGAAAACTTTAAATGTAGAGATTAGACCATGCTCACTCACCACTGGATGCTCCAAAACCGTGTCATTGATAGACGTCATTTGGAAGTTGATGCAGTCCAGCGGCAGTTCGAACACCTTCTCGAATCCATTCAGAACCGCAGATGAGTTTGAGGGAAACTCGGGAAGCGTCAGCTCGCGAACGTGCATCTTCAGATTTGGTGGCAAACGGGACATACCCTCGCTGAGGCCAACAGCTTCCTCATCAGAAGCGGGAACTGCTTTGTGTCGTCGAAACGTTTGATGAAAACTGGATCTGCCGTCATCATGTCATCCGACGTACTAAATTTAGAAAATTTTGATCACAGACTGAATAGCCAACCAACCTTTTTAGGGTGATGTCCTCTTTTTTTTTTGTGGAAACATTTTCCGTTGTTAGGGTGTTTCCGTTGTTAGGTATTCAAAGGGGAGGGGGGGGGGTTACTGTAGAGAATAGGGTAGCAGGGATAAGTGAAATCTGAAGCGATTAAACGACATCAGAAGGCCGTCAGGAGACAAGGCCAGAGGGAAAGAGTGAATGAGAATGAATCGACTTGCCGGGTCTTTTATACTCAAGCAAACACCAGGCTACATTGTGTGGAGGGAGGCGACCTACAGCCGCTTTGTTTGCTGCCCACCCCTCACGAGGCTACACGCGTTGTGCGCAGAAATGTCTGTGTCTCCCACTTTCCTCCAGTTCCTCCGCGTGTGACCTCACGCGTCTCGTTCAGCCGGGGTGAGCGTGTGAGGCGAAAACGAGAAGAAAGAGGGTCATCGTGTTGCGGAAGAAGTGCCTCAAAGTGTTTCAAATAATGTACAGGAAAATCAGTACAGTTTCGAAATTTATGGGAAAAATTGAAATAAAAAAATTAGTTCAATTCCGAAATTCTTGGGGAGATTTAAAATAAAAAATGAGTACAATTTCAAAATTTATGGGGAAATTTGAAATTAAAAAATCAGTTCAATTTCAAAATTTACGGGAAATTCGGAAAAGAAATTGTCAAGTTCGTGATTTTTTCGAGTTGTTTGGGAAAATTGATTGTCATCTTTATCATACTATTTGAGTAGTTCTGTTTGTCTTGCGCTCAAACCGAAATAACATTCCAGCCTTTGGATCGATTCTATCTATTTTCCTACTCGACAGGTCCAATTAGTATAATCACATCATGAAAAGTCATGAAAATCCTTCCGCTTTGAGTTTTTGATGAAGAGGTTGTATAGAGAGCATCTTTTTTCGAGTTGCGTGCAAATATTTCAATTGCGAAAAAGAAAATAAAAGATGAACCGTCATTTCGAATTATTTGAAATTGAGTATTTTAACAATTGCCTCAGATTAGTCTACTTTCCCATTTCTCTTTTTGACTTTTTGAAATGACAAAACACAAGAATTAGTTTATTATCTCACATGTTATAAAATAAAATTAACTTATAATGATCTTGAATATGATTATCTTTCACAAGATCCTTCTTTTCCTACGGAGAACACCTGGAGCAGCAAGACGACGATTGCTTCCTTCGATCATTTTCGCAGCTGTTCCGTATTCCGATACACGTATAGCGATTTCGTTAAAGGAGAAAGGGTTGATGCGACTGGACTCCAGAGTAAGATGCATTTCGCGTGTTTGCGATATTTGACGGTAATAGCGTATATGACAGCTTGGAAGCTTCTCACATTCCAACTCCGCGAGCTGACTTGTAAGTAGACGGTCTTCGAAGATAAATTCATCGCAAATCTTTCTGAGGAGAAGAACATAGCGAACGTCCAACTGATCGTCCGGATTGCTGATTACGTCCTTCACGTGAAAAAGTATGCGGTTTGCGAACATTCGCAATAGATCTGGCCACATAGGAAACACCGCCATATCCTTCACGTATTTGCACTGTCGAGGAACATCCAGGAATCGACTTCTCACAACCGCTTGTAGACAGAACACTTCAATGTCGATGTCTTGAAGGCCCAGCAGAAAGTTGATTGGGGCGTCAGGGATCGAATTGAAGACCACATAAAGCTTGACGATTCGAAACCCTCTCAAGTATTCGACGATAGAAGTGGGCGATAGGATCGGCTCAACTCGAAAATCGATAATCTTTGTCTTGTCACGGAACAACTCGAGAAACTGTGATGGAATTCTCTCCGTTTGACTCTTCCAATCCATATACTTGATGGTAGTAGATGTGAGCTCTGATGGCAACAACGGCCAATAATCCTGAACAAAGAAAATGCTACAATTGTTGGAACATGGAGAAGAAACATTGAACTTACATTGAAGTACCAGTTTTGTACAACAGTTCCTTTTCTCGCCAGGAAATACGCAATACATTTCAATGCGTGGTCTCTTGTGGTCGTGATTCGCCATCTATCCAGTGTTATTGCGACATGTCCGTTGCGCGCTTTGTGGAATTTGACGCACTTGAAAGTATACGGTAACGCGCTTTCGAAGGTTCTTATATCCGGGATTCTCGTGAGAAGCGGAAATCGCTCCACAAGAGAGAACCTGCGTAGAATCGCGGTCGTGGATGGGTACGAAAGGGGACGAGCATCCCAATGCATGTTGAGCTGGTATTGGTGCTGAAGTGAGTGAAACGAATGTGAGTTTATGTCTACCAGAGAAAAAAGGGAGGCGGTGGCTAAGAAAGAGAGAAAGAGAGTGATGAGAAAATGAGGAGAGGACAACTAAATGAAAAATCATACCACTATTTATAGGGTGCAGTGTTCCCCAGGAGCAGTGACCTCTGTCAATCCTCCTATTGCTCACTTACACGCACGTCCCTCCCTTTTTCTCAACTCACACACGCGCGCACACACACACACGCGCGCGCACATGCACGCAGGCGCATCCACGACGACAGACGCATATGACCCTTGTTCACATTTCTCCATCGATTTTTTTGAAATGCGCTCTCTGCATGTTTTTCATCGATTTTGAATGAATTCTTCTCGATTTCAGCGTCCGACTATGAGCTACTTTAACGAAATCGACCCGAATTTGAAGTATCTCGACGAAACAGCGACAGACCCGCCAGTTTTGGTGAATCAGAATGCTGAAAACGGAATGGAGCCCGACTCGCGATGGGATTGCTTCACATCTCCCCCGGATTCAGTCATGAGCACTTCTTCGGCTCAGTATTCTTTGCAACCGGATGGTGGCCGCCAGAGTTCGTCCGGATTCTCGGGATCGCCCAGTCAACTGCTTGAGAATGTCGGATTGATGCAAGAGTATGAGCAGATGACGGCAGACTACACGTTTCTGAATTCGAAATTCAATTTGCTCCTGCGGGAGAAGCATCAGCTGACAGAGGACAATCTGCAACTCCAGAATCAAATCGAAATCATGCGAAATCAACAGTCTCAGGTTCAATTCTTTAAAATGAAAAAGGACATTCAGCGTCTGGATGACGAAAAGTCGACAATGCTGAACGAAGCTGTCGAGAGGATGCGGGAGAACGCTCGTCTAAAACAGGAAAATGAGCAACTTAAGCGCGAGAACCAGATGTTTCGTTCAAAATACCAATTTGACCCTTCTGAACTTGAACCGGCGGCGGGAACACAGGAAACCGTTCCAAAAACCGAGCCGACGCCGACAGCTCCTCCAATCGAGAGCCTTCCCGAAAACCGATACGACGACTGGAGCTGGATCCACACCTTTGATGACCCGGAACCACCCGCAAAGAAGAGAAGTCGAAACGGTAATACCCAGCGGATTTACCATCAAAAATCACTCCCGGGGACTCGTGTGCCGCTAAAATCGGAAACGAGTACTGAGGAGGAGTTCAATATGGATTTGAACGAAATTCGACACGAACTTCGAATTCGGAACATTAGACCTTCTGTGATCGAACTGACAGCCAGTGAGTTCTTCCAACCAACAAGTCGCACTCTAAGAATTACTTTTCAGTGTTCCCAAAAGACGTCATTGCCGCATGGATGGACGGAAGCGAAGCGTCACTTTTTGCTGACTACGAAATGAAGCTAAAGAACTGGTACAAGGATGTGAGAAGAACCCGGATCAAGTTCATGGGAATTCATTGGGTTGGCGAGCAAGTGTTAGCTGATGAGCTCCGCGGCAAGCACCCGGATAACACAAGTAACTTCGAAAAGGAGCGAATTCTTAACAAAGCGAACAATGCGATTCAATCAACCATGGGGCGCTTTTTCTATCACGGTGCACTTATTACTATGACGGAATTGGACCAACACTGGCGGAACGGAAGCTATTTCTAATTGATTTTTTATTTTGGCTAGTTCACACTCAGGCTAACTGTTACCAACTTATTTATTGTTCTCATTTCACTTTTTTTTTTTGAGATTTTTCAGTCAATCCACAGAAGAAAAATTTTTTGTATGAGTGATGAATTTACTTAATCTTTAATCTTTGACAGTATCGGGCAATGGATAGTCTGGAATGTAAAAGCACATGCGGTTGAGGCAAAGAACGTTGAAGTTGTTTTTGAGCGGACAGTCCGAATTGGTCGTGCATTTCACTTTGAGGTAGGGGAAATCGATACTGCACGGACACGGCGGGGCGATGCAGGCGCACCGCTCGCGAATTCCGACGACTTCGTTGAAGCAGACGATGGCGAGGAAAAGCAGAAGAATACGCATTGTCGAGGAGGTGAGGCTCTCGAAATGGATGGCCGGCAGTTGGTGAGGACGCTCTTTTATACGGAGCCACCATCCATGGGAACCGTTCAGTTTTCCACTTTTGAAGTCCGCCGACGCTCTATTTTTCCCAGCAAGGGCCAAGGAAACAAGGGAACCGATCTGCCGGAATTCATGGGAAAATGGATGGAAGTTCGGTGCAAATTCACAAGATCAAAGATCACAAATCAAAAGAGCAGAGCACACTGATTCAATCAATCTCGCCAGATACCAGACTCTTCAAAGCAGAAAACAGGAGGCTAAATCGCCGAAACCAAAAAACTCAATCCATCCCGCTCGATTCCGCAATCGGCAGCTCATTTTCTCTGAAAATAAGAAAAATGTTCTGCTCCTCCGAGTTCCCTTGGAGAAAAATCTCGTTTTGTTCATTGGGAAGAAACTTGTAAGCGAAATGTCGTTGGAAATTATGCCAAGTGTGGAGAAACATCAAAAATACATGTATTGCGTGCTACGCAGAATTTCCCGATTATTTACGATTTCCTACGTGAAAAATCGCTATTTTCACGTTCTTCTCATGAAAAACAGCTGAAAATTCAATTTTATCCTTATTTTCTCAATTTCTTCGAGGAACAACGCACTAAAAACACGATTTTTTCATTGCGGTGAGGGATACTGTAGGCGAAATGTCGTCAGAAATGATGCCGAGTGTGCAGAAACACCGATGTTGCGTACAGCGCACGCTTCCCGATTTATTATTATTTTTCGTTTTTTTCACGGGAACCTCGCTATTTTCCGACTTTTCTCACGAAAAAATTATTTAAATGGTATGAATTTCGTTTCTCAAATCAATTTTCATCGATTTCTTCCAGGAAAATGACTCGAAATCCACAAAACTCGCCAATGGACCGATTTCCAATGGTGCAACCGAAATCGCACGAAATCTGACGAGTGGAAAGACAATTCTTCGATGGTCTAGAGGAATCTGATGCGCCCTTCTGTGAAATAACGCAGGTAAATATGACTTTGCACCAATTGAGTAGAAAAATTATCGATTTTCACTCGAAGCGTTCGTTTGACGAATTTCGCCACAAAAATCTCGAAACTAGAGCAAAATTCGAATCGATTCATTTTCCAGAGCTTTCCGGCAATGTCGGATTCAACTGCTGATGTGGAAGATCGAGAATTGAGCTTGACCCTCTCATCTTAACCACCAACGCCGCCAGTGTCGCCAGCGTCATTGCCGCAGCAGTTTCCGTCAACATTTATTGGAAATGGTGAGCACTTAGGATCGAAACTTGCTTCAAAAGCATCGGAGACGTGTTTCGATAAGTATCCGCAGTCACGAACCAGAAAAACTTGCATCAATTTTCAGAAAATGGGATTCTTGGATTCTGAACAGAGCCCCTGACGTGAGTGCAATTCAAACTGGCGAACGATCTGAACAAGAAGTGCTTGAAGAAGAAGACGTCGAAACTGAAGAGAATTCAGAAGCTCGAGAACACAATCGACAACAGCGCAAAACTCGCAGATTGAGGGAGACTCTGCAAATGTTGTTTGTCGTCGTCGGACGTGACCAGTACGGCGTGCTCCTTCTTTGCGGAAACCGTCTTGAAGTTCACGACCACAACCTGAAGCAGGTGGTCGACAACACGGAAATCACCGCAATGAACAAGGTTCTCGGACTGCACTATAAGAAGGAGCAGTACAAGAAGGACTCCAATTCTGTAGCGAGGGTTTCGGACCGTAATTGACGCGATAGTGGTGAAAACCCGCTGTCAAATCGACGAGGTCTTAGAGATTTCTCAGCTCAGATAATTTAACGTCTTGGTCTTGAAAGTGTCGCCTTGGAGTGTATAACGGAGTGCGTGTTGGCTTCCCTCAGGACCGAAAATCTCGAAGGCGGTCAGCAACATCGGCATCATCGACGCCATCCTGAAGTGGGTGCAATTCAGGCAGCTGGACAAACTGAAAAGAAGTGTTTTCAGACAAAGACGTCGAAAATGAAGAGAATCCCAAAGTTCGAAGATGCCAGCAACGTCTGCGCGCGAAACTCGCAGATGTGCAGACAGAGAGAGATCCTGCAAAGACATTGGCCCTCTCGGAACTGTCGGTCGTCGGACGTGACAAGTACGGCGTGTTTCAACTTTTCGAAAAGCTTCTCGACATGCAGAACGGTCACCTGATGCATGTAGCCGTCGATGCGGAGGCCACCGCCATGATTTCGACTCTCTGACTGCAGTACAAGGAGAAGTACAAGAAAAAGGACGACTTCAAATCGATGCACTTCTAAAAACTGATGGTGGCGGTCGATCAGGGTCAGAAGGAATCGCACAGAAAGGGCCTCGTCATCAACCTCATCCGCGACTTCTGTTCTTCGCTTATTCAGCACAACGTTCGCGGAGAAGAAGGTGGACGAGCGACAAGACTGGCTGACGCTTCGGAGGCAGGAAGACACTCAACAAAAGCGGGAGGGGCTCATCGAGGAGGTTCTACAACAGGGACCTTCTTCAGCTTTCGTTCAAAGATTTCGTCGATCGCGAGCTGATGCCCTTCTCGAATCTCGACAGCGAGCGCCAGATTCCGGGCATCGTCGACGGCTTCTAACCGAGAAATCGGGGGTACTGTCCGTGTTCGACTAGACGAATGAACGGGCAATTAGTTGATTCTCGACTAGGAGCTGATGCGGTTTCATACGAGAAACGAAGGTACAGTTGAATTTGTGCCAACAGAAAAAATTATCGATTTCCGCATATGAGCGTGTGAATGACCAATTTCGCCGTAGAAACCGCCCAAAAATCACGTTTGGACACATTTGTAGCTCAACTCTCCGAAAATACGTGAATTATTTTGCTCGCCCGGTGTTTCCTTGAGAAAATTATAATTTTTCTTTGCGAAGAAGGCAAAATGTCGTCAGAAATTATGCCAAGTGTGCAGACACCGCATGTACTTTTTGCGTACAACGCGGGTTTTCAAAATGAATTTTCGCGTGTTTTACAGGAAACTTTGCTATTTTCAGACTTTTCTTGCGGAAAAGTTGTTTAAAAATTACGTGTGGTTCATATTTTATCACTTTTCATCGATTTCTTCCAGGAAAATGGCGCGGAACCCAAAACATCCTGCAGTGGAACGATTTCCGGTGGTTCCACGGGATTCATCCGATTCTTGACAAATGAAGGGAAGATTCGTTGAAAGAACCTGGACCTGCTGCAGTCTTTTTGCGAAAAACACGCAGGTAAAACTAATTTTTCGCCAACAGAGTAGAGAAATTATCGATTTTCGGACGGAGTGTTCGTTTGACAAATTCCGCCACAAAAACCTCAAACTTCGAGCAAAATTCAAATGTATTTGTCTTGCAGAGCTTTCCAACAACGAGAAGTTCTGACGGCCGGCAACATCAGCATCACCGACGCGCTCATGCCGTGGTTTGGATTCCGGCAGATGGAGGATGAGAACGAGGCGTGCTCGAAGACGTAGACATCGAGCGCCGAAGGGAACTCCGAAACTTCTACGTGGAACTTCGCTATTTACAGGTTTTTCTCGCAAAAAAGTAGTTTCAAAGTTGTATTTCTTTCTTTTTTTTCACTTTCCATCGATTTCTCATAGGGAAATGAATCGAAACCCACAAAAACATCATCGTAACGATGTTCGATGGGGCAACTGAATTTTCTCAGTTTCTGACGCGGAAGGGACAATTCGTTGTTAATACTTGAATCTGATTCGTCTGTTTGCAAAAGAAACGCAGGTAAAACTGACTTTGCCCCAATATAGCAGATAAACTATCGATTTTTGTTCGGAACGTTCGTTCAACGAATTTCTTCACAAAGATCTCAAATTTTGAACAAAATTCCAATGTATTCATTTTGCAGAGCTTTCCGACAACGAGAAGTTCTCGAAGACGGCCGGCAACGTTGGCATCACCGACGCCATCACGACGTGGTTTGAGTTCATGCAGATGGACGACCTGAACAAGAAGTGCTGGAAGTCGACGACGCCGTAACTGAAGGGAATTCGCTCGAGGACTCGAACGACGCCGACACGCAAAATCGCAGATGTGCATGCAGATTTTGACGAAGGGAGACCCCAATGATCAATTAAGACTTTCGGATTCCAGTACTAGAAAAAAAATGTTGCACTACGGAAAACTGAAGGTTCGGGATGATCAAGTTCAGGACGGATCGCACATGAAGGGCCTCGTCATGAACTTCATTCACCAATCTCAGCGAGAAGTTCTCGGAGGCGAAATGAGACCCCGCGAAAATCTTGGTCGTCTTATGACTGTAAATCTCGAAGGTGACCGGCAACATCGGCATCATCGACGCCATCCTGAAGTGGGTGCAATTCAGGCAGATTGACAATCTGAAAAACGAGTGTTTACAGACAAAGACTTTGAAACGGAAGAGAATTACAAAGTTCGAAGATTCTAACGACGTTTGCAAGCAAAAGTAGCAAATGTGCACGATGATTCTGACGGAAAGAGACTCTGTGAAGGCATTAGGCGTCTCGGAATTGCCAGTCGTCGGACGTGACAAGTACTGCGTGGTTCAGCTTTTCGGAAAGCGTCTCGACGTTTAGAACGGCAACTTGAAGCAGGTGGCTGATAACGCAGAAATAACCGCAATGAACCAGATTCTGGGACTGTAGTACAAGGAGAAGGACGAGATAAAGGGCGACTTCAAATTGCTGCGCTTCGACAAACTGATGGTGGGGGTCGATCAGGGTCAGGAGGGATCGCACAGCAAGGGCCTCGTCATCAACCTCGTCCACGACTCCTGTCCGTCTCTGATTCAGCTCAACTTTGTCGAGGAGCCACCGCGGGCAAAGAGGAGGTGTCGTTCTTCTCGCTTCCCGAGTAGCCGAAGTGGTTGATGAACACGGACGGCTGGATCAAGTACTCCATGCGACTGGGTGCTTCGACGTCGAAAAAGGCAGAATAATACTTTTTCAAAGTGCTCCGTCAGCGCATTCGCTTCAAAAACGTCGATGCCCCCAACAGCTCCGCTGCTGAAATGGCGTTCTCGGAGGAGAAGGTGAACAAGCGAAAAGACTGGCTGACGCTTTGGATGCAGGAAGACACTCAAAAAAAGCGACAGGGGCTCATCGGCGGGCTCTACAACATGGACGTTCTTCAGTTTTCGTTCAAAGATTTTATCGATAGCGAGCTGTTGCCCCTCTCGAGTTTCGACAACGAGCGCCCGGTTCCGTGCCTCGTCGACGGCTTCCAACCATGAAATCGGGGCTACTGTCCGTGTTCCAATGAACAAATAGTCTGAGAATTGCTGATTTCTCGACTAGGAGCTGAAGCGGTTTCATCCGAAAAACGCAGGTACAGTTGAATTTGTGCCAACAAAAAAATTATCGATTTTCGCATATGAGCGTGTGAATGACCAATTTCGTCATAGAAACCGCCAAAAAAATCACCTATAGACAGATTGGTAGCTCATCTCTCTGAAAATACATGAATAGTTCTGCTTTCCCGGAGTTTCATTGAGAAAAATATTGTTTTTCATCGCGAAGGAGGAAGTCTAAAGGCGAAATGTCGTCAGAAATAATGCCAAGTGTGCAGACACCGCACGGACTTTTTGCGTACAGCGCGGGTTTTCAAAATGGTTTTTCGAGTTTTTCACGTGAAACTTCGCTGTTTTTCGACTTTTCTTGCGGAAAAGTTGTTAAAAAATTACGTGTGGTTCATATTTTATCACTTTTCATCAATTTCTTCCAGGAAAATGGCGCGAAACCCACAAAATCCTTTAGTGGAACGATTTCCGATGGTTCCAAGGGATTCATTCGATTCTTGACAAATGAAGGGAAGATTCGTTGGAAGTACCTGGATCTGCTGCGGTCTTTTTGCGAAAAACACGCAGGTAATACTGACTTTGTGCCAATAGAGTAGAGAAATTATCGATTTTCGGACGAAGTGCTCGTTTGACAATTTCCGCCACAAAAACCTCAAATTTCGGACAAAATTCGAATGTATTCCTTTTGCAGGGGTTTCCAACAACGAGAAGTTCTGACGGCCGGCAACATCAGCATCACCGACGCGGTCATGACGTGGTTTGGATTCAAGCAGATCGATTATCTGAACGAGGTGTGCTGGAAGGCGTAGACATCGAACGCGGAAGGGAATTTCGAAGCTTGAGGACTCAAACGACTCCGACACGCAAAATTCGCAAAAGTGCACGCTGATTGTAACGAAGGGAAACATTGATCAATAAAGACTTTCGGACTGCAGTACAAGAAAAAAAAAACAAATCGTTGCGCTACGGAAAACTGAGAGTTTTGGCCGATCAGAGTCTGGACGGTTTGCACATCAAGGGCCTCGATCGCTACACATTCTGCACAACAATGCCAAGGAGCCACCAAGGGGAAAAGACGAGTACTCTTAGTAGTGAATGAACCCGGAAAATCGACACCGCCGCAGAGAAGGTGGAAGGATTCAAAAATACGTTGGATGCGGGAGAAAACCAATGGAAGCGGCAGGAGAACATCGAGGAACACCTCTACAACAAGGACATTCTTAGGATGTTGGTCAAGGATTTCGTCAATCGCGAGCTGATTCTCTTTTCGAACCTTGACAACGAGCGCTAAATTCCATGAACCCGGAAAACCGATAATTATTGATTTTTGCATGGAAGGTTCGCTTTACGATTGTGGCAAAAAATCGCCAAATTCGCTCGAAATTTAAACCTATTCATTTTGCAGTGCTTTCGGACAGTCTCGGATTCAACTGCACTAGCGATAAGTGGAGAACTGAACGTGATCCCTTTGTCTTAAACACCATCGTCGCCACTGTCGTCAGCGTCGTCGCCGCATCCGTTGCCGTCAACAATTGATGCGCGCAACACTCGTCGATGTGCACGCTGATTCTGACGGAGGGAGGTTCTGCGTAGACGTTGGCCCGTTCGGAACTTTCGGTCGTCGGAAGCGACACGTACGTATGTTTCAGCTTGTTGGAAAACGTCTCGACATGCAGGACGGCAATATGAAGCAGGTAGCCGTCGATCCGGAAGTCACCGCCATGATTCCGATTCTCGGACTACAGTACAAGGAGGAGTACGAGGGAAAGAATTACTCCAAATCGTTGCACTACGGAAAACTGATGATGGTAGCCGATCAGGAACTGGACGACTTCTGGCAGTCACCCATTCAGCGGAACGAGTGGATTTCATCACGCCGGTCGTCAGAGCTACCGCGGGAAAAGAGGGGATGTGGTTCGGTGAAAATGAACACCGACAGCTAAATCAAGAACAACAAGAAACTGGGTACTTTGACGTCGAAAGAGGCGAAGGAGTACTTCTCCGAAATGCCCCGTCATCAAATTGCCTCCAAGTACGGCGGTGAAAGGAACGATTTCCGATGACGAAACCAAATTTGCTCAGTTCCAGACGGATGGTCGCTGTGTTGATTCTCAAACGGCATCTGACACGGGTTTCTGCAAAAAACACAGGTACTGTTGAAACTGTGCTAAAGAAAAAAGTTATTGATTTTCTTACGGAGTGTTCGTTTGACGAATCCCGCCACAAAAACCTCAAATTTCGAACAAAATGCGAATGTATTTGTCTTGCAGAGTTTTCCGACAGCGAGATGTAATGACGGCCGGCAACATCAGCATCACCGACGCGACGCCGTCATGACGTGACGTGATTTGGATTCAAGCGTATGGATGATGTGAATAAAAAACTGCTCGAATGATGATCAATAAAGACTTTCGGACTGCAGTACAAGAAGAAGTACAAGACGAAGACGCATTCAAATCATTGAGCTACGGAAAACTGATGGTCAGGGTTAGGACGGATCACGCGTGAAGAGCTTCGTCATCAACTTCATGATCGAGTACTCTGAGTGGTGAACGAACACAGACAGCTGAATCAAGAACTGCAAGAGACTGTGTACATCGACGTCAAAAGAGGCGAAAGTAGTTCTCCAGAACGCTCCGTCATTGCATTTGCTTGGCTGACGCTTCGGATGCAGAAAACCCCTCATCGGAAGCGGTAGGGGCTCATGTTCGACTGGACGAATGGACGGACAGTTGGTTGATTCTCGACTAGGAGCTGATGCGGTTTCATACGAGAAACGTAGGTACAGTTGAATTTGTGCCAACAAAAAGAGAAATTATCGACTTTCGCATATGAGCGTGTGAACGACCAATTTCGCCATAAAAACCGCCCAAAAATCACCCATGGACACACTGGTAGCTCATCTCTCTGAAAATAAGTGAATAATTTTGCTCGCCCGGAGTTTCCTTAAGAAAAATATTATTTTTCTTCGCGAAGGAGGAAGCCTGGAGGCGAAATGTCGTCAGAAATGATGCCAAGTGTGCAGACACCGCACGGACGTTTTGCGTACAGCGCGGGTGTTCAAAATGATTTTACGACTTTTTTACGTGAAACTTCGCTGTTTTTCGACTTTTCTTGCGGAAAAGTTGTTAAAAAATTACGTGTGGTTCATATTTTATCACTTTTCATCAATTTCTTCCAGGAAAATGGCGCGAAACCCACAAAATCCTTTAGTGGAACGATTTCCGATGGTTCCAAGGGATTCATTCGATTCTTGACAAATGAAGGGAAGATTCGTTGGAAGTACCGGGATCTGATGCGGTCTTTTTGCGAAAAACACGCAGGTAATACTGACTTTGTGCCAATAGGATAGAGAAATTATCGATTTTCGGACGAAGTGTTCGTTTGACAAATTCCGCCACAAAAACCTCAAATTTCGGACAAAGTTCAAATGTATTTGTCTTGCAGAGCTTTCCTACAACGAGAAGTTCTGACGGCCGGCAAAATCAGCATCACCGACGCCGTCATGACGTGGTTTGGATTCAAGCAGATGGATGATCTGAACAAGGCGTGCTGGAAGACGTAGACATCAAAAGCGGAAGAGAATTCCAAAGCTTGAGGACTCAAACGACTCCGACACGCAAAACTCGCAAAAGTGCACGCTGATGAGCCACCAAGGGAAAAGACCGAGTACTAAGGGTAGTGAACGAACCCGGAAAATCGACACCGCCGCCGAGATGGCGCTCTCGAAGAAGAAGGTGCACGGGTTGAAAAACGGGCTGAGGCGTTGGATGCGGGAGAAAAAGCAATAAGAGCGGCCGGGGCTCATTGAGAAACACCTCTACAACAAGGACATTCTTTCGGTGTTGGTGAATGATTTCGTCAATCGCGAGCTTATTCTTTTCTCAAACCTCGACAACAAGCGCCCAACTCCGTGCCTTGTCGGCGACTTCTAACCGGGAAAGCCAATACAAAGTGTTGTTCGTATTCAACGGGATTTATTCAACTTAAGACGAATGGACTGACAATTCGTTGGTTCTCGGCTGGCATCTGATGCGGCTTTTTGTGAAAAACGCAGGTAAATTTGAACTTGCGCCAGCAACGTTAAGAAACTATTGATTTTCGCAAGAA
Organism: Caenorhabditis afra; assembly: GCA_963570955.1. Lineage (NCBI taxonomy): Eukaryota > Metazoa > Nematoda > Chromadorea > Rhabditida > Rhabditidae > Caenorhabditis > Caenorhabditis afra. The sequence goes on along the minus strand of OY751537.1, from coordinate 3,609,721 downwards.
GGGTTCGTTTGACGAATTTCGCAGCAAAAATCGACAAATCCGCTCGAAATTCGAATATTTTCATTTTGCAGAGCTTTCCGAGAGTCTCGGATTCAACTGAACCTGCGGGAGGTGGAAAATGAAGTGTGTCCTTCTCGTCTTCAACACCATCGCCGCCAATTTCACAGCCGTTGCCGTCAACAATTGATACACGCGGAACTCGCAAGACGTGCACGCTGATTCTGACGGAGGGATGTTCTGCAAAGACGTTGGCACTCTCGGAACGGCCGGTCGTCGAAAACAACAAGTACGACGTGTTTCAGCTTTTTGGAAAGCGTCTCGACATGCAGGACGGCAATATGAAGCAGGTAGCCGTCGATCCGGAAGTCACCGCCATGATTTCGTTTCCAGGACTGCAGGACAAGGAGGAGTACGAGGGAGAGAATTACTTAAAATTGTTGCTCTACGGAAAACTGATAGTGGAAGCCGATCAGGAACTGGACGACTTCTGGCGGTCACCCATCCAGCGGAATAAATGGATTTCATCACGCCGATGGTCAAAGCCACCTCGGAAAAAAGGAGGTGTCGTTCTTCTCGCTTCTCGAGTACTCGGAGTGATGAACAAACACGGGCAGCTGGATCAAGTACTAAAGAGACTGTGTACATCGACGTCAAAAGAGGCAAAAGTAGTTCTCCAGAACGCTCCGTCATTGCATTTGCTTGGCTGACGCTTCAGATGCAGAAAACCACTCATCGGAAGCGGTAGAGCCTCATGTTCGACTGGACGAATGGAAGGACACTGGGTTGCTTTTCGACAAGGAGCTGATGCGGTTTCATACAAGAAATTCAGGTACAGTTGAATTTGTGCCAATAAAAAAGAAAAATTATCTATTTTCGCACTTAAGCGTGTGAACGACCAATTTCGCCATAGAAACCGCCTAAAAATCACCCATGGACACACTGGTAGCTCATCTCTCTGAAAATAAGTGAATAATTCTGTTCGCCCGGAGTTTTCTTGAGAAAAATATTATTTCTCTTTACGAAGGAGGAAATCTGGAGGCAAAATGTCGTCAGAAATGATGCCAAGTGTGCAGACAACGCACGGACGTTTTGCGTACAGCGCGGGTCTTCAAAATGATTTTACGACTTTTTTACGTGAAACTTCGTTATTTTTCGACTTTTCTTGCGAAAAAGTTGTTTAAAAACTGTGTGTGTGTCATTTTCTATCACTTTCTATTGATTTCTTTCAGAATCATGACGCGAAACCCACAAAATCCGTCATTGGAACAATTTCCGATGGGGCAACTCGAATTTTCTCAATTTCTGACTATGGAGAGACAGTTTGATGATAGTACCTGGATCTGATGAAGCCATTTGCGAAAAAAAACGCAGGTAAAACTAATTTTCCGCCAACAGAGTAGAGAAATTATCGATTTTCGCACGCAGTGTTCGTTTGACGAATCACGCCACAAAAACCTCAAACTTCGAACAAAATTCAAATGTATTTGTCTTGCAGAGCTTTCCAAAAACGAGAAGTTCTCGAAGACTGCCGACAACATCAGCATCAGCACCGACGCCGTCATGACGTGGGTCCGATTCAACCAGATGGACGGACTAAACAAGAAGTGCTCGAAGTTGAAGACGTCGAAGCTGAAAGGAGTTCGCTCGAGGACGCAAACGACGCCCACACGCAAATTCGCAGAAGTGCACGCTGATTCTGACGAAGGACGAAGACCGCGTTGATCAATAAAGACTTTTGGACTGCAATACAAGAAGAAGTACGAGACAGAGAACGACTTCAAATCGTTGTGCCACTCAAAACTGAGGGTCTGGCCAATCAGGGTCAGAAGGAATCGCACAGCAAGGGCCTTGTTATCAACCTCATCCACCACTTCTGGCAGTTAGTCTTTCAGCGCAACTTTGAGACTGGGTGCATCGACGTAGAAAGGATTGGCGATATGAACAAGAAGGCTGTTTTCAGGCTTTTTGTGCGAACAAGTTGTTAAAAATTGCGCAGACAGAGATTAATTCTTGCCTAAAGAGTAGGGAAGTTATCGATTTTCGCACGGAGAGATCGTTTTTCAAATTTTGCCCCAAAACCGCCAATTTCGAAAGCAACTGAAATCCGTTTATTTCGCAGAACCAACAGTCCCGTCGTCGTCAAAGAAAAACATTAGTTCGAAAAAAAAAATGGTTCATTAAAAAAAAGGAAAGGAATTATCGCGGTCCGAACTCTTGGAACTCCCATAAGCCATATACGACTAGAACGTCCTGTATGGCATATTTGATCTGCGCCGTACGAAGCCATGGGCTCATCCAATCGCTCATTGTCTCCGTTTTTTCCACAAAAATCCTGATTCTATCACAGGCCGTTTTCAGGCTGACGCGCTGTCTCCCGATCCCTCCGTTGTCGTACTCGACGCGATCCTGTGGTTGGATGTCTTGATGGGGCACTCTCAAGTCCTCCAGAAACTTCTCGCGGCCGAAATGAATAAATGTCCTTGTTCGCCCGACGTCTTGGAGCGCGTACTTGACTTGGCCGAATGCCTCCGGGCTCATGTCGTCGACCCTTATCAATGCGACCTCGTTTCGAGACGGGTCGTAAATCTGGATAAGGGCGATGTTCCCAGAGCCGTGCTGCGGTTGTCGCCGCGAAGCCGACAGAGCCGACTCGGTGTCGAAGGTTAGCACTTGCTGGTTTCTGTGCAAATCGTCCAGCCAGCTGACTGCATTCATCGCTCGAGTGAACTGGTAAACGCGGTAGCCGTTCCGCACGGCTTGAAGATTGATCCGCTCACAGTCGAGCCGCTCCTCCCCCGCCGGTCTCGTGAAGTGGTCGTGGATGCGGCCTACGGCGATGTTGTAGGCACGACGTGAGTCGCCAGCTGCCAACAGCTCCCGCAAGAGGTCCCATTCTCTCTCGGTGACGGGGGTAGGGGAAGCTCTGGTGAGCGCATTGAAGAGATCATCCTCCGACCATCCGAGACCCCCCTCCGCGGCAATGACGATGTGATCGATCAGTGCTTCCTTCGAAGCGCCTTTCTGCTGGAGTAGATTCAACATCGTGCGAAGCGGGTAGTTATCGCTGAAATTGAAGAGTTGGTAGCTGATATGGGGTCAAAACAAGATATGAGAGATTGGAAGTTTCGAAACAAAAACTCACTTTTGAGGGTTTTGGTGGCGGCGGTTCTGGGCCATTTCAGTGTCGTAGAGAGCGAGCGCGTCGGATTCTGAATTGCGAGGAAATAAAAATATTTTTAAAAAATTTCCGGGAAACAAAAGAGAAAGGTGTTTGCGTAATCTCGAGAAGAGCGAAAAACATTGAAATTTGAGGAAGGTGAGAGGAAGAGAAGATGTGATAGGGAAGAACGTGTAACTACTCAGGAAACAAAACACCAGTACATTCTCTCGTGAAACTGCTCCAAAAAGATCCAGTTTCGGGAGTGGAACATTCAGTCGTTTCGCTCGAGTCTTTGCTCAAAAAAAGGCAGTCTTCTCCCTAGGGATGTGAAAATTGAATAACGGATGTGTACTGCAGATGTGGTTCGAAAACGTCCACTTTTAAAGTGCGCCAAGTCTTTGCTCAAAAAAAGGCGAAAAAAAGGCGAAGCTCTCTCTGGGGGATGTGCAATCGAATAAGGGATGCGGAGTGCGGATGTGGTTCGCGAAACTTCCTTTTTTTTAAGTGCGCCAACGCTGTCTTTTTCCCAAGAGAATACGAATTGCTGGCGAGGACGCTCTTTTTTACGAACGCTTTTTTCCAGCAGAGGCCGATGAAACGAGAGAACCTATCAGCCGGAAACCATGAGAAAATAGATGACACTCAAATGGAAATGCAAGAGATCGAAGCACTCTGACTCAATTCGTCTTACCAGATACCGAAATCCTCAAAGTGGAATACCGGATGCTAAACCAACTAAACCAAGAGAATCAAATTAATTGCCCTGAAATTCCTGGAAAGAAAAACGTGACACTGCACAGAAAACGTCTAGAATTGAAAAATTTGTACATTATCGAGAAGAGCGTAAAAACATTGAAATTTGAGGAAGGTGAGAGGAAGAGAAGATGTGATAGGGAAAAACGTGTAACTACTCAGGAAACGTCTAGGATTCAGCAGTACATTCTTTCAAGAAACTCGCCCAAAAAGAGCCGGCTTTGGGAGTGGAACAATTTGTCGTTTCTCTCAAGTCTATGCTCAAAAAAAGGCGAAGCTCTCTCTGGGGGATGCGCAATCGAATAAGGGATGCGGAGTGCGGATGTGGTTCGTAAAGCTTCCTTTTTTAAAGTGCGCCAACGCTGTCTTTTTCCCAAGAGAATACGAATTGTCGGCGAGGACGCTCTTTTTTACGAACGCAGCCTTGGGAGCCAATCAGCTTTCTTCTTTCGAAAAGCGCCGACGGTGTATTTTTCCCAGCAGCGGCCACTGGAACGAGAGAACCGATCGGCCGGAATACGTGGAAAAATAGATGAAACTCCACCGAGAATTTAAGAGATCAAAACACTCTGACTCAATTCGTCTTCCCAGATACCGAAATCCTCAAAGTGGAATACCGGATGCTAAATCAACGGAACCTGGAGAATCAATTCAATTGCCCTAAAATTCCAGAAAGGAAAAACGTGTAACTACTCAGGAAACGTCTAGGATTTAGCAGTACATTCTTTCGTAAAACTGCTCCAAAAAGAGCCAGTTTCGGGAGTGGAACAATTTGTCGTTTCTCTCAAGTCTATGCTCAAAAAAGGCAAAGCTCTCCTTGGGGATGTACAAATTGAATAAGGGATGCGGAGTGCGGATGTGGTTCGTAAAGCTTCCACTTTCAAAGTGCGCCAGCGTTGTCTTTTTCCGCCCAAAATGCGGATTGTCGGGAATGTGAGGCTCTCGAAACACATGACCGGCAGTTGGCAATTACGCTTCTTTATACGGAAGCATTTATGGGAGTCGATCAGCTTTCTTCTAATTGAACGGCGTTGTCGTTTTCTCACCACAACAGAGGCCAAGGAAACGTGTGGACCAGGGATGAGCAAATTTTTTGTTTGGTTTTTTGGTTTTTTTGGCGAGTTTGGTGAATATCAAAAAAAGTTTTTTGACCAAAAATTGTTTCATCATCCCCACTGTTGGCTGAAAATCTTGGCGGAGTGGAACCCCAATCGAAATTCAAGATAACAAAGCATTTTGACTCCTCTTTCAAAATCGCTTTTTCATAACGGACGTTGCAGCCAACATTGCGCAGGTTTTTGACTCGAATTTGACAAATTCGTCGACAAATTTGTTCGTTTCGGGTGTTAGACGGTCAGTTCAGATGCTTTACAGTAGTCACCTCTCCGAGTCGCGGTTTTTGACTCGAATTTGACAAACTCGTCGACAAATTTGTTCGTTTCGAGTGTTAGACGGTCAGTTCAGATGCTTTACAGTAGTCACCTCTCCGAGTCGCGGTTTTTGACTCGAAATTGACAAATTCGTCGACAAATTTGTTCGTTTCGGGTGTTAGACGGTCATTTCAAATGCTTTACAGTAGTCACCCCTCCGAGTTGCGGTTTTTGACTCGAATTTGACAAATTCGTCGACAACTTTGTTCGTTTCGAGTGTTAGACGGTCAGTTGAGATGCTTTACAGTAGTCACCCCTCCGAGTCTCGGTTTTTGACTTGAATTTGACAAATTCGTCGACAAATTTGTTCGTTTCGAGTGTTAGACGGTCAGTTGAGATGCTTTACAGTAGTCACCCCTCCGGGTCTCGGTTTTTGACTTGAATTTGACAAATTCGTCGATAAATCTGTTCGTTTCCAGTGTTAGACGGTCAGTTCAGCTGCTTTACAGTAGTCACCCCTCCGAGTTGCGGTTTTTGACTCGAAATTGACAAATTCGTCGATAAATCTGTTCGTTTCGAGTGTTAGACGGTCAGTTCAGATGCTTTACAGTAGTCACCTCTCCGAGTCGCGGTTTTTGACTCGAATTTGACAAACTCGTCGACAAATTTGTTCGTTTCGAGTGTTAGACGGTCAGTTCAGATGCTTTACAGTAGTCACCTCTCCGAGTCGCGGTTTTTGACTCGAAATTGACAAATTCGTCGACAACTTTGTTCGTTTCGAGTGTTAGACGGTCAGTTGAGATGCTTTACAGTAGTCACCTCTCCGAGTCGCGGTTTTTGACTCGAATTTGACAAATTCGTCGACAACTTTGTTCGTTTCGAGTGTTAGACGGTCAGTTGAGATGCTTTACAGTAGTCACCCCTCCGAGTCTCGGTTTTTGACTTGAATTTGACAAATTCGTCGACAAATTTGTTCGTTTCGAGTGTTAGACGGTCAGTTGAGACGCTTTACAGTAGTCACCCCTCCGGGTCTCGGTTTTTGACTTGAATTTGACAAATTCGTCGATAAATCTGTTCGTTTCGAGTGTTAGACGGTCAGTTCAGCTGCTTTACAGTAGTCACCTCTCCGGGTCTCGGTTTTTGACTTGAATTTGACAAATTCGTCGATAAATCTGTTCGTTTCGAGTGTTAGACGGTCAGTTCAGCTGCTTTACAGTAGTCACCCCTCCGGGTCTCGGTTTTTGACTTGAATTTGACAAATTCGTCGATAAATCTGTTCGTTTCGAGTGTTAGACGGTCAGTTCAGCTGCTTTACAGTAGTCACCCCTCCGGGTCTCGGTTTTTGACTTGAATTTGACAAATTCGTCGATAAATCTGTTCGTTTCGAGTGTTAGACGGTCAGTTCAGCTGCTTTACAGTAGTCACCCCTCCGGGTCTCGGTTTTTGACTTGAATTTGACAAATTCGTCGATAAATCTGTTCGTTTCGAGTGTTAGACGGTCAGTTCAGATGCTTTACAGTAGTCACCCCTCCGGGTCTCGGTTTTTGACTTGAATTTGACAAATTCGTCGATAAATCTGTTCGTTTTGAGTGTTAGACGGTCAGTTCAGCTACTTTACAGTAGTCA